>CM076092.1:15902326-16459190 GCA_038088585.1 Chrysina gloriosa
TTGTCAGTATGGGACCATTCTATTATTATTATTTTAGTTGGTGTTTGTGCTAGCCATAGCTCTTTTTATTCACCATACACCATTATAAAGGGTAGCCGTTACCCTGTGGTGAGAATTTTAAGCGAAATATATAGGAGATATTTTTTTCGGGCCGGGGCTCCAGCGACCCTTTAAACAACCCGAAATGGAGCCTCGGATAAAAACATATACCACCACCTAAAGGAACGGATAAGAAAAAAGAAAAGGAATGTATTAGATAAGGATCTTACAATTTACTAAAAAAACATACAAATTCTAACCTCATCAAACCTTGAATTAAATTACCAATGTGAAGACGCTTAAGTGGACAATTGAAAAGCAGGCGGTTGATATCACCCAATTCACCACCTTCACAATCGGGAGATTCAGTTATATAAATTCGATGTAAATATGATGGGAAGAAACCATGGCCAAATCTCAGTCTACAAATCGTTGTAATAAAAGATCTGTAAATAAACGGGACGACAAAAGAAGGATGGCTGGGAATATACGACTGAACCTTATCTAGGTCTACCACGGAGTGGAGAAGAATCTAGCCAATCTTCCTTCCATCCACATCTGAGTTCCTTGGTGAATTCCTGAAATAGATCTTGGTAACCAATTTTGATATTATGTTCTGGTCTGAATCTTCCTGAGCTAGCGAATCTGCCCTTTCATTGGGTTCAATTCCACAATGTCCAGGAATCCAACACAAAATGATATTGATGTTACTGGAATGAGCATCCAGTAACAATTCTCTAATTTGAAAAATAAGAAGATTGTCACTGCAAGAGGAACATTTTCCAATTACCATAAGGGCGCTCTTACAATCAGAAAAAATAACATTTCGAGCTGTTAAAACCTAGTGAAACTATCACGGGACAGTTGTACCATCAACTATTGATTCGTTTGAAGAGAACATTGGTAGAAAAACGTCCAGAATATGCATTTAGACACGAGTACGTAACTTTACATCATGATAATGATCGGTTAAATGCTGCTACACCGGTTAAAACCTAGTTACAAAACTGTGGATGGGAAATCTTACCGCGCCCGCCGTACTCACCAGACCTGGTCCATTCTGATTTTCACTTGTTTCGGTCAATGCAGAATGCTCTTTCAGGAATACGGTTTACTTCAACTGAAGGTCAATGGTCTCAAAATATGAACTGTCGTTTTGGCAAGGTATCTATAAATTACCAGATAGATGGCAAAAAGTTGTAGATTCCGATGGACAATAATTTGAATAATGTACTAATTGATGTGTAATTAAAGTCAAGCCATATTTTTCAAAGCAATCCCTTATTCTCAAGTTATAGATAGAATACAATTTATTTGGCGTGATTAGTTTGATACAAACACTACTTACCACGCTCACACGGGTCGTATACCTAGGTCACAGTGAAAATTACTTATTTTTCTTTCTAGAGTGTTGTGCGTTCTTTTTCCTTCGTTGTCGTTTTCAGATTTTCCTGCCATCCCTGTCTTGGTCTCCCTCTTCTTCTATACGCAATTCCTCACCTATACAGAATTATCTTAGATATTGTTCCCACCATTAATCACTTTACTTTGCTTTTGGTGCCTTAATATATCTAGCAAGAAATGATCTTTTCTGTGAACATCTATCTGCATCTGGGTTTCCCATCAAAGGTGACTAAATATTTCTCTTTTTCAAGTCTGAATCACATTTTCTTCTATTTTGTCTAATGTCATATGATTCTATAAGTGTTGTAAGATTAGCACAGTCATTTATTTATATTTTAAATTTCTGAAGACGTTTTGCCTTCAGCTATCTTTTTAGCTATCATAATTTTTTATGTGCTTTTGTTATCTTGGTTCCAACTCATGTTATTGAACCAATTCTTTTCAAATGTGTGTCCTTTATCATTTGATATACTTACAGCTTAGTCTTCTTTTGGTCTATTCTTCATTCTATTCAAATTTCCTTGCTTATTAGTCAGTTTGTACTTTACTACTACTCCATTAGCGCTTTCTTTTTGCTTCACTATTAAAATTACGTTGTCTGCGAAGGCAACAGCGGAAGCTAAAGCTGTATTGGATTGTGTGCACTACTGCCATGATATTACACAAACAAATCAAACACTAATTACTCCTACAAAATACATAAAACTGTATTCTGTACATAGCTTAAAAAACAATTTAAACGTTTTTGTTATACAGTTAGACACAAAGGAAATTACAATTTTCTTTTTGGAACTCGGATGTTGGAAAAGTGCCTATCGTCTCTTGTACAATACCTCATGTACTGTATATTCAATTCTTACCTCTTTTGGCATTGTAAATATTTCACCGTCAGTAATTATCCTTCCATGACCAGCTTCAACAAGGACTGAAAAATACAACTTTAAAGGAGAACAATATCCATTATATAATGCACGCATGAAACTGGAACAGGAGATGAAAATAGATAAAAACTTCTCTAGATAATAGATTGTCAACAAATTCTTCTATTCTTAAGCACCACTATTATACGCCTCGATGATTCCATATTTAAAATTTGGTAGTTCAAACTAGAGACTAACAATAAACGTTAATCTAAAAAGCCCATGATTGGTATTCTTACCCATCTACATATGTTTATTTAAGTTTACTTCGTTGTGGTAGATAAAGGTTACCAATGACAATTTATTGCTTTATGCTTTTTCCTCCAGGGATATCCAAAATAACTGTCCAAATACGTCAGGGACAGAGGGACAGGAGCCAACCACTCAGAATGCATTCACTTCTAATTTATGAAGACACTACTGACTACCAATGGTGCTTTGCATGTAATTTTAAACCTGAAATTCTTTAGTTAGTCCACGTTGATATTTTTTGCAAACTGTGTAAATTAGAAATTCTGGTGTAATATGGCATTCAAAGTTTATCAGCAACCATTTTTACGTTATCGCCGCCTTTCGAGAATTCAAAGAGAATATATTTGAAAAATTCCATCATCTGTCGTGGTTATTTCCACGTTAATTATTATTATTGGATATGTCACTCCCATTATATTTTGTCTTATTTGTAAACCTTTCTCTATTTATTTTATATTCCTCTTCGAGATTCTTGTAGTTGTTGCACCAGCATTTAGCTTGAAATTCTATACCATTTCTTCGATGTGTCATTTACGGTGCAATTTTAATATTTATTTTTAATCTCTATTTGCGTATACTTAATACTCTTCAGCGTGTAATAGCATAAATATTTCGCAAGTGACACTGTCAATCAATCAGTCATTGTCAGTTGTATAATGGTGATGTGCGCTATACAGAGTGTTAGAGGTCACGTATGGTACTTTCTTTTCGTGCTTCGATGATGACAGAATACGTAGTGAGGTGTGGACATGTTTGGAAGTATTCAATTTGATGTGAAAAAGGTCGGACACTGCACGCAGATTTTAAAGATTTATATTATATAGCTCCAAAATTGAAGTTGCTTGTCATAAGGGGTGATATGGAGCACCAGGGGAATATGAAGGATGTGGTAATATAGCTAACATTGTTTTTGCAAACCAGTTTGCACATTTAAATAATTATGTTTTTATTATTAAAAAAATAATATTATTAATGCATTAAATCGATGAGGAATTTGAGAGTTGTTCGAGTAGGAATCACAAATCATTCGGCACCAATCGAATTCTAAAAAAGCAGTATGTGTTTGTAATTTCTTTCCAACAATCCCGTCCATTCTGACAACTGCAGTTTATGTACGGTGAAATTTAAAGTAGTGCAATTTAATAAGTTAATTGGCTTTTACGATTACTTTTTTAGTTAAGTTAAGAAACTACTTGATCACTAGAATTGGCCAACTGGGACGAATACATGAACGTCACAAAAGGGAGCTTCTGTGCGGTTGTATCGCATTATATTATATGCTTGTATTGAATACTAAATTATGATGGCTTTTACTCACATAAATATGTATTACTTTGTCGGAAATTATACGGACATTATAGAATAGTCGTTACTTGTGTACTAGTGTAGCCTGGCAATATATGGTCAATTCTGATAAGTTTCGTAATTTATCACTAAAAGTATCTCTATATGTAGAAAAGGATGTCTGGCATCAATAGAGATAAAATTTTCGAATTTTAAATATGCATCAATGTCACTCGAAAGATAACCAGCAAGTTTGACGTAATGAAGATTTCCGCAAGATCAAATGTAATTTTTCAGATGATTATTGGCCTTTGGAATCAATTAGTTCATTTAACCTAGCGTCGAGTGTTCGTATAAATGGCATTGATTGCTCGTGAAAATTCCTAATACAATTGAAAATAAGTGCGTAATGTTGCGCAAAATGTTCTGATGCAACTTGGGAATTTCTAAAATGTTGTTGACTCTTTAATCGCGTTGGAATCTTGCGGGGTTGAAGTTTAAACTACGTTTTTCACTTTGTTGACGTACTTGTTATAATATAAAATTGCATTAATCTACGTTCTCCTTATCTTTATAACAGACCGTGGTGGTATCGGAATTCCTGGGCACAACTTGCAGAATTTCCTAATTCGCTTAAGAGATTTCGAAAAACTATTTCAATGATGAATGCGTGAACTGCAGGGCAAGCCGTCTAACAGTCTGGGGCTGAAAAATATACAGCCTGCAGTAAACATGTTATACGGGCGAGATTAGGAAAAGGTGTTTTCAGTAGCCTTCCGACGTTTAGCATATATAAAGCTCCATCCGTGACTAACATACATACGTACTTGCTTGGATTCCACTGGAAATGTTTGAATAGCGACTGTGAAATGGGACACTGTTGTTTGTGCAGTCACTTTGGTAATTATAGTGATGTATAAGACGTATGGCACATAGATCCATTTGTTTTCAATATTCGTATTAAAATCTAAAGCACGCTATTTTTTATGTTAGTTGTGTTTTATTTTGCAGTTTATATTTTATACTGGCTTCTACAATTTTCTTTATGCGGGATAAGTAATAACGTAAGATGCTTCGGGTTAATAACTTACAAGTAGGCACTTACATATGTAAGTGCCTTTCAAAACATTAAAATGTTGGTTGTCAGTTGTATGTTACGGAATGCTACGCACATGTAACAAAAAACTGACGCCACTTACATATGTAATTACTGTACTGAAAAATACAGTACACCCGATTTACTCCACAATCCAATTGCGAAAACCATACGACAGATTTCTGTAAGTGCGCACGTTTTTCACGTCACATCGGAAATTTTATGAAATACAAAACACGAATATCCTGTCACAACTGCAATAGAAATCGTCGCACCGACAGCATATACATTCTGCGGTACCACCCAAATGGCCGTACGGACGACCCACACAAGAGATTGAACCGTATTCGGCTAACTCTTGATCACAGCGTTTCAGGTATCCGATAAAGTCGTTCCTTATCAAATTCTACTTTTTAGGTTAAAGTATAAGTACTTATTAAACAGGCCATATACAATAATCGCATAAATTCAATACACAACCTTGTTTGATTAAAATGATGGCTCACATTTTACGTTTAATCCAACAACATTTAGGTATTAAGTTAATAACTTTTCGTACACTTATTTAATTCAATTCTGCATTTGTCTATTAATTAAAGCAACCAAACCCACGTTTTAATTAATGGGTAGTAATCCCTAGATTGTAATAAATTACATAAAAAACTATAGTAGTTGAATTAGGTCGACTACGATCAATTTAGTTAATTTACTACCAAGGCAAACATTTTTTATTATTCGTGCACATGTGTATCATTTTTATTCCTACATAAACTATTGATTTATGACGACATTTAATCTCTAAATTATAAAATTTGTTTATTTACAATTTAATGCGCTGGGAGGTGTTACAAAATTACAGAACCAGTCCGTCTGCTGGAATAAAATATTAAAGAGCAATAAAGCGAACGTTACGACAGCGCTGGCAGTAGGCATAAAAACCGAGATTAGCGTATATAATTATCTTTTTTTACATCGTTTTAATAATGCAATGTATGTGTTTTGTAATGTTGAGTTAATTTTGTTTCTGTTTTGTTTCAGGTAAGGATCATTTTCCTACTGTTTTACGAGGCGCAAAGCAGGTATGCTGGGTGTGTAGATTACTGTATTTTAAATACGAGTATGTCGTTGGGGATTTAAAAAATTTCTGAGGAATAGCTTTTTTGCATACTAGCTTGATTAGATGTGACAAAATTAATTAAGAAAGTTTAAGAAGCTTCTAAATATTCAAATTTGGGGCGATCTTTATCACTGTATGTATGATACGAGTGTCTGGCAAAAAGAGAATTTTCAAGTTTTGAAATACAAAAGTAAAGTCAATGCAAACATCGGGATATATTGAGCTTTTCACAACTCATGCAACAAACTAACAACAAAACGGAAGAAAGTTCCTACTAGGTAAAATAAAATTTGTAGTAGAAAATATTTTCCTACTATCACAGGAAAGTCGAAATGATCTTTTTACGTTTCGGAAGCAATTTTTTGGAACCGCAGATATTGAAAAGTATGCCTAATTTCTCGGCCACCTAACGAGGTGATCGTTAAACACGATTGACCGCTCGCCCGATTCAACCACTGATCGAATTCAAAACAGGCTTACGAAGCTATACCAACGCCACCGGTCCTAATATCCATTTGACCTTGCTTTGCATATGAATCGAATTTTACTAGCATTTACGTTTTTCTGTCTAAATAATAAATTTGTATTTATTTTTTAATATTCTGCTTGCATCGAACGCCGTGTTCAACAAACGACGAGTTATTCAAGTATGTATGTATCGATACATCTGTTGCGATAAATACGTACCTGTACCTGTAGTTGGTTAATTTTTTTTTCTTACTTGTACCTCATATAACCTTATACATAAATTTAACGCATAAAGTGTGAGAAATCCTGTAATTCGCATTGATGTACTAAATGATGTCGGTATCATTTGGTAGGGATATGATAATTTGTATTTAATTTTAACTGAAAATTTTGTTCAGCAGAATTTTGCTCCTAATACTGGACAAGGTAATCTGTTTTCCTCATCTCAATTGCAACTTATCTCTTAACATTCACGTCATTGTAACAATTGTAAAGATGTAAGTGTTACCAATCATATTGATAGTGATCAATGTAAACGCAATCTACTGAAGACATTCCAAGCAAAAGCGGATAATAGAAAGCAATCAATGGTGTATAAAGCAAAAAAACAGTATGGAATATAGAGTTTTTAGCGCTCCTAAGAATATTCGAACCCGAAGTTGTAATATTTTGTCATTTGGATGACGTTCGAGGAACAACTCATGCCGCTAAAATGTCATAACAAAGTTGGAAGTGCTTATTAGATGAATACATGCTAGAGAAAATTTTTATAAGTAGTTACATTTATATAATTCAAATTCAAACAAGAAACAAGCTAAGTCTAGAATAAAGAATACGACTATTGCAGAATCAGAACGTTGTTTGGTTCAGGAGAATTTTGGACAACTGATGGGATTGGTGCTGATATTTTTCGTCCACAAAGTAATCAATGGATTCCGTTTTCTTCTGCTTTTTTAGGACTAGACAACATTTATGGGAGAGCAGAGAGATATAAGGATGATAAATTAGACTAAAATATATCATTTATACACATTTCTTAGTTTGACTAGTTAATTTAAAGAATAAAAACATTTTTCAAGGGCATTCATCGGACTGTTAAAGAAGGACACATATTCCTGCCTAAAACATTCAGCTTCTTGCGATATATCTAAACCAATTCCGAGGTAATAGTATGAGAGCATTGGAATAGCTACTTGACTTTTTATTTTAATAATATTTGGAGAAATCTGCGGTTTGAAATTAAATAAAGTCGGATAAATGATACTCTTACCACACATTTCTTTGGAAAACAAGAGACATATTTTAAGAGTGATTGTCAATAATGGGGATTCGTCTGTACGATGTGTTATGTAAGGTGTGCAAAGGCGTGTGATCATTGTGCATAGTTTCCCACTGAAGATGACAGGTTAGCTGTTGAAATGTGCATTTCGTATTCCAAATAAAACTGTGGTGAGGGTACAATGTATTTTATTTTATTATCTGGTTTCTATAGTAACTTCTGGCGTTTACAGCAGCGCATATTTCATTAGTGTTGACCTAAATAATTTGTAAATTAAAATCTTTAGAAATAAGGTAAGAGAACAAATTTGTTGCAGTAATGAAATCGGTGCGCTTTAAAGATAAAATGCGTGCACGTTTCTGCCTTTCGTCTAAAGAAATTTTGGTAGGCGTGTTTTCCCCAAGAGTTTGTATTCGTTGCTGTCATTCTTGAAACTTTCAATAATCGAACACGCTAATGAAAAACGTTGATATATCTTTATTATTCTCTTACTATAACGGCTTAACATTTAAACAGTAATTACAAATCGGTTTTTGAGTACGTACTAAAATGTCTAATTCTCTCGGTACGGTTTACGTTTTTTTCCTAAATTGAAGAATAAAGTTTATTCATAATGTGCTTATTTATTATATACGGTTTTCATATTTACGTAACCAACTAACTACATAAATACATGTTCACATAAAATTTCTTCCTTATATATGTGATTCATGAAAGTACTTGTCTATCTGACGGACCCCCATTACGCCAGTATACACTTAGACACTTCTTTACTAAAAATAGTTTATTAAATCGAACTCTGTCTAAGAGAATAACTATCCATCTTATCAACTTTTCAAAGGCTCACATGTGGTTCATATCACGTAAATATCACATTTACTACCGGCATGTGTTTATAAGTAGAAAGAACACGAAATACGCGGTCACCGTTCAATATTCGACACGAAAATACCTTTGATGCATTTACTGCCAGCTCACATCGAATGGTAACTATAAGAAATATCCTTTTATGTGCACTTTAATTGTATACATACATACATCGAATTGACGTTTGGTCTTGTACGTTGTGTTTTGCGCCAACTGACAAAGGTTCTTAAACTTCAGTACGTCTATCACAGTTAATTCCACAATGCATTTGACGTTACGTAACAATTGTTATAAATTTGCTGAAAGACGTAAATAGGTGGCTTACCTTTTCCAGTATTGTATTCCATATCGGTTGGGTATTGAAATAATCACTTCAGATATTGAAATGTCCTTAAAGAGGTAAGACATATTTCAATCCTGAAGTGGACTGTCACTGTAAATCCCGAAAACGTAAATTGCACAACAAATTAAAATGAATGTGCATTTGTATTTCGGATGTTATACACTTAGTTCACAAAGGATAAGTAAAAAAAGACGATAAGATTTATTATCACACTCTGGTCTATTGCAGAAATACTTCCTATATGGTTGGTATACACTATTTTAGAGGATACCTCGGAACCGTAGGAATTTTGAGAAACAGAAAATTAGTTATAAATTTGTATATCTTGCTTATTTGTTGATCTAATAGGAAGTTTTTAAAGTATAACCTACTTCTTTCTCAATAGCACCCACCTTCTGTCTTATATAATATTGATATGTGTACGAATGTGTACGAAGAGATAAATTGAGCTGCACAGTATCCATGCGGCTTCAAACGAATCTTACAGGTTTTTTTCGAATTTTTTTGATGTGTACAATTTGACAATAAGGACATATTTCAGGCACCCGGAAATTAAAAAGAAAGTAATTCTTTGTGGGTAACTAGTCGTTGCCCAAGGATTTTCTAAACCGTTTACCTTAGCTGCCCAATCTCGTCTTCCGAGTAAAACTACCTAAAAGTTATTTATTTTCGTTTTTTCTTAAATAATCAGAGCATTGGTTGAAGCAAATACAAAAAACTTATATATCAAAATACTTAACCTTCTTATACTCACGCATACGGTCTGTGAGACCGACATATAGTATAGTATACGTCTTTCATTTTGACGTGAGTATAGGAAGGTTAATTCTTCGATCTCTGTTATATACAATAGTGCACAAAACTTAAGCTACTTTTAGAAAATGCTTACTGTCAAATATAATATATACACCCACCTCTTTTTTAAACGGTCCTTTTTTACACGATTTGGAAATAACGCGGTTCGCCAATAAGAATAAATACACTATTTTACACGAATTTTTTGTTCCAGCACGAATTCCGAAACAATTTTTTTTTTAACTCTAATTTTGACAGTGTTTTACAGAAATTTATCTACACAGCAACAAAATACAATTGGGGGAATAACGTAACCCCCGGTATACATAAGTAAACAAACCGTCGTCGGTCGGTTTATGCCCATAGATGTGTTAGTGGCTTGGGCAACTTCATGGCTCGTTTATTTTACGGGGAATACCCGATTCTTATTATCGCTTTTTTCTTTATTTCGTTATACTTCAACTTGAACACAGCATTTTGTTATTCAGTATTGTGTTAAAGTGTTCAGTTCGTAGGAGGTAATAAATAATTTCAATAAAGTTCTAAAAGTTAATGTTCAAATTAAAGTTTTGTTTTAATTAGGTGATGAAATTTTCATCTTAATTTATATTGTTGATAACTTTTTACTACTAAAAAAGGTAATATTGTGTTAAATTCTCGGTTTAGTTCTATAAGCAATATTATTTTACATCATTTTTACAGTACATACTCTTATTAATAAAACGACTAAACAACAACAAAATATTCCGAAGAGACAAGCAATTTCGTTAGGAACCAAAATAAAAATCTTAGACTGTCTAAAGAGAGGCGAAGGTCTCACATCTGTTGGCAAAGCTTTTGGTTTAAGCGAAGCGACTATAAGAACAATTAGAAAAATGAGAATTCCATTCGACAATCAATAACTTCTGGATCGGAACTTAGTTCTAAAACATCTTCTTATAGTCGGAATCCTATCTTGGAGACAACGGAAAAACACATGGTGTTTTGGATGGAGGATTTGCAGAAAAAACGTATTGATGGGAAAATTATAAAAGAGAAAGCACTTAGAATATACAACCGACTTCAGGAATTAGAACCATTAACAAGTCTTCAGGCAACGAAGAAACTGGCATGTAATGCAAGTGAGGGATGGCTTACAGGTTTTCTGAAAACACACGCATTTCACAATGTAGAAATAAAAGGAGAAGTAGCATCAGCAGACGAAAATGCTGCAAAAAGCTTTCCGGATAAACTAGCAAAAATAATTGAACAGGGCGGTTATACTCCAGATGAAGTATTTAATGCCGACGAAACGGGATTGTTCTGGAGGACAATACTTAAAAGAACGTACATACATAGCAAAATCTGAAAAGCAGCTGGTGGTTTTAAATCGGTCAAAGATCGGGTGACGTTCTTGTTTTGCAGTAACGCCTCTGTTAATCAACAAATCCCTTATGCCACGAGCTTTAAGAGGTAAGAACATTAAAAAACTTCATTTCCAGTTCATTTGATGACAAATAAAAAGGCATGGATGACGGCTGATCTATTTACAAATTGGTTCAACCACTGCTTTGTTCCTGAAGTCCAGAAATATATGAAATAAAAAGGTTTGGAATTCAAAATACTTTTGCTCGTTGATAATGCACCCAGCCACCCAGTGCTGGATCATCCAAATATACAATTGCTGTTTTTCCGCCTAATACCACCTCGCTGATTCGGCCACTCGATGAGGGTATTATAGAAGCATTTAAAATGTACCTACTACACAGCAAACGTTTAAATATATTTTAGATTCAGTGGAAGAAAGAAATTACAATGTTGTGGAAGCATGGAGAAAGGTTACGGTTATGGATTGTATTACACATGCTTCTTTTGCCACCAAACAGTTGCGCCAATCAACCTTAAATGCTTTTTGCAAAAAATTTTGCCAGCATGTGTCAAAAGTGGAAGTTCCGTATTATAAATCTATCGAATGCAATTGATGGCCAAGGTTTTAACAACATGCAAACGGCTGACATCGATGAATTAATGCGAGAAAGCCCTTGGGATGAGGACGATTTGATCGAATTTATGACAGTTTGTGATAACAAAGAAGTCGATAATGACGAAGATGAAGGTGAAGTTCAGCTACTAACGGTTGATTTAATTCGTGAGCGCTTGAAATTTGCTACAAGTATGGAACAACATTTTCTTACTCATGATCCTGACATGGAGCGTGCATTAAAATTTCAACGTAATCTTAAGTTTTGTGTAGCTGGATATCAAGAATTATATAAGCAACTGGAGAAACCAAATAAACAGCCGCTAATAACAGACTTTATAACAACAAAAACTAGAGATGGGACATTCGAATCCGCGAATCCTCGAATCCATCGAATCGAAAAAGATTCGAGATTCGAAAACTCGAATCTTCGCACGATTTTCGTAATTCGAATCTTTCGAATCCAAAAAAAAAAAATAATAATAATGATGACTCATGTAATCACGACACATATGAATCACTGACTAGAAAGATCTCGACGATTCTCTTCGGTTCTCGTTCTTTCAGCCACAAAGTATTTATAAGCTGGCATGCTTTCCTAATGTTTGTGGTATTTTAATAATAATAACATAATTTATCTTTTAATATTGTGTAATTTGTTTTTTTAATTTCATTTGTAATATAAATATGTTCAAAAAAATCTTTTTTAATAAATATTTTTAAAAACTGTATCGTTTTTAATTAAAGTAGCTTTAAAATTTTCCTGTAAAATTGTTTTTCCTCTCTGTCCTTTCTTATTATTGTAATTATATGATGGATTCGAGAGATTCGAGATTCGAAGGATTCGAGAGATTCGAGATTCGAAGGATTCGAGAGATTCGAGAATCCTTTAGGATTCGGATTCGATTCGATTCGAGAAAATTTGGATTCGTCCCATCTCTAAAAAAAAACCAACAGAGGCCGCTAATAACTAATGAAATTCTTCAATTGAATCAAACCCGACAGTTGTGCTAGACATATCTGACGTATCTACTGATGATACCATTTTTGGCCCAGTGCGTAATAAACGGGCACGCTTATTATCAAGTAGCGATGAATAGTTGCAAAGTTGATTTTTATTCCTAATTTCAATTTGAATTTTTATAGGTTTTGTACTTATGGATTGAATTTTCACTGTACACTAATTTTAATTTTTTTTTTGTAATAAAAATGAATGAAGTTTTTTCATCTTACACGATTTTTTAAAGTTCTGGAACATATCCTCAAATTTACCATATGTCGTATGTATTTTTTTACACGATTTTCTTTTTGCACGAATTTCTAAGGAACGTATCTACCGTGTAAAAAAGGAGTTGGGTGTACTACTATATTTGTACCTGACAATTATTTTGTAGTCGTAAAACAATTAGCCGGACTAAACTAGTATATTTAAGTGGCGAAAGTTAAGCAAACTGATCGGCTATACTTCGGGGAATGACCCATTTATACGTTTTACTATTTAGTTGTTACTTTTTAGTTGTTATTTGCTTTATCGTGAACCACCGGTTAATATGTGATAAATCGTACCAATACGATATATTTTTAAACATATGTCGTGAAAACTATATTCAACAGATTTAAAGTTAAAACTGGTGTGTTCAATCCAAACAGAGATTCGTTTTCTATGCTTGACGGCAAAGAACTTGTTAAATCTCTTCCAATACGAATTATGGCTGTTGAAGCAGAAGTAGGAAGTCACTAGAAGTCATTTTCTTCGTTCTTATTTTGGTTCAGGTTTATTCCAATAAATCATTTCCTTTAATTTGTTTTATAATTTCTTCAATTTCAGATTACTAAAAAGAACGATTACAATAGGTATATCTATAAAATCGATGCAAAAATATTTTTAATAAAACTAGGTATTACTAGGACAAACAACAAATAATTTTTAATGCACCTTCAATGTTCGAAATAGCCAGTGGCTAATGGGTCCAATCAAAGCCAATAAGGACGAAAAAATCAGTGGTCGAATATTTAGTTGTTAGGGCTCCTATTTCGACAAGCAAGTTATCTCCTTAATGGAAAAATTGAAAATCACGAATGGAAACTTCTATTGTGCCTTTTTTCACCCCCTCCCCAAGTCTCACAACAAGTTGTCTAAATGCGTACTTGGAGTTTTACAAAACCCTTGTGGTAAGGATAAGGACTATTCTATTCAAGTTTATTCTAAACCACAGATGTTTCTATTTTTGTCAGTTTTATGATCAGTGATAATCATAATATACGTAACGTTTTAGGAAAATTTAATGGGAGTTTTGTTGACTATAGAAGCTTTTCAGTTTGATTTTCGTCTTCTTGTTTGATTTTCGTCTACTTGCAAGTGGGACTTATTACAGTGTCTTCTTCGAAAGGGGTGATCGCAGTTACTGAATTGTAGTTCAATTAAACGTTTTTGGTTTCTCAAAGCTTTATTTTAACTATTTCTTTGTTTTATCTAGTACATGCTTGTCTTATTTTTGTAAAGGCCATTTGATAAAGTTTAAATTGTCAAATCAAATATTTTGTTTAATTGTTCTAATTTCGTTCATTTCATAAAATCAGGATAAGGTCAGGAGTTCCATCTAACACGGTAGCGAACGTTACGTGGATAGTTTGAAGAAAAATTGGATAAAAACTTGCATAATTAATTTGCTCGGTTTACGCATGGTCTTGCAATGTTCACAATTGACCGTTAAATAAGTGGAATGACTTTTACATCACTCCGTTTTTGGAACATTTCTTGTTAAAGATTTGCATATTTCTTATAGTTTCTGAATAATAATTCCATTATAAAGTCTAATTTTTCGAGTAATTAACTTTTATTTGTTGGTGATATTTTGATAAAAAGGTTAGTAATTAATCATACCCTTTTATCGCTGTAAACGAATCGCTAGAGCACACGTGTATAAGTGGCTCTGTAGACTTTTATTTATTATTATTGCGTATATTCATTTACATACAACAGCTTCCATATTTTTCGTTTCGTACTAAACGATCATATTGCCGACAACGTTTAACTCATATTTATTGCTTACGTTTCATTCCTATACTGCTCCATACATACGAGGGCGTCTTGTAAGTTGTTGCAAAAACAAGGAAAGCAAAATATTTTTTGAAACAAGCTATTGTATAACTTTCAAAATATTTGGCCTTAAGATTGTTACACTTCTCTACCAATTCTCGAAACATTCTTTCCACTCTGAAAGTTGGTATCTCAAAAACATTATTTTTGTTTGATATTCTGGAACAGAAAGAAATCGTTAGAAAATAAATCAAGTGAATACGGGCAATGATTCGATATTCTTCTATAAATAATCAATTTTTGACGTGCTATGAGAATAATGCGACGTTTTCGGTTATTTGTACTGATTTCGTCGATTATTTCTGGTCAACAAATTGGTGGATACCAACAGCATTAACTGTTCTTGGATCTTCTCAAGAAACGGTTGCAACATGTCAAAGTACAACCTAATAAACAAGCGATCATTTTCTTTGATTTATTCGTCAACCAACAACTTCATCTTTTTTTTCCTTTATTGGCTTTGGTTGAAGTCATTAGCCACTGGCTACTGACTAACAACCCGTATAGACAAAGGGGTTGTGCAAAAGACACTTTTTCACACCCGAGGTCGATCGGGTGATGAACTATTAGACAAATATGGTGGACCCTAAAGGATAAAAGTATAAACTCACAGAGGAAAAGTTTCAGGAACAAAAACTAAATTTTAATGCCAGCTTCATACATGAACTTATGTAATAAAAGAAAGATCTTATCGTCTTTTGCTGATATAATGTGGTTTATATGAAACTGTGCTTGTAATCCAATATCTATCAGGTCCCTATTCAAAAAATCACTTTTCATTCTAATTCTAGGGCATCCTAAAATTAGATGCTTTGTGTCGTCCCTTTCCGTACAGAATTCGCAACTATCAATATCCTTGATTTTGATTTTCGCTAGATGAGCCGGGAATCTTCCGTGATCAAATGCCAATCTTGTGATCTGAATATATAGTCCTCTCTTAATATGTAATTTGTCTGTCCAATGTTTTTTTCAATCTTGGGGTGGAATAAGTAGTAATTTGTTGTTTTTTGTTTATGTGCCGATTGATAGTGTGTATTGCACTGGCTATTTAATTCCATTTGTATATTTAATAACATATCCACACAAATTTGATGTTATTGTTCATACGAGTTAGAATATTATAAAGTGAAATCATTCGTCCAATGATTGGGGATGACTTGACACCAAAATTCTCTATGCTTTCAAGGACTCCCCAAGCATCAGTGAACTTTTATAGAATTCAGTTCATCTCGGAACACCCAAACAGTGGAGAATGCTTAGTTTCTTGTTCATACGAATATATGCGAGTTTTGTCAGCTGTTACGATATTGTATATGAATTTTGCAGTTCCTCGGTCGACTTTTCCAGCTTTGCCGTCCACCAGTTAGCACAAACCATATTTTCAGCTTGGGTCAAATTATGCTGAATCCATTGGAAACAGATCTTTTGCACAGCTAAGTGCTCACGTAAAATTGAACGTATTGCAGTCCTCGATCTGTTTAAGAATGCCTCTAACTCACTGTAAGCCACATGCCGATTTTCTTCAATTATGTTGCGCGCAGCATCGATGGTCTTTGCAATAGCAACCGATTTTGGTCGACCTTCACGCAATTCAAACCTGAAGGACGCACGACAACGATAAAATTCTGCAAAACAATTGTAAATTGTAAAACCTTCAAGTGAAATTAAATTCTTTACAAAGTAACTTTTTTTAAACGTTCACTGTAAACAAATTACTCCATCCATTGTCAAGCTGCCACTGTTTCCACAGTAACATACGTCGAATTTGACGAAATATCTCAATAACGCAAGGAAATGATCATTTGTAAAAACATAAAAGGCGCCCCTTGTATAAGCATTTCGTGTTTAAAGAATGTGTTACACAAATACGGTAGCTATTTAGGTATCATTAACAGGTGCGGAATGTTTATTAATTCGACAACAAACGAAAACGATGTCGCCTTTTTCATATAATAGGACGTCAGTGCGTCTGGGATTCGAGGAATTGCTTTATATTCCGTTGCTACTATGCTGTAGGTGATGTCACAGCTTCGTATTTATGAGTTTCTGTGACATGTTGATTGTCCATTGTAATTGGAGGTAATAATGTAATCATTCGAAACCCATCTCACATGTCCGATAGCTCATTTGCATAGGAAACTGTGTAGTTTCTTACCTTTTTTAACGTTTTCGATGATTTTAGCAGGTGTTTCGTGTTGTGAAAGTTAATCTTATTGTATCCATAAAAATTACTGTTCTTTGTTGCAGTATAGAATTTTAAAAGCCATTATATGTTGATGGATGGATGGATGCATATGTATGATTGTCTTTGAGATATGAAATAATTGTGAAGGAATGCTTAGCTCTGTAGGGTTAATTTATTAGAAATAAGTTTTGCAACCATATTAATATTATTTTAGTTTAAATTAGAACATTGTCTGCATGATGGCCAACGTTGTATGTATAGTGGTATTTCTATTATTTATTAAATTGTATACCTCCTGCATGTAAAGTAACCATTTCTGTTTGGTAGTACATATGTATGTAAGTGTTGCTACATGGATGTCCACGTATATCTGCTGGCTTTTGGGTAGCTGCGTACTACAAAAATACTCCAACATTGAAAATTTGAAGAAGCTCATTTGTTTGAGTTTCAAAATTAATAGTTGTCACTCTCGTTAATAACTTCCTATTCTAAAGCCCGTTTTACATTATCATATTACATTGTACCAAACAATTGAATACTATTTTATAGTACAATGTAAAACGCTTTACCAGTCTTCTGTACAAGATTATTGTATGAATTTAGACCACATCATTCGTCAGCGGTATTACATATGTATTATAAACTTGTACAAAAATTCTGTTCATGATTCTGTGCCGTGCTACATCCACGTTTCAAATTGTACACCAGTATCACATGGTATTTACAAATATTTCTAATAACCTTCAAAAAGATTAATTTTGTGCTTAGCTAATAACACTAATACTTATAGTAAAACGCTCAATAAAAACATTTGCTGACACGACCACAGTATAATGTATGAACCCACGTTTATTTTATACTCTAACAGAACTGGGCAAGATGTAAACAGAAGGAAATGAGGTCAGATTGGAATAGGTGCACTGTAGACTAGTGAGCAGGCGCAAGTCAAAACATTTAGTATGAAAATAGGACAGGTTCTAATTTCATACAATGATTTTGGACAGAAAAATAGTACCGTGTACTATAAAATAGTATTCAATTCTTACGTACAATTTAATATGATAATGTAAAATGGGCTTAATAGTTTTTCTTTGATAGTCTATTGATTTCCATTTGTACCTGTTCTGAAAATGGGCGGACATTAAACTTTAAAAGTTCTCCTCGTACACGCCATACAAAATTAAATTCACTTCGTATCTGAGTTAATGATTACATGTAATTAAAATACACTCACTAAAGGCATTTCTTCAATCAGCGAATGCCAACTTAATCAATCGCGATGACATTTAACGACATACCGCTTCAATCCATTAGGCTTCTTTCGACGATGAGGAGGACTATTGCATAAATGCGAGAGGAGACGTCTAAAGAGAGACTCGCACGTGTAATCTCTGTTTATAGAACGATGCAGAAAATTAGAAGGATTGAGCAGTATTAATGAAGAACAGACAGTCCGGAGACAAGCCATTCGTTATGTTTGTAAATGTCGACAATGTCAAACAGTTCTTGCTGTACGTTTTTATTACTCTAGATGTCGTGTCTAGCATAGACAGTCGGTCGTAATAAATTTAAATCTTTCGCCTACTCGCTGCACACCCGCTCCCTCCGGTGTCACTTTCGTACACGTTTCGTCTTATAGATCGAATAGCAATAAACGTCGTTTTCACTCAGAGACGAAGACGAATGCACTGAAAAGGTATCTTGGATTGAAAATGTTCTTTTCTTAAAATTTAGGTACGCATAGCATAAGAAATCCGTGCTTGAACATTTTTTTGCAGGAACTTTCATGGGGTTCTGTTAGTTGTCTTTGGTTCAAGTTTTCACCAGGTGACGAAGGTGAGGGCATTCAAAAGATTTGAAATCGACAACTTTTTTCCCGTAATGTTTCTAACTTTTTCGTTCGGAATGGTACACATATGTATCAGTAGACCACACCACACCTACAAACTATTGCGTAAGTGAAAAATGTACTAAGCCATATTCTTTAGTATCCTCTTTGTAGTTGTTTGAGAAATAATCGACTAATTTGGGGTTATATAGAATTGTTTAGCGTTGCAGTGAGAGGGTAAGTTTTCTTTTCCACACTATGAATCGAAAACTTGTTTTGAACGGAAGAGAGTTGCAGGAGGCGGCTGATAATTTGTCGGATTTAGATGAATTAGAGTGCGAACCGTTGTGCGATGATTATAGACCCAGTGGAGAGAACTCAGATTCATCTGAAGAGTCAACTGCTTCACAAGTGGTAGCAGAAATGGATGATGAAGAATCATTTTCAAGTGATTCTGAACCGTATTGTTCTGATTGACCTGGAACAGCAACCATGTAACATTTTTGATTGAAGGATACCCGGTGCTGCATTTTTGCCTGCCAAACTTATTCCTCAAGAAAGAAAGTGCAAACTCCTTGAAGGTACGACAAAATCTTCGACGCCAGGACAAGTCTTTGACAAAGTTTTCTCCATTCATTATATTACAAGTTGTTGAGTGTACGTATCAACAACTTGATCAAGCAAAGGAAAAAGGAAAACCAGAAAACTCAATATGACGGACGAAGGAGCCATTCACAAATTAATTGGGTATATGTTTATTATGCCTTATAATGGCCTACCTGGCCTGAAACTTTATTGGATCACTGTCCGTACGTGGAACTGGCTTCGACACTGATGATACGTCCGGATATTCATACCGTTCTAGTTTCTTTGCATTTATACCGACGACATTCATTGAGCAAAAGTAGCAATCATCTACATGATTTTTCTGTTCCCTCCATAACGTTGGCACAGAAAATGAAAAGTACATATTTTCACCAAGTGACCACTTGTACATCTTTGTTCTGCACGCGTTACAAAACAATTTCGGTACCCATGGCTTGTTGCTACTACAGCAAAACCAAAGTACGGCAAATACGCATCTTTGAGTGCATTTGTCATGATTTTTCCACGTTTTCCGAGCATGTAACATCCACAAACGTAACAAAAACGCTTTGAATTGACTGTGCAACGTTTTCTCTGCATTTTCACACGTTCCGGAAGCACAATCACAGTACGAGAACAAGTTCCGAAAGATGTTCGATGCAATATGGTCAGCTGATAGCTGTTATAAGAGCGCAGTACCGCCACCATGCGCGAACTCCAAAACTAGAACCAATCTTGACAAACGGATTGAAGATCTGAGTTCAGGGCACCAAAGAAGAATAAGAATCGTGCTCATCTGCTCGGGTCCAAAAGTTGACCCGAATTTGTCAACTTGTGTTATTGCAACCACCGACTCAGTGGCGTCTATACTCATTGTACCATTCAACGGCGCTTTTGCGTACTTCTCTTGGGAAATTAACTTTTAACTTGCACTCGCAAGCTGTACTTGCCGGATCGCTTCTACATGTCAGTAGATCTCATTTTTAGAAATAAACTGAGAGCCACTTCACTCCTGACCATCATATCCTAATCCAGCCTATATTTTAATGGGTTTTCTTCGACCTATTGGAACATTCTTTGCAAGATCTCCTGGTGTTTGTGGTTTTTCGTTTGATTTCTCATTTAATAATTTAATCGGCTAATTTTCGATACATTTTGAATCTATTCATATACATATGTATTTCACATGACGCGAAGCTTCCGTATGCTTCGAAATCAAAATCAAAAAATTCGTTACAATCTGCCCACAATTTGACTTGTATTTGACTCGAAAGTGTACATTTAATTGAATAGTTCTGGTACATTATCCATATCAACCGGTGCAAATATTCGACATTCCTATTATTCTTCGCCTACGCCGTACAATTTACATCCTAGCCTTGAAGGACAAGGAAGTGTGTATGTACGGAACGTACGTTTACATCGTCGAGCGCTCGACTTCCTTTACTCTGACAGATGGAGAAGAAAAGAAAAAGGAAAATTTATTGAAGAAACCGGACAAACATCGAATGGCTAAGTTCATGAACTACGAACATGATCTGCGGGTCTGTGGGAATGACAAATTTCTTACAACCGCCATTAGTTTGATTGTATGAATTGATACTAGGACGTCATTAGAACGTTTCTGAGACGAATTGTGAATGTAAATCATCTACATTACCCGCACTAAAGCTCTTTGTCCGCATTTGAATTATAGATTACGTTCTTCGTGGAATAATATACGGAAAACTTTACAATAAAAACGTGTGCTCGTTAATTTTTGTACTTTACGTGAATAACTATGTAATAATTTTAGATGGACTTCATTTCTATTTTTTGGGAATTAAAACGTGTTAGGGCGCTACGGAATTTGACGAGTGCAAACTAATCTAATCAATAGCGGTGGAAGTTCGGATTTTTATTCAATTTCACCTCTTATTGATTTCGCTGTCAAGGAAGAATTCTCGAATATCAGAGGTGGCCAACATAAGAAATGCCATCGTCATTTTGTGGATAGTAACTCAATATTTCAACCTGGTTCCGCTTTAAAATTGCATTTATTATCGATTTTGCTTTCACTACGAACTTCTACGTCATCTATCAAATACAGATCCGTGTTCTTATTGCTAGTTAGATTGATTTCTTATTAGATTTGTTTCCATGAGAGCAGTTATAACCACGTAAAGAAATTAATTAAAAATTTCCATGTTTTACCCAGATGAAAATTATATGAGATGACATGTTACGTTGAAGTTTTCTTAAATATTCCCACTTGTTTGAACGAGAAATCTTGAAAAAGAAGGACATCCGACTGGTCTAAGGAGGATGTTATAACCGCTCTCGCTATTCGAAATTAATTAGTGGGTTATGCAGAATGTTAACGAATTAATTCCAACTGTATTTTAATACGTTTTATTATTTACTTAATTAAGAAGGAACGCTGCAAACTATTCAAGTAGTTAGCTGACGATTGCGAACATCAAGGATTATTTGCATACTTCACGAATATCTGTCGTATTTGCTTCGGAGATGTACCTATATACCTGGTTTTAGTAAAACAAATAAACACATGAACATAGCAATTACGGCCAATTAAGTAAATAACTTCGTGGTATATTGGAAAGGAGACAAATGACATCCGTAAAACCATGTCGACGAAGGTGGTCTTCTAATCCATTTTACACATTCCTATATTTGCAGCGATCTTTGCTATCAATTCAAGCCGACCGTCTCCCCAACCCTCTTCTTTTTCTCATTTATTGTTCAAAACATAGTAGAGTTGCTGATACGATATAATTCTATGCCAAAGATGTAGTCACAGACGTAATGAGCATATGTGTATATGAAGCAAATCGGTTGAAAGATTAATCTGTTTATATATGTTATTATTAGAGACCGGACTAGATGTTCGAGATTTGACTAAAATATGTACATATATACATATGTCTTAAATATGAGCAAAATATGTTGAAAATATTGCTAAAATGGCTAGAATATTTAAAATATGTTTCGAAAATATTTTCAGAATATCGAATATATTTTGAAGTAATAAGGAAAAGAAACGAACACTAAGAAAATTTGAACAGGTTTTATTAAACAGATTAATTAATAACAGATAAACATTAAAGATTACATTCCTTAGTGTAAAAACAATTCACAATCAAATGTTTTTCAATATTTTGAATAGTTAAATTATGTTTCCTATCCGTTAGTAGTGATTTGTACGTTGAAAAACTTCGTTCGACGTCAACTGATATGATTAGTTCATATTTTAAAACATTAACAACTTCCGGATTTAAATCGGTTTCAACATCAAAATCGCAACGGAGAATTTGGTTTGGTTGTTGCAACAAATTTAAATCGCTATTTCTTGTTAAAATAACATTAAATTTTTTATTTATTCTCCAATTTTTCCATGAACTTTCTCAAGCTTCTCCTTAAATTCATCAATCAAATGAAGACTTTTAACGGGAGTGATTCAGTTTCAAGAATAACAATAGTTTTACGAACAAAATCATAATTTGATTTAATGAAACAAAGTTCATGATGTGGTGAATTATTTTCTAAAGTTGATTTGCACTTTGAAATTGCAACAATATTTTCCTTTTCAAAACTTAAAATAAGTTCTTTAATAAGAACAAAATTTTCTGCATAACAACTGGCAGCTTTCAAGCATATTCCCCATTTTGTGATTATTGGTTCCGGTGGCAAAGGAGGATTAGGCAATTTTTCTCTGTAACACTGAATCCTCAGAGGAAATTTTATAAATATTTTCTTTACGTTACTAATTAAACTAGTAGCTATAGGAAATGAATTTGTAATACTTTCCACCACTCTGTTTAAACCGTGTGCTAACACCTCACGTGAATTAAATTGGAATACAAAACTTATTTGTTAACCAGCTTTGACCACGTATGACGCAGCATCGGAAAGCATGAGCACAATTTTATTAGTTGGAACAATGTCGGGAAGGAAAAAATCATGAAAGTTTCATTAATAAACCTAGCCATTTTTGCACGGTTGGATTTTTCAACTTGTTTACACTAAATCAAATAGGATTTACCAGGAGTGTTGTTAATAAAACAACCTATTAATAAATTTGCCATATCGCAACCACAAGTATCTGTGGTTTCATCTACTATAAAATATATAAAACTGTTATTTACAGTTTACTTGATTTCATTAACTACGTCCTTATATACATTTGTAACATAATTTCTCCTCAAAGTACTTTCATCGGGTACAGTATTTCTGCAATGCTTTTGCAAAAACATTTTAACATTTAGATTTTTTAACTTATAAAGTGGAATATTAGCAGAAAGCAAGGCTTTGGTTAATTCCGAATTAAATACTTGTTGTTCACTCTGATTTATTAGAGATGAAGATGAGCCTGTTGGTGACTGACCTACAGACATTTGCACTAATTTTGATTGTCTTATTTTTCTAACTTTCTGTTATGAAGGTCAGTCGAGAGATGTTGCATAATTTGGGATTTTTCTCACATAGAATCTATAAAAGAAGAAAATTGTATACATACATTAGATAAGAAAATGATTTTGAAATTAAAGGAAAATATTTTTATTCATGAAAATAATTTTATTCAGCAATCCAAAGCAAGTTTTTGAACCAATTGTATGGCAGACTAGAATTTGCAAAATAAACATGTAATTTGAATTAAATAAATAAAATAAAATTTATTGTAAAATTATCAACTTACCGTTTTATCGCACGCTTTGTAGAATACTTTTTCTTCGTTCAAAAGAAATTCTGGGACGGTCTTGATCCAGGAGGCTACTAAATCGCTTTCCACTTTTGCCATTTTTGGATAACACTCGGTAACACTTGACTTTATTCGGTGTTTGTAAATGATGGAAATTTTTAAACGATAAATGCTGAAATGTATACGCCATACAACTTAATTATTTTAACCAATCAGAACTCACCTTCATTCGGTTCGTCTTCGATTTTTATTCTAGAAATTGTAACAAAATAATATTTGCTCTTCGGTATTGAACACGATATTTCGTTTGGGAGTTTAAAAGCAATTAACGATTTCTTAGAAAAACGTAGAAACATAAATTTCTTGGAAAAAGCATCAATCCCGATTTTAATAGTATTTATTTTATTATGTTTACCGAAACATCGATAATCGTACAATGCAAATTTCTCAGAAAATCGTCTAGTATATTTTTATAAAAATAACGCGATTTTCAAACGGAAAAATATGACGAATATTTCAAACATGTTAAAATATTCGAAATATGTGGAAAAATTTCAAAATATTCTAGATATGTGAAATTAAATTAGTGCTAAACGCTTTTATTTACGTTAATTCGTGTAGATCTTAAAGCGTTCAATTGTACCGTTGATAGTTATCGATATGCATATATTTGGCAATGTGTAGTAATAATACTTTTTCTTGAGATTTAATTATTCTGAAAAAAGAATGCCGAACAAAATCTCGTAGAACTTTTAAAAGGCGAAATGCTCTTACTACAGGTTGCTTATATAAATTATTACTAAATACGGCACACCTTATTGCCGTATTAACCAAAACACGATGCAAATGTTCAATCGATTCCTAACGTAAAAATCTCAATCGTAATGTCGATCCCGTCAAGTACCAAATAAATGAAATTGTCCAATTCGAAGAAATAAAAATACGCATTGGCATGACACGCACACTCAACTCCCCAGAGGAGCGAAAACTATGTTAATAGTTTCGTGTGTTCTACCTACCTGTAGCGGCGGATCGAGTTGCATTAACAATTACTTTACATGATGGAGTGGTTTGATGGTACACATGCACTCCTAGAGGAAATAAGCACGAACCAATAAATTTTGAAGCAACATCGACCACTGAATGAGTATTTATGTTTGTGCATGTAAAAGTTCCTGTTAGAAACTGGATGGTGCTTTTCGAGTAATTAAACATTTATTTCTGTTTGGTAACTTAATCCGGCGTCAGTCCGGTCGGGAATTACTACATCGGCTGTCAGGTGGGTCAATATTATCTCGGTAAAAAGCTATGTGTGATTCCTACCTTTTTCAAAAAGGAATTTGCAAAAATTGGATAACAGTCTACGTATTTGTAAGGAGGCACTCCAAAATAACTATACGAGGGCGGTCCGATAAGTACTTAACCTCACCGCCCGATGGTGCCACTATCAAGAGAAATTTACTATCGTGTAGTACATTCTCGTAGACTGTCAAAATTTCAGCCAAATCGGACTCGTAGTTTTGTTTTGACCGTGTGTGGAAACGGGCCTGTCCGCGGGTTTTAGAAAAATGGAAAAGGAGCAATATCGGTCGGTGATTCGATTCTTGTTGTTGGAAGGGAAATCGTGCAGCGAAATCAAAGAGGGCTTGGATACGGTGTACGGTGTACGGTGACTCTTCTCCTTCCATGGCGACCGCCAAAAATTGGTTTAACGAGTTTCAACGTGGTTGCACGTTGGTTTTTGATGACCCACGCCCAGCTGCCCCGAAAACGGCTACCACGGAGGATAACGTGACAAAAATCCACGATCTCGTATTGGTAGACCGCCGATTGAAGGTGCACGAGATAGCTGAGACAGTAGGCATCTCAAAAGACCGCGTGAAATTTTCAGCATGGGAAAGCTATCGGCGCGATGGATGCTGCGTTTACTCACTTCGGACAACAAGCGCAACAGTGAGACCGCTTCAGAGCAGTGTTTGACGCTGTTTAAACGCAATCCGAAGGAATTTCCGTATCGTTCCGTGACGGTCGACGAAACATGGATCCACTGGTACACACCAGAGACAAAGCAACAGTCGAAACAGTGGACTTCACCTAGCGAACGTGCTTCGAGGAAGGCGAAGACTGTCCTATAGGCTGGACAGGTGATGGCCATCGTTTTCTGGGATTCATAGGGTATGATCTACATCGACTGCCTGGAGATGGGCAAAATGGTCACAGGGCTCTACTATGCCGAATTATTGGGCCGATTCGACGCCGAATTGCTGAAAAAATGGCCTCATTTGTCGAAGAAGAAAGCGCTCTTCCACCATGACAACGCACCGGCTCACACCTCCGCCATCGCCACGGCCAAATTGGTCGAATTGGGCTACGAACTGCTGCCCCATCCACAGTATTCTCCAGATTTGGCCCCGTGCGACTTCTTTTGTTTCCAAACTTGAAAAGGTCACTCGCCAGGCTGAAATTTGAGTGGAATGAGAAGGTCATCGCCGCCACGGAGGCCTACTTTGCAGACCTGGAGAAGACGTATTTTTCCGACGGGTTAAAGAAGTTGGAGCATCGCTGGGTCAAGTGTAGAGCTAGAAGGAGACTATGTTGAGAAACAAATCGCCACTTTTCCTAAATTTTCGTTTTTCTTTTGTAGGCTAAGTACTTATCGGACTGCCCTCGTAATTTAATAAAATGAAAGATATATTATTGATTTTCGGAAACAGTAAACAAAAAGTAACAGAAACGACTGCTTCTGTTACTAGTCGTTATTAGTCAAACATAACGGAAACTTTCTTTTATCAAGTTTAAATACAAAGGAAGCAAATCACCGTTACTAGGACACTAATCACTTTCAACCTGTCTATCTGCACATTCCCTGCTATAAGAAATTAGGTGCTGAGAACAAAAGAACTTTCTGCAGTCTTTACATGCGTGGGTAATTATCCGATCTTTCTTCGCATGATACATTTGGCACCTATTTCGAACACCAGGAAACTTGACAGATGGTTCCTCACGAGATTCTCCAATAAAATCCTGATTATTTTGCATAACTCTCTAGGCAAACGACACACGTCTTTACGAGCACTCAAGTGATCACGTAGAAGAGCAATACCCCACTTTTTCAAGAATTTGCGTCGTTCTGTGACACCTGATTGTTCTTTCCATGTATTATATATCCATTTATTGCTGACATATTGAAAGGATATTTTTTGAGCAATGTCTACACTACCCTTCGTGACATTATAAAATGTGTTTATCTCAGAGTTTTCTCTCCTGAGGATTTATCCATTTGTTTATCGTGATACAGACTGGACATAAGTGATACAAATTTTTATTTTGAAATGTGTGATACAATCGTGATATCTTTTTGGAAACCGAATGTAGAAGTAGCTAGTAATAATCGGTTTATATCTGGAGCAAGATCAAGTGATGTGTTTCATGTGTTCGTTACCATACTGACTATAAATCATATATCTCAACACTCTTCACATATGACTGAAAAATAAAGGCAAATGTTTACAATTTGGGGAAAGAAATGCAAACGCTTGTAAAATCTCGATCATATATGAAGCACGGCGAAGTATTTCATTTGATAAGAGATGTTTTCTTTACATTAATTGCCGGATCGCCCACGGAGAGATCGACAACCCCCGATTTGTAAATACCATTCGACAATATATATTGCAGTGATTCTGAAATTATACCTTTATTGGTAAATTTTTTATCGTTTTTTTCTTTTACACTCTCTGATTTACTTTTACCTCATAGAATTTCTTAAATAAATTACAGATTAGTTATGAAAAATCCTGTTATTCTTTTTAGAGGTGAAGTTGACACGGCAAAATGGAAAAAAATCTGGGAAATGACATAGACCATTTTTGATCATAAATTAGTTTTGTTTGACCGCCCTCCAGTATCGAGAAAGAAAAATGTTTTCAAAATTTTTTTTCAAACATCAATAATTATTACCACCAATCTGAACATACCATTTGCCAAAGAATTTCTATGAATAGTGTTTATTGAACTGTATCAAAATTCTAAGTAGTGGTCAAACGATTTGCTGCACGCGAGGGATATTTTACCATCGATTATTAATCCTCGAAAAATTTTTTTCTCGATAATGGAAGGTGATCAGACAAAACTATTTTGTGGCAAAACATGGTCAACAAATGGACTTTCTTCTATTTTGCGGTGCCAACTTCACAGACCTATTCTATTTAATTTGATGCTAGTCGCCGATAAGAATAAATAAATCTTTATTTGTTAGTCCTCAATACTGACACTGTCACAGCACATACATGTTAAATACAAAGCCAATATACATAGAAATATACAGGTAGAAGCAAAAATAAATATAAATAAAATTATCAATAAGGCAGATTGTAAAAGAACAAATACACAAAAAGTAGATGCCACAACAATGGCGATCTGTTATAGAATATTATTCATGATTTTTTTTTGCTGTCACATTAATAAATACAACGATATTAAATACGATATACTCAATACATAGATTAGCCTATTATTTAGTTTTTATTTGCAAAGAGATGACAAAGAAAAACCTACAATCTATAATTGCGCCTCTTACTAATTGTAGAGTAAACATCTTTCTTACTACTTTTCCTTTTACGATCTAGGAAATCTTTTGCCACATTTTCAAACTCCTGCCTCCTTTGGAAAAACATGCACGTCAACATTCTTCGCCACATTCTTACCAAAGATATTCCCCGGTCCGCCTCTGGTTACCGTGATCCCCATCGCTGGATTCATTAGTCTCTCCGTCTCCAATCGCTTCTTCTCCGCGAGCAAAGTCTTCAAGCGCCGTCGCAAAATCGGATCACCCAGACAAACATCCTTGCACACCTTGTAAGCTTTCGCGGTGTTGAGCAAAGAATCTGGGTCCAAATACCTGGAGAAAACACAAAGAAAGAGAAATTAGGACATATTTAAATAAAAAAAAGGGTACATACCTTAAAATCGCAGCCATCAGCTCTACTGGAAGGTTCGTGAGTCCTGATCCAGACAATTGGTACACTAGCACTGGTAGAATTTCAAACACCATCTTCTAAGTACTGTTTCCTTCTCTTATTAAATAAGAACTGACTAGATTCTAGCAAATTAGGTTTATTTATACCTCTGGAAGCTCATCAAGCGTGACGGTTCTGCTCCGCTGAACCGAGACATTTACGCATGAGTAAATTCTGTATACCAAATATACCATATGCATATGGTAATCTATGGGGTTGACCATAGTGTTGATGACTCCAAAGGATGAAATGCTATAAAGGGAGGACAACTTTAAAAAGGAATAAAGAAAAATTTATCTGGTTTAGTAGAAGTGACTTATTAATTCTTTTAAGACTTTTGCTGAACTTTGTGAGTCTAATGCAGTTCGAGGTTTTTGTAAGCCGCTACTTTATGCCAACATCGTTAGTAATTACTATTGAAAAAGTATATCCTGCGAAAAGGAAAGATAGCGATTCATAAAAATACAATATAAGAAAATACATTTCACGAGAAAGCGACTTTTTGAGAGTTTTGGGTTTTCAAGGTCAAACCAGGAGATATGTTCTCGTTCTTGGGGGTGTTGTGTAAAACTTTAGCATATTAGATTTAAAGCACTTACACCTTTTTCCTTTTGCAATGGATTGCCATTGTCATACGTAGGTATCCATCCTCTCTCCCCTTATCCCCCTCCTCTCACCACCGTTCATTTTGTTCACCAAATAGTTTGAATTTCTGGGTCAATGCTTTTCACCTCTCTATCTCGTTTTTTTTTAATTTATACTTACCAGAGTGCTTACATTCTATGCAACCCAATTTCTCGACCACACTCTGACGTACAAGATAACACAGAGCGAATGTCACGTTTCCCTCTACAAATTAACGTGGTTGTTTCAAATATCTGCGAAAATTTAAAGCATGGCTGCAAAAGCTTTGACTCCCATTGGTTGTTAGATCCCCTTACTCAGCCCCGCTGGAGTGGGCCACATACTAGGTTTGTTGCCAGTTTCGCAATGCCAGTTACATATCCCTCCAAATAGGATGAAAACGTTTTTCAGTAAATACTTATAGGCTAACTTGTTTACATAAAGAAGTACCGATACGCATGCGCGGGCCACTTAATGTCCCCCTTAACGATATAATGGTCGAAATGTTGGCCATAATCTTAAACTTCCATTAAGGCCTTAAATGATGATTATAAAATTCGTTCTTATTTTATTGCCTGCATTAACATTTCATGGGGAATTAATTATGATTATGAAAACGGGCTTAACCGTTGTAAATGTAAACCTACCATCCATAAGATGGTTCTGGAAGACATTACTATGCAATATCAAAATACTTTTGTTTCTTCTGCTTAGAATTTAGACAAGTTTCCCAAAACCGTTTGGACGTAATTCATTGTTAGACAGTTTTATATTTAGAAACTCGTTCAAAGCTTACATACAAGAATTACACGCATTTTCAGAAAAAATAGAAAATTTTAGTAGCGTTTTGTATCTAATCATTGTGAGAATTGTGAAACTATCAATAAAATGCACTAGCATCAACAAAGCACCATACAATTTTGACATTAAGTTTGAAATAACATTTCGGTTACATAATTAATACCAGTCCTAATATACGTACGCAAAAGAATGAACAATTCTTTGCGAGCGTCTTATTCCCAAATTTAATGTCGACGAATCAAGAGATATTATTATGATACCTTTTATAAGCCTTTCTTGACTGATGTTTCGAAGAAACGAAACGTAACTGTTGCTGGAGTTTTCGAACCGAATTCAGATGCTCTTATATAAATCGACTACCGGTTCTTGTGGCCGCTGTGATTGCTACCTTTTCCGAGAAGTCGCTCCCTTTTTAGCCTATTTTCGTGTTATGAACTCGACGATAAAGCGGTCCGACGGTCACGGGGATAATATTTATAACGAGATGATGACGAGAAATCTGGGGATAGTCGTGACCGATTCATTTTCATCTTTTCGGTAACTAATTGGGGAGAGTTTGCGTGTCCAAAATCTGGATTATGATCGAATATTGTAGGAGAATGATGTTCAAATATGAAAATTTGAATCGAATTATTGATTTGGCATATATGTTTGCAGAATTTTAATGAGTAATTCGCATCTTTAATTGGAATTAAAATTGATTAGCATATAACATGCGATAAAGTTGTTTTAAGACTTTTAGATATGATTGGGAACTAATGTTATGTCATTATTTTAACTACTAATTATAATTTAATGTTGTTCTGGTCATGATATCTATGCAGCAGTTAACGACTTTCCGCCACGTACCGACATTTTGATTAATATCCTTGCGTTTATTATCTAAAGTAGACGACTAGCGCGTCGGACTGTACCTCCCAAACTAATAAGTTTTGTTAAAAGTCTCTTGTGACAGGATGCTGTATGCTTATAAAGACCGTAACTAGAAAATATTGTCCTTCATACAGGGCCCCCAAAAAGAGCTAAGTATCAAAGCGAAATGTTATGATGCGTTATATGTTATGACGTGAATGCACTGTTTCGAGATCTGGTCTATAGTTTTAAGTCATCTGTATCGGAAGCCATCATTATTTGGTCATACTTACTTCTATAATTCCTTAGATATTCATCTACATAGATTCCCAACAGAAACACCAATGAAACAAATATTTCTTACATAACTACTTACAATTAATTAATATTAATATGCATTGCATTATTTTCCATATTACTTCGACGTGGCGCCATGCATTTCATGACACGCTCGCATAATACGGGAGAGGAGAAAGTTTTCGTAAAGCTCAAAGAGCACGACGAGTGATTGCGGCGACGGTTTGCATGTCGCCCTTCAACCTCCGTAAAATCTACGACAGCCGTCAAATTCCTTATCTCTTAAGATATTTTCCGTCTCCGTTACACGATCGAAAATTGCTTACACAATTTAAATTATATTATTAGTCTTCAGTAAGTACTCGCGCTTGTAACGCGATAGTACGTGACAGTAATCGATAGCTCTTCGATCCGGTGAAGTTTAAGCAAGATAAATCGACGGATCGCCTGTATATCGTAATCATTTTTGCGATGTCGGTCGTCAAGATGTTGGCAAATTAATTAAATATGCGACCGACTAATTAGTATCTTCTCGGCATGTATAATTGGTAGTGTTACGTTTAAGCTTTTGACAGGGTAAAGTACACTTTTGAATGTTAGATGAAATCGGTGAATTCGTGTCTTAACTGACAAAATTTTAATATCGAAGTGTACTTGTAAATATGTTGATACATTAATTTGCTATGAAAGACGCCTCTTATGCTTTTACCAACAACCATTCGGTGGCTCTATTGAAATGTGTCATTATTAGTTTGTTAAGAAGGAGGTACAGCATGGCAGTAGCGTAGCGCTAGGGGCGTGGGTAGGGTTAATTTTCAACTCTTAGTCGATCACAGCGGTACCGCGAGAGAGTTCAAAGCGACAGTATTTGCACGCTGCACGTACGCGAAGATGGGACACCCTAAGGGTGTAACGCTTCCTTCGAATGTGAATAAATATTTCAGGCATTTCCTTGGATTAGAATATAGAAGTCTAATAATATATATTGCACAATGCGCAATAGCGGATTGCTAAATCGCGATAGGTGTGAATGTAGAAAACGTTGGAAAAGTAAACGGCCTGTATTGAATTTGAGTAACAGTGTTTCATACTGGCAATTTATATATGATTTTATTTTTATGTTAAGTGTATGCAACATCCCACAACATCTAGTATTTAATGAACACTTTCGTCTATTTTGGGCTAAGTAAGTTCCCTCATGGAAGTTGCCAACATCTATACAATTACGATCCAATTTTCCACATGTTTAACATACAGTAAAGGAATGTATAAAAGACGAGTTGAAAAATAAGAAAATCTGCCTATATGTGGATGAAACAACTGATGCTCAGAAACACAGCGTCATTCATGCTGTTAACCAGTAAAAGATTCAGATGCAGAAACCGTTGCCAAGATAATAAAAGATTCGTTAAGAAAATTTTCTATCACAGCAACCCAAGTTACAATGTTCGTTGCTGACGGTGCCGCAACAATGCTGAAAGTTGGTAGTACGTTGAAAATATTCTTTCCGGCTCTTCTTCACATAACACGCCTCATGCAAGCAGTCACCTCGCAGCAAAAACAATTCGAACGAAGTATCCGATAGTGCATAAGTTAATAGCATCTATCGAAGAAATGTTCATCAGATCTCCCAAACACACCCGTGCATTCAAACAATTGTGTCCGAAATTGCCAGCACCACCTCAGCTTGTAATAATGTGATGGGGAACATGACTCCAGGCAGTGTCTTACCATCAGAAATATTTTTCACAAGTTAAAAATTTCATTTTGAACATTCGTTCAAATAATTCTGCAAAAGTTCGATATAATCAGCAACTTTTTCCAATTCGGACGTTCAACAAGAAATAGATGAAATATCCATAAACTATTGTTAAGTTGCATAAGCTATTGAGCAATTAGAAAACAGTCACTTATCTACACGAGACGCATTAAATTGCATAAATAATTTACAAGCCGTTCTATAAACTTAACGAACACTATAGGAGTCGTTGTTGCTCCAAATGTCCAATTTTAACGAAAAATCCACGTTTAAAATAAGTTCTATAACACAAAATCAAGAGTACACAAATCAGGAAAAGGAATATTTGACATTTGCAAATCTTATTTGACTGGATGATGAACGATCATTTTCGAAGTATACGATAACGTATTAACAATACCTTCGACGGTTCAATTAATTGACAATGGAAGCGTTGCTGATGTTGCAATTCTACCCAACTTACCAAGGCGATTGCCTATTGCCAGAGTCGACATCAAAACGACTGTAAAAGGTAACATTATTTTCTCCTAATATTGTATATTACTTACTTACTTTTATGCGGTATACTGCCTTGTGCGCACCTTTTTAACCTTCCTATACTCACGTCAAAATGAAAGACGTATAGTATACTATATAAATCGGTCTCACAGACCGTATGCGTGAGTATAGGAAGGTTAACAAACTCTAGTCATTACTAAGGTTGGCCAAACGAGTGCATGATGACTTATCATTAAGTAGTGTTAATTAAACTGATGCTGTCCCTCCACCTCTGAGGTCTCCATTTACGTACAAAGCGCAATATCAAAATTCGAAGGAACAGTGTAAGTCCGGTTTATACAACTGATCATCCACTCGCCTGTCGAACCTTAGTCATTACATTACTATACATTTGTTATTGTGAACACAGTGGTAGCTTAAAAGTTGACCGAGTAGCTTGTTTACAGTGAACCTCTAAAACGCAGTTTTCTGAAAGACTAGAAATTTCACGTTAAGGTTTTCTTTGGGTGATTTTTTATGATTTTAGTAACTGCCTAACTCAACAACAATGCACAGAATCGGTTCGTTCAACTTTTGATAATAAAGCACCATCAGGAAACACTGTTTACAATTGGTTTGTAGAATCTCGTCGTGGTCGCGCGCCGTCAGTGATTGATTGCATAAAGGTCGATCAAACCCGGTTGTTATTCCAAAATGCATAAATGCTTTTCGCAACAGCATTGAAGATAAATCAATATGTGACTTATAGTTAGATAGAAGCATTATTAGGCATATCGAAGACTGAGATGCATTCGATTTTGCATGACCTACTAGCTGTGAAGATTATTCCCGATGGATTCCGAATAATTTGGCCAAAGTTCAAAAGTCTCGTGTTGGTGTAAAGAAATGCTCAAGAAATTCAACCGAGGCACTACAAACCTCGTGTACCACACAGTCCACTGTTTGGGTGTTTCAAGTTGCACTAAATCTCATAAAAGTTGTTCGCTCTCAAAGCACTTCCAAGAAAATGATCGCTTTTGACTTCGGTTGTACTGAGCAGGTCGCAACTATTTCTTTACAGGATCGAAGAATAGTTAATGCTGAATGGTATACAACAATTTTTTGCCAGAAGACATCGACGAAATCGAGCAAAACAACCGTAAACGTTGTATCATTCTGCCTCGTGACAGTGCCAGGTCTCACACGGCACGTCAAACAATTGATTACTTGGAAGAGAGAAACATCGAAGAAATGTCTTACTCTCCTTGATTTCACCTGATTTATTGGCTAGCAATTCCTTTCTGTGAATGTCAAACAAAAAATGCGTGGACAGCGATTTGCAGTATCTCTGGTAGCTGTCACAGCAATCAACCAGCTTTTGGAGATGGGAACTACAGAGCGGAAAGAATGTTTCGAGAATTGGTTTGAATGCATGCAAATGTGTATAAATCTTACAGGCGAATATTTTGAAAGGCAATAAAATAGTTTGTTCCAATTTTTTTTTCGTCCTAATTATTGTAGCAACTTACATGGCCTTCCTACTTACTGTCGGAGGTGATCCTACTGTTCAGAAATGTAATTGTCCAAAAGTATTTCTAACAAGTCATGCGGGGGAACAGTTTGTGACTGGTTTTTAAACAGGATATTGAAATAAGGAAACATACGAACTTATCGTGTGTCTAGTATATAAATGGTAAATGACTTTCAGAAAGCCCTGTAAAGGATGACAAGCAAAAATGGGGTGAAGTAATAGCGATCTGAGAGAATGTTATAATACAGTTTTTCATAGAAAAATTTAAATTGACATGGCAGCGCATGGATGTCTATTACGCGGTGATTGCAAAGAGTTTGCTAGACAAGTACCTACTGCCATCAAGCAGTGCACAGTGATTGAGTAAGTAATTGGTTGGAAGCAAATGGTTTATGGAATAACGCAAATCTGCACTACCACCCACAAAAGGAGCCTGATTATGAGATGATTAGAAACCTCGCACAAACGGTCTGACGTGAAATCTCGATGACAATACAGGCCTGTGTTATTTCATATACCATCCACTTTTCTGTTTCTTCCGTACCGTGAATTCATTGCATCGAAGAAGCTCTCGAAGCAATTCAAAACCTGTAAACACTATCAAGGGCAATCCAGGAATGCACTGGTGGTCTTAACAGAATATAATAGAGTGAATCTATTGGGAGTTCCGCCACACCTACGCGTACAGGGAAAGAAAGAGGTGACCGCCTTGGTAAAAGCGGGCGCAAAATGGAAGTTTGTAGTCTTGAACCTATATATAGAAGTCCTTACCAAACCTTAAGAATTGAGACGAGCAGTTGTTGAAGATGCAGCCCGTTGAACATCGGAGTATCATACCAAGGCTAAGGCGGTCTCATAGGCTTATTCTTAGACTTCCACAAGAAAATGCGCGACAATTGTTGCTAATTCAAGCGAACCAAGCTGGGAAGGCAATGGGTCTGTTGATAGGACGCTGTCCGCTTAACAATATTCGTGGATGATTCTGTATATAGAGACTGCTCCTCTCCTCTTCTAATGCCAAAAACTGAGCAGTGTAAGCCAAACAGTGCAACCAGTAAATGTAAGGGAGATTCCCATAAGCAAGGAGATAGGTTTCATTCAGGACCCTGACCTGATGGAATACATTATCTAAGGGGGATAATAAGCGGATTTCGGTACTGTGGACGATGGTCGCAGGCGAGGAAACGAAAGCTAATTAGCGATATGGACCCAAGAAATAAAATGGTAAAACTGAAATAAATGGAAATGCGAAGCAATTGTTATCAACAGGAGCATAAACACAGACAATAATTTAAGAATAAAAGTTTATGCACACTTGCCAACTCACTAAGCCATACTTACTTAGTTCTGAGCCTTTCCACTTTTCGGTGTAAGACTGTCTTGCATCTGTGCCTCCATTGTTTTCTGTCCTGTGTCATTTTCCGTATGTCGGCCTATGGCATTTCTGTTTTCTCTTGGTCAATTTTTTCCGCACGCTCTCCTTTCGAACACTTAGTTAGTCTTTAGCCCGTCATTCTGCACACGTGGCCAAATCACCTAAGCTGCCCTTCTATGATTTTTCGTTTATTGAATCTATTATTAGCTTTTGTCCAATTATTTCATTCCTTCTGCTGTCCGTCCTTTTGTTATTTTCAATCTTTCTCAGGAACCTCATTTCCATGGGGTTTATTATCGATTTTGTCTCTCTGATAGTGTCCATGTTTCGTTGCTATATATAATTGCTGTGCGTATAACTTTTTTAACAACTTCACTTTTTATCTTTTTGGGTATCCCTTTTTTCCAAAAATGTTGTTTTATTGTATTGAAGACGCTTACCACTTTCCCATTCTTTCACTTATTTCGCTATACAATTTACCGTTTTTCTCTATAACTGCTCCTACCTAGTTGAACCGTTCTACTTGTTCGATTTGTTTCCTGTTTAATTTTATTTCGTGGATTTTCTTTGTGTTGAAAATTATCATTCTTCTAATACTTTAAGGTTATGCCTGTAGATTTTCCTTAGTATCTGTCAACAAAGTTATATCATTTGCGAACATAAGTTCTGTCAATTGAATTTGTCTGATTTGCCAATATCCGTGTTAATTTTATTTTTAAGTTTTTAATCTTTTTCTTTTCTTCTTTCACTGCTTCACCGTTAAAAAATAAGCGGGCTCAGGGCGCAGCCCTCTTTGACCCCTACTTTGTAATGAATTCTTTCGACTCATCATTGTTTGTTCTTACTATATTTGTGTTATATTTGCACATATCCTTTATTAGCCTTGTTGTATTTTTGGCTACTCCTCCGCTAAACCATAAGTAAGGATTAATTCTCAAATCTTTCCATTTCTGCAAATAACGCTGTTTGTTTACTTGCATATAAATTATCTCAGAAATATTTCATCTACAAGTACTTGTATTATTATACAAAAGTTTATGCTTGCAAACTGCCAGTAATCATTTTAATATGAATTTTTCTTCCATAAATTATCTCTTATATGTAAATGAGAATTAAAGACCGTGAAAGGAAGATTTCTATCTCCCTGTAGATGTAATGCCAAACGATCTCAGACTTCTGCTATAAAATTATTATTAATTATATAACTGGACTCGTCTTTATTCCATATTCGTGTACACATCACGGGTATTCCATATTATCAATATCTTTTAGATGCGAAGTAGCACAGAAGATTAACTAATTAATGTGAAAGCCCGACGTTACGACTTGCCCGTCTCATGCATTCTCTAAATATGGCTGTCATTTTTAACGGTAGTTAGTTCATTGTCTCGTCTTAATGCGATTTTGTTGTCTGAGATCGCATCGCGTTTGCAGGCTTTTACTCGCGCCTCGATCTGTATGGATGAGTGGCCGAGCCGCTATAGATCGCTCGATAAAAACTGATTGCGTTTGGGTTTTGATGGATCGAAGGATGAGCAAAGTAATGCCTATTTCGAGGCTCATAAATTCTGTCCTATCTCAAATCGGTAAACTGGCGGAAAATATTTTACGATATCGGGTAACGGTAGAAATTCTTGTCGTAGCAGATTAGCCTTGGGGATTTGCAAGCGTTTGGATTTATGCACCGTTTGTGTTTTCAATATTTTTGTCTGTGGTTTAGCGGGAAACTTATTTCAACGACCTAGTCATAAAACTAATATAAAATGAATTAAAATGAATTCAAATATATATTTACGATTCTGTTGGAAAATTTGTTAAATGTATATTCTACACGCCCAATATAATGATTTTGTACACTTAATCTTTCGACTAGAGTATATAGCTCAATGATTTTCAAAGTGAAATATGTTGTTGATTTATGACTTTACTAAACGGGTTTGCAACCGCGTTATTTCCACCCCAAATATTTTACTACCGATGAACCCATCCGAATTTAATCCCACACGTTTGATCATAACTCGCACCTCGTAAACATTTAATTGACTTCCGTCGAGAAGACAGGGTTAAAGGAGACAGTTTCCTAACAGATGCGTCGCTCCTATTATTACATCCCTTGTGCTTCATCTGCCTTATTATATACGAGAACAAGTAATGAGCTCGCGGTCAATTTATTTTTATGGTTATCCCTTTCACGACAGGGGAACGGCACGAGACAGGAAGAGTTATTAATTTCTTCGTCGAATAAGCAGATCGTTTGGCTCGTAAAAAGTGGAAAAGCACGCTGAAAGTAGTTGAATTGTTACACTTCACTGTTAAGGGTGTCCTTCTTAACTATCCACGATTTTGCTATCGTAACAATTCGAGCAACAAAGAACGAAGGAAATTTCTTTACGTTACGGCCGGATTGCGTTATTTTATGCGCTTGTTTCCTGAAGACAGTTAGTAAGCAGCCCCGTGGGGCTTGAGACTATTATAGAAAAATTACTTCGACGCAGCACGGACTTATAATTGGGATGTACATAATTCGTTGGAGGCAAGTAGGTGTAACGATATGCTAATGCAATGGAAATCCTGCATTATAAAGCAAAAATTGTGAACGCCACGTTATTTTTAGAACGGCCCACAGCAAATATTTTCGTGATAAGCTTGACGTACAATCATGGAAGTACGGTTCAGCTCGCCTCCAGGGATTTAACGTGAGTTATATTTGACGGGTCTCGAGTACTAAAGACGTTCTATGAATGTAAATCAGAGCAGGTGGATTTGTTTTTCAAATTAATGCGCGGTTGTACATTATGACAGGCAATTATTTCGGCGCTGTGTTTTAAATATTTGTAGGTGAACGAAACTATTCTTGAGATAATTACTCGTTACTATCGCCTACAGAATGCTGCTGCGAACACCAGTGGAATTATTTTTTTGCAATTATGTAAATCAATATAGAGTATATGTTTACGTCTAATTTATGTGGATAGTTTAATAACAATTTTATTAAAATTTTACTTTACGTAAATTTCTTGTCTGTATTGTCTATTTGCAATACAACACTTTACAGTAAGTAGACGTAGACTCATTTACTGCAAAAGAGCACATAATAAATTACTGATCTTTAGATGACGAGCCTGTTCTCGCAATTTCGCAGCGTTCAAATCTCTACTGTACGTATCATGTATGCATTTATACAGAAGTGTCTATTTGATTCAATACTTTATGTCCAGCTTCTTGTACTGATTGTATATCGGGACATCACAAGAGCATACAGCACGAGAAATCTTTCGATAAATTCTCATTTCTGTTATAGAAACCGGTGTTACTGATATAAAATATTAAGCTTTTACCCTCTTCGTGTCTACTTGAGAATGTGGTAAATTTTAAAACAACCTATTTATGCTGCAAATTTCCTTAGAAATTAGGTAATCATAAGATAATTATTGTCGCACACCAGTTCTGTAATTCATTATTATTATATACACCGAAAGGTAGAAAGAGTGAAAGATGATGAAGAAGCGTATGCATATCACATTAAATTCGCTAGATTATCTATCCTAATGGTGGTCTCTATAGATGTCTATACATGTATTCAAAGCTCGAATTGTAATTAGGAAGTAGATTTATCGAAGAAGTTTACGAAAAATATAACAAAAAATTGGATAAATAGCCTAAAATTGATTTTGTTTTGTCGAAATCCTGAAGTATATTGTACTGAGAATTTAGATAATTATACTAACAAGATTGCACCGGCGTAGCTCCTAACTAACGATATCATAAAAAGCATGAATTATAACAAATTATATTTACAAGATTTTACAAATATTTGACATAAATTGAATATAAATATCTATTGTGTTGTGTGTGTGTCAGTATGAAATTGGATCCCCTCTTAAATTTTTTCTTCTTCGGTGTGGTGAAGCGTTTTATTTAATGTTGCTTCCTTTAAAACCGTATTGGTCCAAATGCAGTTGGAACTTCTATTTCAATTCAACTTCAACGTAGTAAGAACGTATTTCGATGACTTTTCTATCTTGTCATTCATGGTCGTTAGCCAAACATCCCCTCATTTCTTTCAGAAACCAGGACTACACTACATTATTTCTCCGTTGTCCAGATAAGTAGCTGTTTTACTTTACCATGGAAAATACTTCATCATGGCGTGACGTTGTTATAGAAATCTATATTGTTGATGACCGAGTATCCAATGTTTTTTTATAGGCAGTGATTATTAGGAATTCTTGTGATGTGAAAGTGTTGAATGTGTGTGTTCAAATGGTTAGATTGCTTTCTATCTTTTAATCGATGCTTTTTATAATAATTGATAAGTTTATCTATAGTTTATTTTTTTCCCATTAAACGTCTCTAGCTTAACTTAAAGAAAGAAGCTAACACCCGCAGGGTAGTAAAATCCTTAAAAGGTGGCGTGCGGGGTATCCAAAAAGGTATAAATAGAACCCAAAACTAAACCAAATGTGAATGAACATCCAAAACCCCAAAATTTCTTGTGAATTTAAATATATTGAATTGTAATTAATGATATATTATTTAATGGCAATTAAGCATGTGAATATTAATATACCACAATATACACCGGGAAATATGTTCTACTTTACTTACTTAACAACTGGAGTAAGATAGTCGTTCGAAGTGCCATAGGCGTACGGTTTCCCAATACTCAATACTACATACTACTAATACCGAAAAAGAAGTAATAAAGCAAATAATAAATAATCAAAAAAGGAAACTAATCAAGAATTATAATATCTGTAAGGCTGTGAAACACTCACCGTCTTAAGCAGTATAATCAAGGAGATTGGCGTATTGCATTGGAATTACTGAACGTGAAAAGTAGAAGCACCATCATTAGCATTATAACCCAGTGGATAAGAATCGTAAGAAATTAGTAGCATTAGATATGTTTCAATAGTTGCCTGGTAGAACCGTGTTTGCAGTGGTGAGGAAATTTCTTTATATTTGAAGAAAGATCGTTCGACATCTACCGATGTAATACATGATTGATGAAAATAAGCTTAAAAGCTCAATTAATGGATCAGTCGAAGTACCATTACAAATATGTTGTAATGGGATAAAATTGGAATCTTTCTAAGTAACTTCCAACTTTATTAAAACGCGAATATGCAGTGACTTCACTAACGTCAGCGCTCTATTTTGTAATTGTTCCAGGACGTCATGTAAGCATTCTTAATAGCTATGAATACTTTTTAAATTTGTTTCAACAGATGTATGTATCTTGAAATTTTGACTGGCTCTTCTTAATAGCAGCAGCTTCGGCAGGATTGAATTGTAGAATAACAGATTTTACTTTTTGAAAATCTTCAGCATAATAAAAACTGCCTGAAACCAGATTTCCTAACATGTAAGAATCGGTTGTGGTGGTTCACGAACACCGGGATACTGTGCGTGAAATGTTCGAATACGTTTTGGAGATTTTAGAAACACTTTTGTGTGTGCATCAGTGCATTTCTTTTGGTCTCAAAGAAGACAAAGAAGCACGAGGTAGGGTCTTACACGTCTAATCAATCACAAATATTCGTTAACAAAGCAAATAAATTTTGTTAGTACTGATCGACGTCTCCTTTGAGGTGTGACAAAAAGAATTATTATAATTATTTGTTAGATAAGGTGACTAAACTAAGCGAAAGATACGTCAAGGATTTAATATGAAGCATTCGGATCGGCTCACCTTGATCCTACTGATTTCAGAATTTAGTTTCAGTTTGGGAGATGGATAATAATGATAATAATAATAATAATTTGCAGGACAATTGATGAACTAATTCCAGAAAACATATAGGCATCGCAGGTTAACAACTAAATAGCCTAAATTTTAAAAAAATACATAAATAAAGCAAGCAGGTTGGAGAGAGAGAGAGAGAGAGAAAACAGACAAATACGCTAATATTGGACCATTTCACGTCATAGAACAAATGTCATATGTACCGGAAATATTGTTAAAGTTATTACACATTTGAAAAATGGGTGATTTCAGCAATATATTAGTCCTAGCCGGGGAGCCGAAGAAAGCAATATGTTGATGTGAAGATAAGCGTGGCACAAGAAAACAGATTTGTGTAGCAGCGGCGAACTGTCAATATTGGTATGAAGGAGTTTGTAGAGAATGATCAAACTATTAATCACTCTTCTAACTTACTGAGAGAGCAAGTCAAATCTGGACACTAATTCAATGTGCTCGATACCTCGCGGAGAGTAAAGACCATCAACTCGAAATGAGAGAAATTTCTGCTGAACAATCTCAAGATTAGACTTCTGCTCTTCGTAGTATAGAGACCAAACGAGAACCGCATATTCAAGTTTAGACTTCACCAACGCACCGTACAGCGTTCGTAGTACCCCTGTAGAAGTGAAGGGGGCGCAGTTTCGCATGAAAAAGCCTAGGATGTAATCATAGTGTGTTGAGTAAAAGTAAATTCCCTATCAAAGTTAACTCCAAGATCCTTAAGTAGACTAGATCTTGAAAAAACTGTATCATGGAGTGCATAGTCAAAAATAATAGGATGGAGCTTTCTGGTGAAAGAAACAAGTTTACATATTGATATGTTCAAGAATGAATTATTTCGCTGGCAGCAAGTGTCGACTAAATTGAGGTGTTCTTACATATATGTGCAATCATCGACGCTCGTGACTGAATTAAATACAGTCATCAGCAAAGAGAAGGCTATCGGCATTAATATGCGTTACTAAATCGTTAACAAAGATTAGGAATAAAAGTGGATCCACATTCGACCCTTGGGGTAGACCCGCAGAAGCAGTAAATTTACGAGGGGGAAGAATGTCACATAGATTCCTTCTGTGATTTGTTTTTGCCTTCCAATGCATGTATTGTTGTTTAACTCCTTCGCAATTCCACCATTTGCATTTTCCGTTGAACTGAAATTCAATACCCCGATGTGTAGATACAATTCACTATAACAAAACATTATTTCCTCTCACCTCATGCCATTGCTGTTAATACTCTCTCATCCATGTTAATTATCTTATATGATAGATCTCTACCACTTAATACCTTCGTATTCCGAAAACGTTTGTAAACGTTCTGAAAATATAACTATCGTTCAAACCAGCCTTGTTTTATTGACCTATTAGTGGTAGAGATCTATCATATAAGATAAGTATAAAAGGTCACGAAATATATATATATATCCATGTTAATGTGATTACTTTCATTTAATATTCATAATTTAAATAAGAAAACTGGGAAAACACATCTACTTTTCTCAGCTCTTACCTATTGTTTGAGCGGCAACTAGTTTCCAAATTTGATTGTTATAAGCGATTCCTTTTCTTCCATCTTTGACGTTGTACCATCTTCTTGAGTGCCATTAATAGAGCTTCTAGGTCATTAAAGAAAGTAGGAAAATCTGTGAAATAGGATGAATCTATAGTATTCATATTGTTACGAATTTTGATCCTCAAAATTTTTACGTCTCCTGTCACTGGATTGTAGAATAATTCGAAAAAACAAACTAAATTTGCTAACTGGCAACTTTTTATTCTGCTTTCTAAATATTTACAGCAACAATAATCCACTGCTAAAGTGACTTGGCGCTTTACTTTAACTCCTACCACGTCTCTTCGATCTGGCATCAATTTAACTTGTCTGCTGTTCAAATCACAACTCACTAAATGGCAAACAGGTGCGACTGTTGTTTTACCCGAATATTCTAGTAGATACTCGTAAGCCATTTCTTGAAGTTATCAATTTCCTTTAATCACCATCCGCTTGAATGACTGGTGGACGGGATAGCCACTTTTGTCAATTCTGTCACAATATATATTATCTACATATATCAACCACCAATAATGTTAATAACATGTACCTGTATAAATTTTGTGTCAATGAGTCAATAAGATTAGCGTACTGAAAAATTAGCAGTGAAATCCCCTTGTGTTCAGGTAGCCACTCCAGAACATCAAATGTCCAAAAAATGTGTTTCTGGGGAGTGGAGAATGTAGCAAACCAAGCGTAACAATCGCAATCACCCGTGCCTTTGTAAAATTATTTATGGATTACAATTGTAGCAGAAGAATAATGAAATTAGACAGAACACCATTAAAACTAAATATAAGTCAAGTATATGGCTTTACCTCCAAATCATTTGAACAAGAATGGGAAGAATTCTAGACGAATCTAGGAAAAGCCCAACAAAGAACTTTTATATACATTGATCTCTCCTGATGACCGCCATAGGAATCGGAGGACGCACACTTTAGTATCGCAGAGATTTACAGGATCAATAAAAGATATGAAAGCATATTCTAATGCCGTCTGGGAAAGCGAGTACCAACTGTTAGTAGCAGAATTACATAACGACATAACAATAAGAAAATGATTTGATAAGATTATCACGAAAGCAATTATCTGAGGCTTTTATAGTTAATTTTTCTCTCTAAAACCAACACAAGCGAAGCTATAGACATTTAATGGATTTTTTTTTAATTCGGTCTTTTCAAAGTATCAGGTAATCCTTTCTTCATCTTTTTTGTCGTGAGCTTAATGCCTCACAGCGTCGGCTGAAGTAGAGCTTCTGTCCACTTTCCCTGCTTCCTTCTATTTACAGTCGTTTTCCGTATTTCCTCCATTGTTCTTCCTCTACCTTCTGCCAGTTCTTTCATTCTATCTTCTGTCCTTTCTAGGTGTACGACCGTCCTTTTCCTATATCTTCTTACTTCAGAGACTTGTTTTATAAATCTAGTTTTTTCCCATTCTTTGATCGTGGCTGAACCATTTCTACTGCTTTCTCTCTATTATTTCGCTAACCGCTTTCTGGTTTGATTGTTTGTACTTTTGTCTCACTTGTTTCTTTTTTACGACTATTCTTCTTGGATATTTCATATCTGTTGCTAGTACTTTATGCTCAAGATTACCTGTTTATCGTCAAGTCTCGCATCCATACGTTAGTGTTGGTACCGCTACCCTATCATATGTATATATCATACTTTCCTTTGTTTTGATTTCAATTTCCTTTTTTCCTAGAATCGTCCTACTTTTATCCCGATAAATTTGTTGCAAGATACTCCATTGTTGTTACTTTTTCCAATAGTGCATCTTCGCTAGTGCAGTCTACTTTTTCTTCATCGTCGCTATCACATCTCTTTATAATATTTCTCTTCTTTGTGTTTAATACCATATCGATAGCTTGTGTCACATTTCATTTGTCTAATAATTTGTACGTTTTGTCTATACTTTCTCCCTTTCATGCTGTGTTATTTGCGTATATAAGGCAATTAGGTGTTAGGTTAGGTGTTTGTCTGTGAACTTTACTACTCTATCCATGTACATTATTACGAACAAAAATAGGTTTTAACTATCCTCCTGTTTTATGCCTTTTTATTTCGAATTTCTGTTCCATTTATTCTTCCTTCTCCTTCCACTTTCCTCTACTTTTGATGACGTCTATTAGTTTTTATTCACATTTAATATTACCAGGCTTTCCCACAGCTTTCCGATTCAACTCCCATCGAATATGAATTTTAGGTCGACAAATGCCAGGCATAATTCTTTTTCTTGTTCTTTTTTCCTGTCTGTTACTTTCCGTAAGACCCAAATCTGTTCTGTAGCCTGCCTGTTCTTCCTCTAATGTGTTTTCGGTTTCATTTCTTACTTGCCTTTCTACTATTCTATTGTACACCTGGAATAAAATGAAGGCCAAATAGATTGCTCTATATTTCTCGCATTGCTTTGCTTCGCCTTTTTTATACATAGACAATACTACATTTACATTCCAATCTTCTCGAAACTGTACTATACCGAGAATGTAATTCAGATAATAAAATTTAAATATATGGTGAATGGTGGTTAGTTCTCATACGAGATTAAGTGAGCCAGCAACGCTGTTGTTTATTGATGCATTACTATATATTTCTTGCAAGTATACCACTATAAAATACAAAACAGTGATCACAATTCAAGTCAGCGTTTCTACTTCATATTTCTGAAAATATTTCTCTTCTTTAGTTCAGGCCAATGGTGATAGCGGAAATGAGAAATGTTTGTAGCTGAGAATTTTAAGAGATTGGCTCGAACGTAGGTGTAGCTTGCATAACGGAGAAAAGTCCCAGATACGATCGAACGCTAAATTAGAAAAGCACATCTAATATTTCATACGTACGTTAGATTCAATTGCAAAATAACCAGCTAAGCGACGCTACAGTGTCATTACCATTGTACATATTTGGCATAATTTGTGTAAATCTAAACGCTAAATGTGATTGATAATGTAGGTTAGTACGTGGAGAAATTGCACGGTGCACAATAGACATCCCTGTTGGCATGTGCATAGTTTATATTCAAAGTCGTGCGTACGGAGGTCTAATAAAGCGACGGGAGATTCTAATTTCTAATGCCGTACAATTTGTTAGACGCACGTATTCGCGATATGTACGGACAGTAAATAACAGTAATTCTTGGAGTGGCTTGCAAAACCCAGTTGTACGGTATCGTTTGAACAACTTAGAACATAATTTAATGATATAGAATACGATATCTCGCGTACAGCATCGCTGAAAACTTTGCGACGACAGATAAAGTATTACTATGTCTGAAACTGTATTTATAAAAACTTTGAACGACCATTTAAAGGCCGAACTTATTTAAACAATCCCCCGCTAACACATTTCCTGTCAAAAACTGCTCATCTTCAGGCATTTGTAAATAATCTATGTTGCCTACAATACAAGACTGGAGCACAAATCTTACACAGCCTTGACTTTATTCCAAGTTCAATTTTCTCTGTAAAACTGTTTGGTTTATGTAGTTAGCTCTAATTAAAAATTGTAAGTTGTTGTAATTAGTTCATAAAAAGAAGTTTTGAAACGGTATGTAAATACTTAGTCGGTCCCAAGAAGGCTGATTTGGAGCATCGACAATTGTTTCGAACTTTTGTTTATGACTGAGGCTATACAGATACAGTAAAACTTCTTAATAACAGCCACAAGTTGGGATAGGGAGGTGACCGCTATTCAAAGGACCATAAAAACCTGTATTTTCAAATTTTCATTTTCAGAATACAACTAGTATATCTACAAAGCAACATTTATAAACAATATACATAGTTACTAGTTATCAATAATATGTAAAAATGAAACAAAATAAATTGATTACCTACACTAACCTACAATAATACATATCATAATTAGCATACATACAATTTTTAAAGTACTGCTTTATTGCAGTTAGTTCAACTTTCTTAATTTTTGTTTCTAAAACCTGAGCCTCACATTTCTAAAGATAGTTCACTTTTTTCATTGCTTAATAGGAAAATTTCTTTGTCTCTCAGTTTAGCACTACTACCACAATATCCTTAATATCTGTATTAAAAATTCAAATTCTTCTAGGACACTTTCACCACACCAATAATCTTTAATCCGCAACGAATAGTTCACTATGTTCTTAATGCCAACACTTGGATTTCTAGTCAGAATCAGATCAAAAATCAGAATCTATACAAGCGTAATTTTGAAAATTTATAGAGTAATTCCATCTTCCTCATCAAAACAACTTGAAAGATGTACGCTTCCCAAGAATCCTGCTGTTCCAAAGCAATTAGTAATTGCTTCCTTTGATACATTCTTCCAAGCTGCAGAAATCGAGCTTAAAACACTACTTAAACTTATGCTTTTCCCTGCTTCCTCAAAAGGTGTTTCACTATTTGCAAATGTTAAAAGCTTTTAACCACGAATTTTCTGTAGGTTACCTTAAAGTTTTGCATAATTCCCTAACTCATTGGTTGATAGTGGAAAGTAGCGTTGGGGTTAAAAATATAATTTTTACATTATCTAGGACAATTTTGCTATGCGGCATTGTACAAAAACATTACGATCTTTCTCGCTTGTCTTTTCATTTCTTCGTTGAACTTTCGTACCCATTCTTGTGGTAACTTATTGATATAAGTTCCTTTAAAGCAAAGTGGATTTTTTGATTTTTCCAATCATTAATGGATTTTCCTGGTCGCCATTTATATTTGCCCAAAATAAAAGCGTGAACCCTTGTTTTGGTGTCTTCTAACCCAGACAATTACCCCATTCAATCACAATGGTCTCATTGGGCATTCATTCTCTGCATAGTCCTTTTATATAACTGCTTTATAGCTTTCTTTTACAGTCTTCAGCAGTATCGAAATCAATTTCAGCTGATTCGCCACAAATTTACTTAAGCACGGTGTTAGGTCTTTGACAAAACTTTTCTAACGATCCGTTTGAAGCTCTAAATTCTATTAGGATTGAAGTTCTAGCTGCTTCCAATGCTTTTCTCCTTTATTACTGGACCAGATAATGGGAAGTTATTATTTCTGACTTTACAAAACCAGCTGTGCATTATGCGGTCTATTTCCACTCCCTCAGTTTTTAGAAACTTTCCTTTCTGTTCTAGATTAACATATCCTTGAAACATTTTTGTAAAGTCGGCCTTGTGTTTAAATATATTTTTGCCTGTACTGTTCCGATGCCATACTTTTCAGCTAACTTCCTCGCACGTGTAGTGAACCTTTCACTTTCCTCAATAACATGAATTTTGTCTTCAAGACATAAACGCTTCCTTTTAAGCGTCATGATAACAGTAACACAATCGATGTATGTGATCTAAAAATAATTTGAAATAAATACCAAGAAAAATACGCCCCTACATTCAAATGATAAAAGATTGCGCCCTATTAATATGTAGTGACTTATGTATTTACCATACCATAAATCCTGAGATAGGATTTGTAAAGTCATTTGTGATCGGTAATAAGCGGTAAAATTACATTAAGTAGTTCCCAAAAATATTTTGGTTTATGTGGTCGCGACCGATTTGTATAATTATTATTAGAAGGACAAGTTGCATGGAAATTTACCTTATACTTTTCCGTGTATCTTAATAAAGACCGTTTTCAAAGGTAACCGCTTATAAAAGGTGGCTGAAAATAGAGGTTTACTGTATATGTATTATTTTTTACTCCTTCAAGATGCTCACGTCGTTAGTACAAACTGCAGGGTGGTACAAGGAAACGGTGAATTTCTAATGTAGCAGTGGGTCGGTTCACAACGTGCATTTGCTGTGAAGTCATTTTACAAAAGTGATGACGATGCGACTGCTGCTCAACGAGAATTCCGACGTCATTACAATTGAGGAGGTCATGCTCGCGTTCCCACTTGCAACGATATCAATACATGGGTTAAGAATTTCGAGGAGACGGGTTCAGCACTGGGAGGAGAACTTACTCAACGAACCCCAGAAAACATTAAAGCATTTCTGACCTCAGTTGGAAGGAATCCACAACGATCGGCAAAGAAACACGCAACCTAAACCGAACAACCGTCCACCGAATACTCCATTTGAAGTTTCACCCTTACAAAATTCAAGTTGTACAAGAACTGAAACCATTAGGCTACGTGACAACATTTCTGCGAGAAACTGATTGAAAAGATTAATGACGATCCCGATCGTTGACACTTTTTTATGTCGGATGAGGGTCATTTCTATCTTAGTGGACGTGTAAATAAACAGAATTGGAGATATTAGGTACCTAATAACTCTCGTCAATTGCACGAACAACCATTACACAGCCAAAAGGATACAATTTGGTGTGCCGTTTCAACACGAGGCGTGATTGGCCCTTACGCCTTTGATAATGGGAGAGGGAATGCAACGACAGTAACGTCTGAACGATATGTTTATATGCTCAACACGTTTGTTTCAGGACAATTTCAAAACCTTCCCGATCTTCATAATTCTTGGTTTTAGCAAGATGGCGCCGCGGCCCATACAACCAGAGCGTTAATGGTGACTTCTTTGTTAACCACGTAGTTTCACGGTTTGACGACATTGATTAGCTTCCAAGATCACCAGATTTGTTGGTGTGCAATTTTTTCTTGTGGGGTCATCTTAAAAGGAAAGTGCACATCCAATGAGAATCCGTAACTTGAAAACGAGTATTCGAGAAGAAATCGCTGCAGTCCCCTTGGAAGTGTTTCAAAATGCCATGCAAAATCTCAGAGTTAGCTTCCAGGAATGCATACGTTTAAATTGCCATTATGTTATGGACATTGTTTTTAGAAATTGAATTGTTTTAATTAATTAAAGTTATTAACTAAAGTAATTTACTTTTTTTCCAACAATAAAACTTGTATATTAATTTTTCTTACTTTTGTGAAAATTACTTTAAAATTTTTTCGTTTCCTTGTACCACACTGTAGCAAAAAAGAAAATAGTCTTTATTTCCCGGCAATTTTTCCTATAGATTTAGAAATCGAATTGAAAACCGTTCTAAACTTTTCGACCATCATGTATTTCCATATTCCTAGTAATCTTGCCAAGTATATTTGATAGACAAATCAACTTACGCAAAATCAATTCACTGTCTTTACATCGCGGCTGCTCTCCTGTGCTAGATTACTACACTTATCAATATAGATCATGTGCAAGATTGCATACCACCTGGCGTTACAGTTAATTTGTTCACGACTATAGATATAGCACAAAAGTCTGTGGGAGCAGCCGCCGCTTATGCAAATAGGTAAAAATGCGTTACATCACAGAACTAAGCTGGTTTTCGCATTTCCTGTTCCCTCTATTTCGTCCTACTTGCTTATTACCTATATACACTTTATGCATTTTACATACATTTAATGTATGCGGGAAATACTGTTTGCTGCGAGAGCTGACCTTTAGCTACGATCACACTGTTTACGAGCATTATAGTTGAGCACGTACGTAAGAATAATATGCTTTATAATTGTTCCGGAATTGTTTTGTAGGTTTATTGTTCACGTATCTACCCGTAATTATATTGGTTACGAGAGTAATTATGTTTCGTTAGGTCGTTAAATCGTGTGTGTTTAAATACCGTTGTTTGCATTTGAAAAAGAAACTAACTTGGGGAACAGTTATTCCATCAAAAAAAACTTTTTCTTATTAAAAGTTAAGAGCACGAGGAGTCGTGAATCATAAAAGAAAATCCGTTGGTCTATCAGAAAGGGAAACCAATACACAACGTACGAGAACCACAAGACCATTACCTAGTAAAGCTGTTATTTTTGAAATTCAGTAGAATCGTTTATTTCAGCTTTTTAATTTAGTAAACAGGTAAATTTAAAACTTTAAACCTAAAATTTTTAACGAGAAAATATAAATTAACGGGGTGATAGTAGGTATGTGGTGATTTTCATACAATTACAGTGCAATACTCCCGTATCCCTCTAAACCTTCGATGAAATGGAGAGGAACTAGATTACGCAAGTTAGTAGTTAACTTGGCAATTAATTTGCGACTACATCATCTCAGTTAATTGAACAACTTAACTAGCTTAGAAGCATATTGATTATTGATTTAGTCGTGCGCACGGAATTAACTTACCGATTTCCAGTAGTAGTTCGTATCTTGGTACATTAAAGTGTATAAAGTCGAATATCAATAGATTGTAGTTTTATATTTGTGATAAGGGATAGAAATACATAAAGTTCTATAGCTATATTTCGCCCTTTCAGATCAAATTAAATTTTTCTTGAATACTGCGTTGATTGCTTTGATCGAGTGAGAAAGAACTCTTTTACGTTTTTTTAATATGAAAATATTATCGGAGGGTTATATTTTTTGTTATTTTTGTAAAATTGTTGTCATTAGTTTCCAAACTGTGTTTCGACGCTGTTAGCAAGTGCTGAAGTTTTTATTGGTCGAATAAATTATTTATAATTATACTTCGATGTTTTCTTTTCAAGGGCTATAGAGTTACAGTGCAATATGCATATTTCTCTGTTACATTTTAAGCTTAAAAACAACTAGTCGACTAAGTGCAGTAACCACTACACTTCTAAATGAATTTTCGATAAATTTAAACTTAGCACGTTTATTTTCAACCGTTCTTAAATTCAAACAAGAAGAAAATGAGAAATCAAAATAATTCTCTATAAAAGGACCTACAACTGGGGATTCTTTGTTGGACAGCTCTGATAGAAAACTGTTCAATGACCTGCACAGGAAGCACAACTTTCATATTCCAATAGCTATCGTGGAGGAAATTATTCTTCATTAATCGGAGACTGCATTCGTTGATTAGTTTTGTTCTTACTCGGCTTATCAGTACGATGTTCGTTAACAAAACAACCTCACTCGGTTTGCAACAAAAGTTCATAGCAATAGATTTAACCAAACGAGCAGCTCCATCTGTTAAACTAGAGTTGCTTATTTTAGTTTTTAAAATCTCGAGAATTTTGCCTGCATCGACAAAATATTTCAAATAGCGGTAACGCTCGAATATTGAAATCAAGAGATTGCTGAGTGTGTATTTATGAAACTTGAACTATTATTATTATTAACTATTAGAGAATTAACTAGAGATGGGACATTCGAATCCGCGAATCCTCGAATCCATCGAATCCTGAAAAAGATTCGAGATTCGAAAACTCGAATCTTCGCACGATTTTCGTAATTCGAATCTTTCGAATCCAAAAAAAAAATAATAATAATGATGACTCATGTAATCACGACACATATGAATTAAATATAAATAAAAACTTGTTGCATAATCATCAAGATTTTAACATAATTTATCTTTTAATATTGTGTAATTTGTTTTTTTTTAATTTCATTTGTAATATAAATATGTTCAAAAAAAAAAATCTTTTTTAATAAATATTTTTAAAAACTGTATCGTTTTTAATTAAAGTAGCTTTAAAATTTTCCTGTAAAATTGTTTTTCCTCTCTGTCCTTTCTTATTATTGTAATTATATGATGGATTCGAGAGATTCGAGATTCGAAGGATTCGAGAGATTCGAGAATCCTTTAGGATTCGGATTCGGATTCGGATTCGAGAAAATTTGGATTCGTCCCATCTCTAGAATTAACCCATATTTTGCTTGTAAGTTTTAAGTATTATTCAGACAATTCTTCCTGAAATTTTGATATCACTCACCAATACACATTGTCGTGCTTTGAGAATGAAATGGTTCCACATACTAAAACGAAAAAAATACTTACTCCTAGAATCTTTCCACCTTTTCGGTGAAAAGTGAGGAATGACATGGAGAATGCGGAGTTGATTTTATTACATCTCATTGCATTCTTGTTCTCGTATTTGTCTATAATGTGCCACTTCTCGGATTTCCTCTCGTTTTTTGTTCGTCTTCACTGCTGCTCTTCTCGCCTCTTCATTTTAGGTTTTCGTTGGATTTTCTCTCTTACCTCTCTGATTATCTGAATATGCCCTAAGCTGTTTGTGTTCAATTGTGTTTGATGCCTCAATTAATTTTAGATGTTCTATGAATACTTGGTTTTTTAACTATATTACTCTGTCTTATTTCCTATTTGTCGTCGAAATCTCATTTTTATTGCGTTTATTTTATTTTTTGTCGCTCTGTGTGGTGCACGTTCCAAATCCGAATGTCTTTTTCGACATTTCTGGAGAAGAAGAAAGGAAATGGGTCAAAACTAAAAGTTTACTTCACAGAAGCGATAATCCTAGGTTTTCACCTCGAACTGAAATGATCTGTCTATTTTGAAGCGAGAATGGTATTTGTATGGTACCCCCGGGAGTAATACAACACGGAATGAAATGGTGAAGATTATTTTCTTGTCTAAATTCCTTTCTATTTCTTCGAATAAAATCTGTATTCAATATATCGTAGCGCTGGGAAATAATAATTGAATGATCGTAGTAAATGCTACAAGAAAAATTAGTTCATGGCTGCAGTTAGGTTCTAAATAGTGAAAAGTTTTGTTAACTATAGTCAAGGTTACTTTTATCGCTCGCACTCTAAGAGAATTTCAGCTTGTCAAGCATCTAGCTAGCTTTAGCATCGGGTCGGTGGTTACTTGGAAGACAAAAAGTATTATCTAAAATTATTCCAACTTGGATATGAAACCGAACCCTCTGCGACAAAGAATATTTTGTTATTCAATCATCAACTGCAACATTAGTTTTCAAATTTATTTGTTGTTTGTTTTGACATCTCATAAAACTAATAGTGTTTACTCATTCACTTGAGAAATGAGTATCTGAACTTTAACCAAGTCGTATACACATATAGATATGTATATGTTCAATCAAGATGGTTTATTGGTTTCATTTTCAAGTAGAAACAATGTTGCATGGTGCTCTCCTGTTACAGAAGTAAACTTGTTCACGTTTCTGCCAGAGAAATATTTAGATTGTGGGTTAACAATAAAAGAGCAGTACATTAAGCAACAAAATGAGGTGTAGTAGTAAATGTTAAAAAGAAAGGAGTGGTTCCTTTCACAGATCCCTGTTGGAACTATGTATACAAAATTCTGGTGGCCATGTTAATACTACAAGCTAGTCACCATTCAGGCCGCCTGGACCCGGAACCAATTCAGCCGTCACTCGTCACTATCCCTCGAAAGAACGTCAGAGTCATCATAGAGGGTCTCGAAATATGAGAGCCTGAACTTATTTTCATCTAGCCACCAGTTTTGATACAGTTTTTCTATATAAACGTTACTCCAGAAACCAAACTTGGGCAATAAATTTTTGACTTATCTTTCTAGTATCAAATTTATATTATTTCTAGAAGATATTGAAAATCATTCATATCTCCATTCTCCTTTCAAGGGAAAGCGTTCGAGCAAGTCGAAATGAGTGGATGTCTATAGATCAGCAATATCAATTTGTCTAAACACCCGATGAAAGTGGTAGAAGTTGAAGCCGTAGTTGTCTCGTTGCAAAGCCATGTTCAAAACGTTGCCCTAAATTAAAATTGTGGGCATAAAAGAATTACTGATCTGATGAGTGCGGCATTGTTTACTGTGAATGGTATTCGAAGGAGTGCTTGGCTATGTCCAAGTGCAGTTCGGAAGAATTTCGGTCTTGTTTTGTAATCCACGATCAAATTTTAAAACATTACATCCACCAGAAACCACCAAGAAGCAGCAATTATCCTTCCGAGGAGAACAAATTTATCGGTGAAAAGTTGCCGGAGATAGTTTTCTTTTCAAATCATCACGTAGTCTTCCTTCAGTATGTGGATGAAGGAAAAATTAGGAACTATACTTTGTCTTATTACTTATCAAGTTTACGCAGTGTAGAATTTGAATTTTATCACAACATTATACTGGCCTATTCATCCGTGACTACCGCAGCCAAATTGGCCAAACTGCAGATGCATCCATCGTGCTCTCCTTACTGTACCTTATATTTTAATTAAGTCACCAGTAAATGTTGTGATCAAAAATTTCATTCAACTCTTTAATGATTTTTTGTAGTTGTAACAATGTAACAGTTGTGGTTAGGTATTATCATGTTACCAGCACTAGGGTTGTTTAAGATGTATTTGTATTTCTTTGCTAATTTCGCGTCGTTAGATTAATACCTATTCCTTGTCCTGTAAAAGTATTATTATTATTATTACTATTATATGACCGTGTTCCAGATATTTGCTATTTATTTCCGGTTGGTGTTGGAGTTAATGGTTGTTAGCGACTCATTGTTGTATTCCATTTCTATCAACCTTTAGCTTTTATTTTTATGTTGTTTAGGTGTCCTTTTAGTACTCAAGACTTTTGCTAGTAGGTCTCGACTGAAACTATTCTAGCTTCCTTACGTGTAATTTCGCTTTCTTAGGCCATGCGGAGTATGTTTAGGTCATTATTGCCCTGATCACTATTTGGCTTTATCATTTTCTTTTTCTTTTGCTTGAGATTCCACTGTGCTTGTTTATTGCTGTATATTGCTAATAATATTTTTGTTCTGCAGTCACTTTGTTTCCTATATACATATTTTGCTGGAATTTTGTCTTTTGTCGGGTATAGCCCCCGGATATTTTATCATTGTAAATCAGGGTACCTTTTGTTTTTTGTTATGTTTTCCTTCGTTTGGTGAAGATCACTGCTGTTTGACCTTTTGTGTTGATTTCTATTCTGTTAGCTTACTGACTTTCCTCTTTTGCTCGGAATGCAGTATCAGCTGCATATGGGACGTGATCATTCTTTTGGTTTTAGACGTCTCTGATGTAGATAAGATAAAGATGGGGACCCAGAACTGATTCCTGTAGAATTGCAAATGTTGGTGTCAGTTGTCAGGATTAATGCATATCGTGCTTTCATGGCTTCTAAAGTAGTTCTTAATTATCTTGTACAGATGTAGTGGGAATTTTGCGAGTAGTGATTTATACTATAACCTCTCATTCCAAACTTCTTCAAAAGCTTTATTGATATCGACGAAGATAGATGGCAAGTACTTGTTTCTTTGTAGTTCTTATTACAATTTTTATTTTATATTTCTGCCATTATATCCGGGGATAAACCAAGAATGTTCGACAAGATGAATTTCTAGTCATTCACCATCTTCCATAATCTTGTATGTAGCGTTCTTTCAAAGATCTTTTCGAAGTGTCGTGTTAGGGGGCACTTGAGGTCTTGTCCTTGGTTTGGGATCATGAAGACGGTGGCTTCTTTTTATTGTTATGGAAAGTAATGTTGATCCGAGGATTGAAACATTCGTGTAAGTGTTTCATTATTAGATAGTAGTACACTTCGTCGAAACTGGATGAGGCATTCTTTCGCAAGTCCTTGATGTGTGTAATGCCAGTGGTTGTCTTCCTTCTAGAATTCCTTCTTACTAGTCCAAAATTAAACCCAATTCTTCCAAATACTTGAGTTATTTATCTTCAACGCATACCATTTTTATTATAAACTTAGTTTTTGTAATAAAAATGAGCCACGTTGAAAATAAATTACTGAAGCATCTAGAAAAGTTGAGTTACATTTTGAATATTTAGTAGTTAATGATCTAACCTCATGTATCACTTTCTAAAGATAAATTTCTAGAAACCTTGGCTTCTCTCATGTACACACGCATGATTGTTACATTTACATACATAAATGGCTTTATATCCTCGCTTAATTATGTACCAGTAAAATGTACGGATTTTTACTAAGAGCTATCATGCACTTTGTGATCTTGTTGTAGTTATATTTCATAAAGAGCATTCCGTGCTTGAAGTTGTAATGCAACAGTATAGATATGGTATGCCAGTATCTAATAATAATATACCCTTCTACTTTATTTCTCTTGAGACTATATCAAATCCATTATTACAAACAACACCAGTGGTTTTGTTCGCATCTATACGGCTCCTCCTCAATATCGTATGTGTAGAAGCTAACTGGATTTCAATGTCCTGTAATACATTAGGCGTCCACTCCATGAGGGGGAATCCATTACGCAGTATCACTACAGAACATTACCATTTATATTATGCAGATAAAGGTGGACTAATACGAAATTTTTATTCCGTTGGAACAGAGCACAAAACGCATCCAGTAGTAGCCTACAATTACCGGTCTTATCAGCGCAGTGTCTGTTCACATATCATCGGCCAATTTACGGAAACACTATACTAATAACAAATGGATTTAGGTTACCTTTGGTGCTGACGCTGTAGACGCTGTAGACGCAAACAACGGCATAAGGAGGAGCAATTATTCAACATCTGGTTAGACGCGATGTTTCATCATTCTGAATATAATCCAGCGTAATAATTAGTCCACTATCTCCGCAACCGATTACGCTATTATTGGTATTGAACTTGCGGCACAGTTGTGTTAGCAGTACTTTATAATCGTTACTGTATCCGTCAATTTTTAGGTCGCCATTCGAAGGTTAAAGCTCGTCTAACGGAAAATAACTAACGGACAATGATATGTAATTTGTTAATTCTTGGCTTGTATGCATGTTATCATTCCGCAAATTCATGGGATGCACTTCCTAGCTGGAATTAATATTGTCAGATGGAGTACGTTGCGTTTCACATCCTAGCGCAACTCACGACCGTTGATGATCTTGTTGTTTAATTATTAGAAATTATTGGAAGTCAAATTCGTTCCGTTAGAAAGTCGTCTCTTTAGGACTGTAATTATTATTGAAACCCAATTTGCAAGGCATAACTTTGACATTTAAGTTGTATAAATAATGCAATTGCTCAATGGATGATGATACCGTGACTTTCTATGTAATTATTGTAGGTGTATTCACCAACACGGAATTTAGACTTGTATAGGGCATGGTGTTATGTTTAGTGTTAATTTCAACAATAAACTAAGCACAGATAAAATCAAATAAAGCACGTTTAATCAAACCATTTAGAAGCTTAAGCATTTCACTTACATATTTTCCCTTCATATATGTACATATAAGTTGTTATAAGTCTTAATGATTATTGTTTCATCGTCGAAGAAACTTTCACATTTTGGTTGTAACTTGTTCTTAACTAGGAAAGGATGTTTAAATTCGCTAAAACTTGTTATTTGTTACATTTACTTTCCCAACCATTACATTTGATTGCAATGATGAGCAGACACCAAACAAGATTTGGTTTAGGTAACGGATTGAATGTGGATTATTATATGTACCTTAATTTTCATAGAGACAATCGAAACAAATTTCCTAGAACATCATATATTCAACTAAATTGCGTTAGTGTCAGTGGTAGCAATAAAATGAAAAGATCATATCTTACGGAAGAAAAATTTTAATAGCACACGTTATTACGACTATTATTTACGACGATTTCTGTTTGCTATTAGTCTGATATTAAAAATGAATTTCGTATAATTAATGAACCAACAATAAATAAAACAATCTGTTATAAGAAATTAATTATACGCGGCGTTCCGACGAAAATTGTCTTAACGGAGGCGCACGCATCGAATTATAAGCCCACATTTTTCATCCTTATCGCTTTATTATGTAGATTTTGTAATTTCCGCGGAACAATTTTATGTTTGTCCGCTACACCTGCGTCGGCGATCTCCTAATTAACTTTATCAAAATCTAGCCGATGATTTATACGAAATGTGAAAAGGCGAGCGGTTCTGTTTTTGATATTTCGGGTAAAAGTATCCTGTTGAGATCTTGTGACGTTCTACATAAATGTATCATCTTAAAACTGGTCTATTTCCACCGTATATTTTAATTGGAGGATATGTAGGATAACTAACAATTTTGTTTAAGTTTCTTCCGTAACGCGACTTTGAACTACGTTTAAATATTTGAAACAACACTCCGCTGTTCATAAAATCCTAGTAATTCTAAAAGCGTGAACAATGATAATGATGTACCACTTTTTACAACGTCATCTGCTAGGATCGTTGTAAACATTTCAGGGGGAAAGTATAGTCAAAACACTTTTGTTGTTTTTCAATGTATCCTCCTTCTCAGTGAATATTTTGTGGCATTTGTTGGAGCAATTTTTGCAAATACTTTTTCAATTTAGGAAATGCTCCCACAACCTCAACAGGTGTATCTCAAAAATGAAAACAAGAAGAAATTATTTGGATTTAAATCAGAAGTGTGTGGACAGTGAGAATGAAATTATTCATTATCATGGCCAAAGATGATTCGATGTGTTGCATCAGTCTTTTAATTATTTCCGACACACAAAACAATGCGTATCAGTCGACATTTACCGTTGAATAATTGTTAAAAATGGGGGTAGCAACATTGGAAGGAAACAGCAACTATTTGCTTTGAAATACTTCGTGAACGGATGATTATTTTTGGCTTTGACTTCCAAGCACCCGGTTGTGGCTTTGTTTCAGGCTCATATGAATATACACTCCCAGTCACGGTAGTTGGGACACCTCGTTAAATTTAGGATATTGCGCAATAAAAATTCAAAATCTTACACAATACTGAGAATTCTACTGCGTAGTAATTATTACTGGTTAGTGGATCATACAGCATTATTAGGAATGCTGCACTAATGGAATTTACAATAGAACTTAATCTTAATTACCATAATCCCTAATAATCGCAATATAATGATTTCATAGTATTACCGAAAGAAATATTCAAGTAGTATTACAATGCTTTATGTGTCATAGACATTTACAAGGGTATTTCCAAGAACGATTTTATGGTCATCAAGGTATTATCCTATCCCTATAGTACCTCGGGCCATTCAGTTTACTTCTAAACGTCTCCGTGTACGCGCGAAGTGTAAGTGGGCGAATTTTGAAAGTATTAACAGTGAAAATGCCGCGTGGAAAACCGATCAGTGTTGAAAAGCGATCGTCCGTGATCACACTCGATAAAGAAGGGTAGTCTGTTCGACAAATTGGCGAAAAAGTGCATCTGGCAAAATCTAGTGTAGCTAATATTATAAAACTGTACCGTAGAACGGAAAGTTTAAATGACCGTGATCGACCAGGTCCGTTTCGTATTACGACCAACGTTGATGATCAGCGAATCGTTTTAATTAGTAAACGAAATAGAAGACTGACAGCACCACAAATAGCAGCAGAATTAAATCGCGATCGTCAAAACGCGGTGTCAGTGAGCACTATTCAACGTCGCTTGCGAGAGGCAAAGCTATTCGGACGAATTGCTGTACGGAAACCGCTACTAAGGCGAACCAATCGTTTAAAAGGATTACAGTAGGCCAAACGACATCGAGATTGGACGGTGGAGGAGTGGAAAAATGTGCTTTGGACCGACGAATCCAAGTTTGAAGTGTTTGGACAAAATAGAAGAATTTATGTTCGGAGATCAAAGACAGAAAAAATGCTTCGCGAATGTCTAACACCCACTGTAAAACATGGTGGTGGCTCAGTTATGGTGTGGGGTTGTTTTTCGTACGCAGGAGTAGGAGATCTCGTTCGGATAGAAGATATTATGAGAAAAGAACAGTACAGAAATATTGTAAAGCATAATGCTGTACCTTCTGGCCAGCGATTGATAGGGGAGAATTTCACCTTCATGCAAGATAATGATCCTATACATACGGCGTTAGTATGTAGGGATTATTATTACACAACAAACACAAAATACCTTGCAAATAATGTCATGGCTTCCACAGAGTCCCGATCTTAACCCGATCAAACTCAGGTACGAAAAGTGGCTCCAACTTCGAAACAACACCTTTGGGAAGTTTTACAAGAACAATGGAACAGTTTACCACCCAACGCACTTACAAAACTTATCGAAAGAATGCCCAGAGTTGTTCGAGCCGTATTGAATGCAAAAGGAGGATTCTTTGACGAGAAGAAAGTTTAATGATTGTATTTGATAAATATTATTATTTGCTATCATTTTGTCATAATAAACCAATATTTTGTTATATATAACTGATTTTGTGTTTTATTTTTATTTTTATGCAAGTTAAATACTTATATTGAAAAAATATTAACTGTCCCAACTTCCGTGACTGGGAGTGTATGTCCCTCTAACGATGTTAGAATTCAAATTTTAAACACGATTGAAAGTTTTGGGCACTTGCTCGTACCATTTAATACAAAACACTTTTTGAAGTTTTGTCAAATTGTATGAAATTTGTCGTGCATAATCTTTGAATAGATTACGTAACATCGGCATCGTTAGGTTTATAATGTTGGCACGGCAAACTAGAAAAAAGCTTTGGAAATGACCTATTTGTTTGACCACCCTTCATTATCGAGAAAAAGAAGAATTTGTTTTCAAACATCAATACTCTATGATAAAATGTTTCCCGCGTGTAGCAAATTGTTTGACTTCTGCTTAGAATTTTAATAAAGTTCAATAAACATTATGTATTCATAAAAATTATTTGACCAAATGGATATTTTTAGATTGGTAATCAAGACCGTTTAGATCAGGGGTCTCCAAACTACGGCCCCCGGGCCAAATCCGGGCTGCCAGTGTCATCAATCCGGCCCGCAACAGCTAACAGCTTATTGTTGTTGTGATAAGTTGGATAAAAAACCACAGAATGATAATAACTCGGATTTATTTACTTGCTAGGTAAAGCTTAATGACAAGTTTAATACGCAGAAAACTCACTGAAGTAATCAATATGGCCCCAAGGCTGAAAAGTTTGGAGACCCCTGGTTTAGATAATCATTTGATCATACCACTTCATATTTTTCTTAGTTAAAAGTAACATAAATTATTTATTTATTTATTGAAAAAGGTTATTCCTTGTAGATATTCCAGGATTTATGGTCAAAATCGTACAGAAAATCGTTTGACCACGTGTGACCATGGCTTGAAATTTCATTAGGGCATAACAGAAATAATTTATATACCAAAATTATTTACCAGCTATTTTTTTCAGAATTAAAGTCGATACTGAACGGAACAACGTTTGACCATATTTGACCACCTCATGAATTTTTACCGTGATGTCATGATCATGTATTCCTAATAATTGTTTAAGAGATGAACATTAATTGTAGATATTTTAAGTCCGAAATCTGCTTGATAATGTATTCTTTAAGTGTATTATGATATGATTCCTACTAATTGTAAATTTAGTTAGAAATGGAAGATTATAATAATGTTTTTTTAAAAGATGTACAAATGGAGAAGTGTTCGAATTTTGTACCAAGAAATTTAAGACTGGACACTATATTTCTAATGGTTAATGTGAAGTTGCGTTTCGATTCTTGAATATCCCTCCAGTTACGAGATCTTTATTAACAAATAATAATTGTTACACTTAATAAAAGATTTACATGACAGTCAAACATTGTCGAACGATTACCCGCGCAGCAGTGACCACTTATTCAATATTCAATATGGTAAGAGTCAAGACGATTTCATACTAAGTCACATATCAATCTAAACTGGCAGATTGACTACCTTGTCGAAGTGCATCACTGGGACTGCTAAAACCAAAGTTGAATTCAGAAAACCAATGATAAATTATAGTTTGAGACGGGACTTGGAAGGAGAACGATCTACATCCTATTTAGTTATACCACTTTTCTATTTTTCGACTTTGTTTTCTAGCCCAAACGCTACTAAATGATTTCTTTCGAATTGCTCATTCTTTACCACCCAATAAATATGCTATTTAAGATAATAGGACATTAGTTACCTACAGAAAATGCAAACACGTCTAATTTATTGGAATTTTGCTTAAGCCATGAAACAGTAAAGGTGTCACTAAAGGTAATAGTTTAGTGCCGAAGAATACCACTGAAGCATCACTTATCAAGCCGTGATAATCTGCATAAGGACATATGCTTACTAATTTATTGCTGAAAAACTTCCGATTATGATTTTGTTGTGAAGGTAGTAAAATTTTCAATTTGGGACGGGTAGTGCATTGTTATTAGTGAAGGCTTCAATACTTTTTGGCCTACAGTCTCAACATTACAATTTTAATACCTCGAACCTTTTTTCCATTGTATTTTCGTGTCTTTACACTTCAATCTAGGAGTATTCCAGTAAGCGTTCGTAATGTTATGATAGTGAGAGAGTTTGCATCCCACAATTACCATAAAACCTGAGATATACGAAGATGATTGTACTAGCTTTTACGGGTGACTGAAATAAGCTATGATCCACAACGAATTAAGAACCACGCTACATATTGATGAAACCGATTAACTTTTACAAGGTTCAATAATATTTGGTCCGGCATTTTTGTATATCTTGGTGTTGGTATTTCCATTGGCCGAAGATATTTACGTTTTTTAAGGGTTTGATATCTGACAATAATTCAATTTCTTGAGATATCAAAGACGTCAATTCTGTACCTGAATTGTTTCTTGGCAAAAAGCGGGGCTAAATTTCTGGAAACGAAATTCAACTGAACATCCTCACGAAGCTTGCGGGTACAATAGTCGATTAACTGTTCTCGCGGATTTTCAGTTCAGGATAGAGTATCGTTTATAGTTCAGTCGCCATAATTTTCATTTCCGTCATACAAATTGTCGTATAACATTTATTAATTCCTCCATTTCAGTACTAATGGGTACTTGTATTTATCTCTTCCTGGAAGGTGCACATAAAATACGATTGTAGACATACATTAGTTCGCCAAATATCCTTGTATTTAGTTTTCTATATCTCATCACATCTTTCTTTCAGTCATTAGTACTTTCGTTATTTCGTCTATAGCTATAATAAAACTATTGCAAATGTCTTTCAACCTAAGGCTATGATAAAAAAAATGTTGTAGGGATCTTTGATAGAACTTTTAGGGTGTTATTCAAATCCGCGAATAGAACTGTTTGCGATTTTCAAAATTAACAATTTTCTGCAAAATCTCAATTTTCGCAAGATTGGTCTAGAACTCTAAAACTATTTCATATCTACCAGGAACTTTATTACTGAATTATTAAATTTTTAAATATTCGGTTGCTAACTTTACGGGACTTTACCCCTTCAGAAGATTGAGTTACTGATTTTAATTTATAGAGCAGAGGTGTTTAACGCAAGAATAAATGAGACGAATTAAAGGTCTCCCTCAAGAGAACTGCATATGTATACCCATATGGATATTGTTCAGAAAATAAATCGTTTACAGCAATACGTTTAGATACGTGCACAAAATTCATTAAAACGTACAGTAGTGTTGTAGAAAGCATGAAATTTAGTTCTTATAGTGTGCCTACAATGTAAGACATATGTCTTTTGTACACAACGTATAAAAATAAATGAAAAATTGTTCAATCCTACACCTTAGAGACTCATCGCACGATTGTTTTGTAGTTCGCTAAGGCTAAAATAGGGTTAAAATAACAAGTGATATAGTGGGACGTTTGATGGAAAGGAAATTTCAATGTAGATAGGCCCAATGGAATTTCTTACCACTGACACGCTTTGTAAAAGGACGAAATGATTTTGGTCTCGAAGATTAACATTGGGACTGCAAAAATATGAGGAGTAATATCATATAATGGCCTCATTGGTGTGGTGGTAATAAAGACCAGACAGAACCCAGAAAGATATATCCAACTCCTAGAATTGATAAAAGATATATCCAACTCCTAGAATTGATAAAAGATATATGTAGTCTTGCGATTGTAATATGGTGTCAGCACATGACTCGCATTATCGGGACCTGATTGTGGTAACAACATATGGGGGTTCAAATACTAAACAATACAATAACTCAAGACCTGTATGTTTTTCGCCATTACCGTATTTAAATCACAAACAACAGATCGTATTTATTATGTCGTCAATATTTTGATTTATGAATAAGTGGTGAATAATTAATGCATATTTTTCCCTCGTATTCTTCGGTTATAATCCCAAAACCCCACAAATATATTTTAAACTATATATTCAAGGCATATACTTGATTCTATTCTTTCTGGGCAGAGTGCATATATATATAAGCTTCTTTGCGGGCCTTTTAGGCCCAGAGCTTCGTTACATTTCTCCATTGTTTCCTGTCCGTAGCCTTCTTCTTCCAGTCCGCTATTCCCTTATCCTCCAGGTCCTCCAGTACCGCCTCGCGCTATCTTTTCCTCGGTCTTTCTCTCTTTTTCTTATATCCTGGTGTTTCCCATGCTATTTTCCTAACGGTTCTTTTTTCGTCCATTCTCTCCATGTGGCCCAGCCACTGTAATCTCCTTGCTTTAATGATAAAATCTATCTGCGATTTTTTATAGGCCTCATAGACCTCTTCATTAGTTCTTCTTATATAGCCATCGTTGGGCTTTTTCCCTCCTATTATCCTACGAAGTATTTTCCTCTCTCATCTCTTTACTATTTCCTTTGTAGATTGATTCAAAACCCATGTCTCGCATCCGTATAATGCCGTCGGTCTTATTACGATTTCGTATAGCCTAAATTTCATGCTCCTCGACATCTGTTTTGCTCTTAGTAGGTGACTCATGATTCCAGCAATTCTATTGGCTTTACTCAGTCTTGCTTCAATTTCCTTTTCTTCCTCGCACGTGTTCGTTATCCGTGCTCCCAAGTAGACAAACTGATCCACCTCCTCAAAAGTCATCTCTCCCAAATGTGTATATACTTTAAACTCTCCTCCTATTTTACTACCCGCTCCCACTTTCATAACCTTACTTTTCTTCTCGTTTATCTGCAGTCCCAGCTGCCATGCCTCCTCTATCAATCTCTGTGTTATTTCTTTGAGTTCCTTCCCGTCTCTGGCTATAACAGCTAGGTCATCTGCGTATCCTATTATTTGGTAACTCTTATATAATATGTCTCCGTCTCTGTTGAGTCTACTGTTCCTTACTGCCTTTTCCAGCACCATGTTAAAGAGCAGTGTTGAAAGTGGGTCTCCTTGTCTAAGATCTGCTCTTGCTATAAAGTCTTCCGATTCTCCTCATCTTGTTCTTACGTTGTACAGAGTGCATACTTATGGTAAATACCATTAGCACTTAACCGAAATATTCTTCAGGTTCATGTATTAAAATGCACACATGTACATACATACATATATGGTAGTAGAATTATACAGAATTCCATATAAGAGATATCAGATAAGATTTTATAATGCACAAAGTTGGCAATAATATTTAATGAGAACGAAACGAAACTACCGTTAATATTACATATTTATGTATGTCCAGATTTCCATGTGCGTATATAGTGACTAAATCACTGTGTTTTTGAACTTTCTCACACTCATGCTTAATTGAGCTTCTAAGATAAATCTCGTCCGATAAGAAAGAAATAATCGTGGTGTTGAACACGAGAAAAGCTACTTATTGTAAAATTGCTTTTGCGATGCTGAAATAACAGCTTCACACACAACTAAGAATATCTTAACAATCGTTCTGGTAACAATTAAAGTTCGTACTTGATACAATTTGTATTACGAAATATTATAACAGAACGAAGTTGAATCGCGTTAACGACAAATATTTAATTGTCCTCAGCATATGCTATATACTCGGAATATTTGAGAATAGTGTCTATAAAATAATATTGATCTTTGTTGAGTGGAATAATCAATAAACATCATGGAGTGAACATGAAACTGCATTGGAATGTCGACGTTGTTTGTAAGTAGTAAGAGCAGCATCTGACTAACATAACTGGAGTCATACTAACCGAGAACTAAAATTCTAATTTACAGTTTGCCGTTTGCCATTTACCTACATCCGAGGTAAGCACTTCGGTTACAGGTGAGGACAGAAGTAATTTGCAGAAGCAATTCTAGTTGTATCATTTCCCATGATAACTGATAATTATCAGTTCACCTATAAATAGAGGTATTCGCAAATCTTTAAGTATACTTGTACGAGGAGAGCCTGTTAAGTTGTGACAGAAATTAGGAAAGACAATTTATTTTGGAACAAAATATAACAAATATTTTCAAAATATTCGCCCATAAGTTGTATACATTTTTGCGTGCATTCAAGTAAGTTTTCAAAACATTTGTTCTAGTCTGAAGTTGGTATCCTGAAAGCAAGTTTTCCGAAGCTTCTGGAGGTGCTGAAAATGATTATCCACGCATTTTTTTGGCATTCAGGAACTGAAGGAAATCGCTGACAAAGAGATATTAATTCGATCTTTTTCCCCCAAATACTTATAATAAATTGTTTGACGTGCTGTGTGAAAGCCGGCATTATCATGCTGCAGAATGGTGCGACGTTTTCGGTTGTATGTCCTAAGTTCGTCGATGCCTTCTGGCAAACAGAATACTGAATAGCATTCAACATTAACTATTCCTTCAGCCCATAAAGGAATGGTTGCTACATGTCGGGTACAACTAACGAAACAAGCGAAAGTGAAGTACGTGAACGAAAAATTTTTGTGGGACTCAGTACATCTTGGAACATCCAATCAGTAGATTATTGCCTAGTTTCCGGTTGATACGAATATATCCGTTTCGTCACTTGTTACGATGCTGCATATGGATTTTGCAGTTCATCGATTGATTTATTTTGAGCATTTCCTTACACCAATTAACACGAGCCTTTCTTTGAGCTTCGGCCAAATTATGTGGAATCCGTCGGGAACAGACCTTTTAATAACAGATTTTAGTGGACCTTCACGCAATTCATCACTGATGGACGCACGACGACAACGAAATTTTGCATACCAATTGTAAAAAGTATATTCCGATGGTGCTTCATTACCAAAAATTGAACGAAGCGATTTTATACAATCTTGTTGTGCTACGCCCTTAACCAAAGTCATAAAAGTCAGCGGAAACCTTCAGGTGAAATTTCCACCGTTTCACAAAATTCCTTTTAAACGTTCGCTGTAAACAAACTATTCGGTCAAAATCCAAACTACCACTGTTTTTACAATAATAAATGTCAAATCTTACGAAAATAGAAATAACACATCAAGATTACACTGTTGCATGTACTGTTTCATAGTAAAAGCCGTAAAAGTTTTATTCGAGGTAATGGAGATAGAGTTATAAAATGTTTTTAGAGGAAGTAGTGACAAGGAAAGAATATTTCCTGAACGTATACACTCTTTATACCATTTAGGATGGGTTGTGTTCATTTCTAAACATGTGTTTACCTTTCTTTCCAAGTTATTATCAAGTCCAGGTTGAAGTTTCTCCACAATTATTTCTCGAATATTGAGTCCAGTCAAGGCTCGGTAGCGCTCGTTTAATTTTTTTCAAATTGCCCAAAGACGCGAAACACAATGACGTAAGATCTGGTGATGTAGAAAGTCATAGATCACGATTGATGACCATACTGAACTTCGATGTCATCATGTTGATCTGTAAACTCCTGTGAAAATGTCATTAAATCCTTGATGTGGCAACCGAATTATCTATTTTTGTTGGGTGCAAATAATATCCCATGAACTCGTGAAGGTTCCAGTAGTCCGAGTTCTATAATTTTGTGAATTTATATGTCCACTCAGATGAGACAAAGCTTTGGCAATAAAGATAATTAAATTAACAGCATTAACAGCATTATCATCATTTAAATTTTTGTTGAACCAATGGCAAAATCTCATTGGTCTATCGAAATCTAAAGGATGCAAACGTTGTATCGATACTATTTTATAAGGTAACCTAGGGAGTTGGTTCTTTACAGTCTTATTGTAGGTACCGGTAGGACGTGTTAAAACTAATAAAGAAGAAATTAGCAAATTATGTTTCTTTTGAAAAAATTCATATTACAAATCTGGACAGCCAGTTTTGCAATAGATTTTTGGGGGCCTTTTTCCATGCGATGGTGTATATCCTCAAGAATTCCAGGAGTTAGATTGGTTTTCTTACCTGTAGATTTTCCCTTTCAAATACTATTCTCGGATTCAAAATGTTTGACAATTTTATACTTGCGCGCTACGAATATATTGTAATGAAAATTTATATTCGGAAAACGTTCAATAAGTTAGTGCAACTCTGAAGTGAGTAATTCCAGGACACCTTAAGATCTACAGTCCTACTCCTATACAGACCATGATTTACTTTTTGAAATTTAGTGTACTAGAACATATTTCAACTCCTATTCGGCATACAGCGCAGTGAAATTATATTTGAAGATTAAATAGAAGAAAACATAATCCACGACATAACGGCATAACAACAAAATATAAGGTTGAAACAGATCATCGAGCATATATGCAGCATGCTGTAAACAAAACATTGTCTCGTAACTATTTGAAATGATACCACAATGTTACCAATCGTTAATCCTGCAACCCAATTTACTCAGACCACGTGGCTTGCAAACATTTGAATTGACTGCAGCATTTCTCCTCGATTTGCATGCAAGTGGAAAGTTTCATTGTTGTGGGTAAAAAGGCATTGGAATTTTGTCACTGTCACACATTGTAGTAAATATTTGTTTAAGAAAAGTTATTATTTTCTTCATTCTTGCCTTTCAGGCTAGACATTCAAGTTTACGAATTACAATAGAATCCCAAATGAGTTAAGAATGAAGTCGCTACTACACAGAGTGAAATAGCATCGAGTAAGATCGTTTGTGACTTCAATTAAAATTAGAGATGGGTGAATGATTGCAAGATAAAGATTATCTCAGACCTAATCTACAATATGTTGAAGCAAAACTGACTATTCGACGAAGTTATCTCTTCACCAGTAAAAAAAGAACACAATACTCAGAATAGCATTTAGTTAAAATCTAATAACTAAATCAGTGTTTGTACAATACTTTAATGTTAACGCACAATAAGCCCAGGATGCTGAATATTCTTTAAAAATAGTTAAAAGAAATAAAACACAAAAGTGGCAAAGATTATGTGCAAAGGGTACTAGGAAAGTTTTGCAATATAACACAACCATGTGTCGTAGTAGTGTGTTTGTTGGTGAATGCTGGAACGTGTTCATACTTGCACACTAACTGCTGTACCAAGTCGGTGGTCACGAAACGAGATGCGGGCAGTTTTGCGATACCAGTGCTTAAAAGAAATGACTCTTGCACTAGCTGATGTTTGTCTACATCGTACGACTATATTTAGGTGGTACAGAGAATTCAGAAGAGGGAATTTCAACCTGAAGGACGCTGAGAGGGCCGAAGGGCTACGAACGTCAGTTACGGAGGAAAACTTACTACTGTGAGGAAAATGCTTGACGAAGACAGGCGCGTGATTACCAGCAGATTGAGGATATCTTAGGTCTAACCGCAGCAGCAGTTCTTTTGATTCTGCACGATCGTTTGCACGTGAATAAACTTTGTTGTCTTTGGCTGCCACATAGTCTGACTGAAGAGCACATGACACGACTTGTGACATGGTGATGGGAGACGTTGAATATGTTTGATAAGAGACAATCTCGCTGTCTGAACAAGATCGTGACAGGCGCCGACCAAGACTCAAAACAAGGTTTGGGTCTTTAATGATGAGTATATATCTGTAGCTGTCAGAAAATCGCAATCAGTAAGGAAGAAAATATAGCTGTATTATTCAAATCGAGTGGAATTGTGGAGTGTGTCATTTTAAATATACAGAAGACAGTTACAAATAAGCGGTGCACTGAACAATGCCTGCCTAAAATCATCGAATCTATGAAGAACCTACGACCAAATTCAAGAATGAACAACCGGTTCCTCCATCATGACAACGCTTCAGCTCACCGCGGAAAAGCATGCACCAATATTTGATCACTACAGGACTGAAACTTCTTGAGCATTTTCCTTAAACTCCAGACCTTGTTCCCTGCGACTTTGCACTGTTTCCGCATGTAAAATGAAGCTGAAAGTGATGAGGTTTTCCAGTGATAAAGACCTTCTGAGGGCTTGCAACAACGAGTGAGGCTTCCCCCTTGGTGAAACTTGACACATTTGGTTAAAGGATTGGTTTCGGAGGATGGAAGGATATATTGAATGTGGTGGAAATTATTTTGAAAAAAAAATGAAACAAAAAACGCTGTATTGCAAATCTTTCGTTACATCTATAAGTCAAAAAAGGAACGAAGAAGAAAAAATTGCATATGGACATGCCATGCCATGAGGTGCCATGACACAAAGTGACTGTTGTTATATGTTGTGGTACATATTCTCCACATACAGATCTTAGGAACTAATATTAGTGGAAATACGATATGCAACGTGATAAAAGAAAATAACAGAAATGGTTCTGGTATGTGAAGAGAATAACTATATTACTGTTAAAAGTTGAAAGAAATGGTAGAACGAATGTAGGCAATAATAACTCTTCGGGTAATGCTGTGATCGTAAGGCATACTTTACGTTTCATTGCTTACGCTGTCAGTTTCTTCAGAAGTAATATAAAAACTGATGTCTTGTACTCCTCAGGATATATCATTCTGCTTAGTTAGTAAAAGAAACTGATTGAATGACCTGTGGAACATACGTTGCTGTCCGTAGATATTGAACATGACGTATATTTTTGACCACCACAGGATTCTCAGTGGATAGTTTTACATCGAATTACAGTTGTGATGGACTACATTAGATTATACAATTTGGCAAACTTCGAAGAATACGGAAGTAGAATAAAGAAAGAGCAGACAACAAGGAAGGTTATGAACAAAACTAAAAGAAATAACAGGAAACATAAGACATACATAAGTACTAGACCGGGGTTTAGTACTGATTTCTTCGGATGGAGAAATGCAGATAATGTGCGGGAACATAATAATAGGATTAGCTTGTTTCATAATCATTCTTCTGAGAAGAGATGCAAAAACATTTAATTAGTGATGTGTTAATGATTACTAGTTACGCTTACAAATGCAATTCCAAGTAAATAAAGTCGCAACCAGACAAACAATGGGAAATAAATCTGTCCAAATTCAACATTTGCAGCAGTTATTGCAAAGGAAATATAACTTCTAAGATAAACTGATACCATAAATAAAGACACTATATCTCATGCATTACGAACCGCCTCTTGTCTGATGATAACGATACGATCACTTTGAACAAGACGTAAGAATTATGAATTGTTTCCTTTTTAGAGCGGGCGACAAAATAGGGCGTTCCATAATTTTATCGCGCTCTCACAACGCCCATCCGTCTTTTATTCGTATAAATTGGTTGGCGTGCGATCGGTCCATTTGAATGCGTATTTATTATATATATATATATATAAATTTTCGGCTGCAGCTTTATCCGCCGAAAACAGGTAAAATGCCGAGGTGTAGATAAAGGGGCATACACTTTGTCTCCGATTTGCTTTTGTTTGAGGGCTGTAGGGTGCTTTGTTTCGTTTATTGCATCCTGTATGACAATGCACCCCGGTCAACGGGCTGTGAAGGCCCGTGCCAACGGCGGCCGAAGCCATCAAATGTTGATTGAAGAGGTGTAGATGGTTTGGTTGGAAAACTTCCCCTGTGTGTTTGATAACATATGGTTTGCTTTGTATACCTACCCTTATTATTGGTGTCCTTTAAACGAAGCAATTTCGTCAAATATATGTACTTAGGTTATACAATGATGTTACAATTGGTTTTATTCTACCGGAGAACCGTACGTTTCAAGTTATAATGAAAATCCCTTTAGTATTGATAAAAAGCAATATTTCAAAGTCAACAAAAAGAGAGCTGCATGTATACCTATGATACATTGTTGACTGTCATTGACTGCAACATTGTTAAGGAATAATGATTAAAAAGAAGAACAGTGGAATATCGTGAGTCGTATCTTATTCCAGAATGAGGATATGTTCCATCTTAGTAGACTTATACATCAACAATCTTAGATTTTGAAACTTACTATGACTTTTATATCAAAAATACTAGAACAATTACCAGACAATCTGATGAAAATTCCTCGTGTGCATATATTGATGGATTATTGTTATAATTTGTTGGTACAATATCCTACAGACATGTGTTCGTATCCATTGTACAACGTTATGCCATCTTTTGTATTTTCAGAATTAGGTTGAAGTGTACGAAATACGTTACTCTATGCCTAAAGCCTTTCTTAGAATCATATTTTATGCTTGATTGGGTGTTTCGCAGGTGTATTATTGTGATCTGTATCGCGCTAGATATTACCATGCAGGTACATAAATATTGACATTTGTATGTAACTTAAAAATTCTTTGCACTCCTAGAGCAAGAACGACTAGTTTAATATATAACATTGCAAAAGCCCCATATTTATTGCAAATCGGATTTTCCTTTCATATGCATAACGTTTATGTATTCTGACTTGCTTTCGTTTCCCGATTTATTTTAGTGTTATTAAAGGATAAAATTCTTCTTTGTTCGCGGTCCGCAAAGGCTATGGAGAAGAAAACTTGGAGCTAACTGCGTTTCATTATCGATATATGTCTTTGAACAACAGAACTGGAACACCACAGTTATATATAGGCTCCACAAGTTTGTGGTGTACTTATTTAATAATCAAAAAATATACCACGATTACGCTATCAGCTTACAACCTTACGTTTAGTGAGGAGATCGAATTAGACAATACAATATGTAAAGAAATGGCTAATGGGGGTAAAAATAACATAGGTTCCGAAGGAGCTCCAAATTTTAACTTAACTATGAAAAAGATTTGAAAGTAGGTGCTACGTAAGGAAATTACCCAATTGTATAATACAGTAAACCTCTATTTTCGGTCAGCTATTAAAAGCGGTCACCTTTAAAGACGACCCTTATTCTTATTAAAACCCACCGAAGAAAATATGGAAATTCCCATGTCACTAATCCCTTTAATAATATAATAAGTATGTCGATAGAGCGATCACGGCCATATAAATCAGAATATTGTGAGAAAACCTAATGTAAATTTATATCTTATTACAGATAATAAATTGCTGTGCAAACCTTATGGCTTTGCAAATTTCATTATACCAACTCGTAGATACCACTCACTATAGATACATAACTGTACTACCTGTGGATTCTGTCTTAGGATGACGGTATGGCAAATAGGTAATTACATAGGGTTCGATCCTTTATGATTTGAGTGGAGGGTACTTTTCTATGTATTTATTCCAAAATTTTTGTTGAGTTACATACTTTAGTTTGATTTCTATTGTGTGTCTGGTCTGAACAGATGGTTATATAAGTTTTGTTACAGAGATAACATAGTGTTTAAATCAATTTTTGACAAATCGGCTGATGTTGATTCAAATACCGTTGAAAGCTGAGAAACGAAGTTACCAGTTAACTTAAAGGACATGCAGACGGAGATGTGTACAATTTTGATGACAAAATTGCGCCTCTTTGTTTCCAATCGGATCCTTGAGCGCGTAAAAAGATACCAGAACAAGGGTTGACAATTTTAATTTGTGCAAATATGAACGGCGACAAAGAAAATCCTTTAATTATTGGAAAAAGCAAAAATCCACGTTGCGACTGGAATGAAGGTGTACGAAAAGAGTGTAGATGACAACAGATATTACGATGTCGTGCCTAAAAATTCGACGAGAAATTGAAAAAAACAAGAAAGATTCTAATGTTTATGGACAATGTCACATCGCATCACAAAATTAGCCTACGTAATGAAAAAAATATATTTCTGATTTACTGACTGAGAATCCAAGTGTTGACACTAATAATATAGTGAGCTAACTATTGAAGTTGAGAATAAAAATTCTTCATGTGGTGAAAGTGACTTGGAAGAAGTTAAACAAATCTGAATAAACCACTATTATTGTTACTGGAAACTGTTACTGCTAACATGCTGAATTCAGGCTAAGAAATGCATCAACTACTTGAAACGTGGTGCACATTATTGCAAAATCGTGAAAGCCATTATCATTATAGTTCATCTTCTTCGATTCTTCTTTTGGCCTGTTACTGCGTCGGAGTTTCTTGTTCTATTCTTCCGCTTATTTTCTCCATTTCTTCCTGTTGCTGACTACTACTTCAATCTCCGTAATTGTTTCTCCTCTTCCTTTTTCCAACTCCTATTTGTTGCATGTAGGTTTTCCTAGGTCTACCTCTTCTTCTACCTAAAAAAGCTTAAAATTAGAAGTAACAACTAATTCCGTTTCGTTCGATATATAAGCTCACGAACATTCGATAAGTGTAACTGACACGGTACGAGATTCTGATCAGCAGCCTTTCCTTATGTGGAAATGACTTGTGATGAAATATGAGGTTATATGAGGTTTTCTGAACTTATTTCTTTGTGTCCACGCCTAATATTCTATGATAGTTGAAAAATGATTCTAGATTCTGCCTTGAAATGGGCAATACTGTAAAGAATGATGGTGAGGAAATCGTCATATTGAGCTTAGAGAAGGCCGGTTCTGTGAGAGTAATTGCCGTCGGCTCATTATTGTAGCACAATTGCAATGTTCCTCTGATATGTACTGTACTTCGGAATACAAAGGAATTTGATCTGACTGATCAAACTCAGTTCGTCTCCACAAACAGTAGTTCATCTAACAGAAGATATTCAACTTGGTGGGAGTGAAGCACATCAAAAAAGGTGATTGTTATTGCCTTGATACCTCGACATCTTGATGAGAAGTGTATTGAAAATCATGGATTATTATTGACTTACGACTGGAGGGCTAATAAAATCAATGCAAAACGTGTTCTATGTCTGGATATTGTATCTCCGTTACCGTTTAAGAATATAACCGTCTCAAAAAATACATTTTTTAACAAAATTTAGTAAATATTTCTTTTCTGACATAGTTCCTAAATTCTAAGAAATTTATGTTAATATATGAATTCGTTAGGATGCATTACGTTCAGGATAAGAGAAAAATTCTTCTGCCTTAACCATCCTCAACTTAGCGATGTTTTCATGTGTACCAGAGCAATTATTATACATATTTTGGAAACAATATTTGAATATCCTGAAATGAACAACATTCATTGAATTTTATGTCTACTGGAACATAAACTAAAAACTTTTAGCTATTACATGGAAGATCATTATTGCGTATATACGACGAGGAATTCAACAGTTTCCGTTTCATTTTTCAACGAACTACTTAACATAAAGTATTTAGCGTAATTTGGCATTCAACGATAAACTCAATTATGTATAGTCGGCTAGTGGCGCATGTAATCTTGTTAACAAACCCAACAAATTAATAGTTTCTATATATCTACACTCCGGGACGAGCAAGTCCAATTTGATTAATTCAAATAGAATGGATAGGGTTGTTTCGCTGAAAATTATCGAGATAGGAATATGTAAATTATAATTATTGGTTGTACTGCAACTGCATACATGCATTTCCAATTAAGAAAGCATTACAACGCGGAATATATCCACGTTTGAATCTACGAAATGCCTGTTTTCTTATTGTCGAAATATTCGAAACTATTGCACCATACTATATCACACGAGAACGGAATTGGAAACTAAAATTAAGTTCGATAATTGTTCAGGCGAAGTCGTGACATTAATATTTATTAAGTTTGTCTTGTTATGTACATAGCTACTCACCCTTTTCGAATTGTTTAGATATTGAGTTAAAACGGAAAATTCTGTTAGTTTAGAAAGTCGGTAGATATACGGTACTGTAAAGCACTATTAGGATTAACAAATTTTATGGAACAACATACATAATTTATTCCTTACCTTCCCAAACTAAAACTGGAATAGGTCCCATCAATCATATACATATATATTATACAGATACTTGGAACGTTTAATAGTTTATTGAGACAGTATGGTAAAAGACATCAAAATTAATTTCCTTTAGGAAATATTTTTGGGAATTTCGTATCTTCTACTGAACAAAGGCACCTAGTCACAGTTTAAACGTTGCGAAGTTACGGTGTTCGGTTAAATTTGGCTGGATTGCTTATTTTAGGTTACAAAGTGTTAAATTGTATTATAAACGATGTCGAGCAATAGTTTTAATCTATCTTATACCCTTGTTTTGAATGAAAATGGCTTTACTATTGAAGTACTATACCAAAGGTAACTTTTTTTTAAGTTTCTTTCATAGACAATAAGTGTTATCTGTACTTGTACTTGCAGGAGTTGAATAAGAACAATATAGAACTGAGGAATATACCTAAAGTTTGTTATATTCCTTCGACAAGCTGCATTAAATTAAATGCGTTTTCAATGTAGATGCCCTATTTAGTATTTCGTGATATTTTGTGTTATCATAGTTTATTTAGATAGTGTGTTTAGTATAATTAATACGTGAATATGCAAGTTATAGCGTAGCCCCAAGTGTGGCTGGAAACCATCTCCATTGGATTCCGCGAACAATTTTACTACTGAAGGTTGTATGGCATCAATTTTTGGTGAACATTCCAGCGTTAGGTGAGATTCTACCGTTTTCTGATAATTTCCTTAGCCCGTTTAATTTTTATAAAATGCTGAATACCCAGTCTTTCTACCGTGAGGTGTAAAACTAATAAAAATAAAGCTTATACGGATTTAATGTAATATTAATTAATATCTGCAAACTTTTAGTTGTTTGATGGAGCATATCCATTAACAGTTACTCACAGTCATCTTCGTACACTATCATCAAATAAAAGGGAAAACTTATCATTAATATAATAGACACATATGCTAGTTTATTTCTAAAATACTTCAAAGAGGGAAATGTTTCTAATAAATTTTTTGAATATAAGTTTATTCTATTGTCATTTGTGTGAATAAACGATAAATGTACGATGAGCGTTTTTTCTGTTAAGCTTTTAGGATGCTGAAATTATAGCCTCATACACAGTTAAGAATATCGTAACAATCGCTCCAGTAACAATTAAAGTTCGCATTCAGTACACTTTGTAGTAAGAAATATTATAAAAGAAAGCAGTTGAATCGCGTTAACGATAAATATTTAATTGCCATCAGCATATGCTATATATCCGGAATGTTTGAGAGTAGTGTCTATAAAATAATATTGATCTTGGTTGAGTGCTATAATCAATAAACATCATGGAGTGTTAGAAACTGCATTAGAACATCGACGTTGTAAGTATGTAAGTAATAAGAACAGCACCTGACTGACATAACTGGAACCATATCTAGCGTCTTGCTAACCGAGAACTAAAATTCTAATTTACAGTTTGCCGTTTGCGATTTACCCATATCTGAGGTAAACGCTTCGGTTACAGGTGAGAACAGAAGTAATTCGCAGAAGCAATTCCAGTTGTACCATTTGCTATGATGACTGATAATTATCAGTTAACCTATAACTACACGTATATGTAGATACAGAGTCATTAAAAATATTTGTTACAAAAACTAGGAACGAGTTTTTTTAATACGAACTATTTTATTGCTTTTCAAACTTTTGCATGCGTTTAAACCATTCCTCGAAACACTTTTTCCATTCTGAAGTTGGTATACACTTCCACTGTTCTTGAAGTGCTGAACATCGCCGTCCGTACGTTTTTTGTTGACTTTGGTGAACAGAACGAAATTTTTAGGCGATAAATCGGGTGAATACGGCATTAATTCAATGTTCTTTTCTCCTCTAAATGAACATTTGCTTGACATGCTGGATGAGAGCTGACATTGTCATGATGCAGGATGATGCGACGTTTTCGGTTGTTTCTCCTGATTTCGTCAATGACTTATAGTAAGCAAATTCTTGTATACCATCCTGCATTAACTAATCTTCGATCGTCTGTAGCAATGGTTGTCACATGTCCAGTACAACCGAAGAATCAAATGCTTATTTTCTTGGAAGTGCTTCGTGCTTGAACAAATTTTGTGGGATTCAGTTCAACTAGTGACACCCAAAACAGTGGACTGTTGCTTAATTTCCGGTTACTAGGAATATATACAAATTTCGGCACCATTTTGAATACGAATTTTATAGTTCCTCGGTCAAATGTGTTGAGCATTTCCTTCCCCAATTAGCACGCGACCAATCGCGATCAATAAAATGGTGCAGAATCCATGCGGGAACAGATCTTTTGCAAAAATAAATGTTCATGCAAAATCGAATGTATTGCAGTCTTCAATTTGTCTAATGCCTTTATCTTAATAGGTCACATGTTGTTCTTCTTCAATCACCTTACGCACGGTATCAATGTTTTTTTATATAAATAAACCGATTTGTTTGGTCTACCTTCACGCAATTTGTCACTGACCAACAAACGACGACGATTGAAGCCAATTAAAACAGTTTTTCTTTTTGGACATTAAAAAATATCGAAAATACTAATGACACATTTCAATAACACCACTAACAATAACTGGTGATTGGTAAAATGCCCTTCGCATTAAAAAGGATCTAAACTATGCTTCGCTCTTATATTCGTACAGATGGATTTGCGAATACATATTTGTGGGATTTCTCTATTTATGTATCTAGTATTATTCAACTAACCACGACAAATTCCCCATTTTAGCGTGGATTATCCTATCTAGTTCAACTTATTGCTTGCCTCTGAATGTTTGTGAAAGTGGTGTTAGCAAAATGGGCAAGAATACAGGAAATTTCAGTCAACATGTGTTGAACCACTAATTTCTCAATACCAGGCTTACAAATTAGCAGTACTATAAATAAAAGTAACAATATATGTATATATATATATATATATATATGTACAAGGGTAATTCGTAAAATGAACTCCGTTTAATTATTAAAAGGAACAGAAATACATTACCAAGTTTTTATTATATATAACTTAACGCTACTACTTTCAGTTATTTTTGTACATAGTGGTCATTAAGATTGAGACGTTTGTCATAGCGAAAACCAATTTTTTAATGCCCCCTTCATAAAACTCTGCCGCCTGTGAATTGAGCCATGCTGTAACAACCTCGTACAAAATTGTATGTGAAATTTGAGAGATAAAGGCACTCAGTTCTGTCATTCTGAATCGTCGACTGTCACGAATTTCCTCTTCGACATTACTAAAAACTTCGTCCGTCACAACAGTTGGTCTTCCACTCCGTTCTTCATCATGAACATTAGTTCGTCTAACTGGAAACTTACGGCATTCTGACTACAGTGTCACTTATGACATTTCCACCATAGAAAGAACAAAGTTCACGATGAATTTCAGCAGCCTTCATGTTCTTTGTACAAAAAAATCAAATAACGCAGTTCACAGTCGGCGGGACTTCCAATTGCAGCAGCCATTTTAAACGACCAAAATAGCACGGAAGAATGTCCGAACGATTCTCTCACTAGCACTGCCAGATTCACATTGAACCAGACTACAGCGCAGCGCTGCGATAGCGCCGATATCCCCACTTCTCTGCTCACTAGGCGAAAACGGAATTTACTTTATGAATCACCCTCGTATGATAAAATGGTTTAACACGTTCGTTTCCATACTTTATGCCGGCAGGCGTAATCATTTCTGTAACTATAGGCCAATTGGACGCCAAGTGGCCGTACCCATGTATATCTAGTTATAAACTGCGTTTGCGGATCTAGTAAAGGTATGACATTTAGGGACAAGGTAATGTATATAGTCCAGAATATTTTATATTGGTCGTCGGTGTTCGTATTTGGTTTTTACTTGTCATTATTTGATTTTGAAATAGTAACATAAATATAAAACACCTTAAATATGCAAAAGAACATCTATTATGGTGAACAAAAAATAGATAACAATGTAATAAGAAAATAGAGACAGTCATTCTGATTGTAGTACATACATATAAGTTTTACGAAACAATTAGAACACATGCACCGTAGATCTGGGCATCCTTCACAGTACGTGTTTGCTTTTCTTTACTTCTTTGTCTACGCACCACTTTCTGAAATCAGAATTTATCACTTTGGTAAAGTGCAGAAGTATAATTTAGTGTACCAAGTTTTTGTGATACTTTTGTATCATAGTGCACATGGTGTCCGTATTTTGCGATTTATGTTGTCTCTGTATTCGATTTCTTTCAATTAATGGAGAAGTTTTAGATACTTTCAAGTTTAGTAACTTTATTACTAAGTTCAGTAATTGTAGCGTTTATCGCGGTGCATTGTTTGAAGAGTATGTCAGCATCAACTACACCGCAGTACCCAAGAAAACTTGAATACTTGATCTTCCGAGAGGTGATGAATAAACAGAATACTGATCAGACAAATTGATCCCAGATTTGCCTGGGTTGTAATCAACCATTATTTTTGGCTTAAAAATTATGCTCTTCTTTTGTCCAGTTTTCCAAATTGTAAATTATGTTTAGGAGTTCTCTAGTACAAATATCTCACCCTTTATGTTTCATTTCCAAATTTCGAGGATAAGTGTTCCGCTTTTTCTAAGTGTTCCTACGAGAGTAGATTTGTCCAGTAATTGTTTTGCTAACGGAACGGGCGTACAATAACTGTCAGTTATAAATATATGCTTACTATTTAAACAATTTGTACCCAATCTTAAAACAATTTTCTGAGACAAAGCAATAATAGCGTTAGTTGTACCCTTTTCCCCGATAAAATATAATATTGAAAGTGTAAGCATCGCATAAGCCTGATATCTCGTAAAGCCAGGAGCATATTCATTATGCTAACTATCATCGATAGAAACTTTCAGGTTTTGAAATGGAAATCAACGTTTATTCAGTGGAATAAACGTGACGGTGTATGAAGTGTCATAGAATCGCGCTGAATACAAAGGTATGGGATGAATGGATTTGATCATATTAAACTGTAATTTGATTACGATGCCTGAAAAGCCAAGGAAGGGAGAAAAAAGGGAAGAATCTCCGCAGTTCTTCGTTTTATTAAAATATTGTAAAGTGGAAACCATCGCAAAGATTATAGATGCACAAGAGTTGAATCGTATTAAATTGAAACGCGACACCTGAAATCGCGAAGAAAAGAAAATCGGAAGAGGAAGAATCTCTGCAGTCTCTCATTTCGTTAACATTATTGTAAAATTGAAAATGTCTAAAATACTAGAACACTCGGGCCCATTTGCAAGACTGATTTCATTAATTAAAGGAATTAAACTTTAATGGCATAAACAATATAAAATGCATAGGAGATGCTATAAGATTCAAATTGCGACATCAGTCATTCTTGACACATCCCAACTCCTCACCACACATGGGTAGTCATTCGATAATTGACGGTTTTGAAGATGCTTGCCTTTTATTTAATTAAATAATTGTGTCGTGAGGAGTTTACCGATATAATGTAATGTCAGTAACTACACCAGAATCATGGCAATCACTATCAATAATCATCAATTTTAAAATAGTGCTTTTAAATTAATGTTTGCCTTCCTAACCTGAAAGCAGTTTTAGTACTTGCTTGAATAAATATTACCTTACCACCATATTTCATAACAAGACCTGAACGAACAAACATTTCCTCTTTGTATTAATACCTGACTGCACATTTTCATTAAGTAATTTAATTAATAAGCACATTCGCACACACTGCAAGCTTACCTTCCACATGAGCGATCTTAAAAACACATTTCGCATAATTATTCCGTATACCCTGTTGTTTACTAATGAAACTGAACACACTTTCAAAATTCTCCAGCTACTACTTTCATCATTTGTCTGACCCTGATACGAACACATTGTACAACACCATGTAGGGGCAACGCGTTTCAAAAGGAGGTAGTCGCTTAATTATGTAGGAATGATTACAGGAATTTTTTGAGTGCCCACGTCTAATGTTTCATGCATTGTCATTCTAATTTCGTACGTTAGGGGTGGTGGGATGCCGTTGTGCGGATAATGTATTTAAATGAATGTGGGCCCCCTTGATTTCGGATTGTCGTGCGTCGAATAATTTAGTTACCCACCCTATACGTGGAATTTCGGTACGTAGAAAATGTGACATTGATTAAACATCGGAATACAGGCGTTTCTTTCATCAGATGGTATTTGTGAATTTGCTATAGACGCGTTGTTCTTGCGTAGTGTTAATTTAAAAAAATCAATAAAATATTGGTATTTTAAAACGTGTTTATACACATTTCTTTACATGAAGAATTAACAAAATTTCGAAAAGAATTCATTTTATTTATTCATTCACTCCTTTAGGGTTGGTCACCAATAGACCAGGTATTTTAGCATTATGCCCTTTGTATCGTTCCCCAGTAGCACTCGCAGTTCCATTCAAACAACGCTGTGTCTTCCACAAAGGGCACTATTTTGCTCAAAGGGAGTATTGTAGTGGGCTCCAGTAGATCCTTACCGAAATGCTTCTACCTCGCTTCCTTCAGTTCCTTATAGGCACAGATAATGTGCATGCCAGTTTCCTTTTGTCGTTTACCTGTTCCACACCATGGTTTGCTTGCTACTCCCATGTTGCAGAGATGCTTTTTCAGGGAGTACCCGGATACTAAACTAGTAATAATCCTATTTTTCTTTGCTTCTTTTGATTAGGTTAGCTGAGAATTTTGTATCAGGCGCATTTAACAGTGTCTTAGTATAGAATTAATTTTCTATCAATTTCCACTCTGAATGTTCGTTTCCTGTCTTACAGAATCCTTCTATATTCCACATACAAGTTCTGGTCCTAGGAAATTTCCATTTAACTCTTCCTTGACTAGTTCATCGGCAATTAGGTTACTTTTAATGTCTTCATGTCCTGTTCCTCAGATGAACGACACGAAGTTGTCCCGCGCCAGTTCATTGAGGATTTTTTGTAATATTTTACTAGTTTTGACTTGGTAATAGGCTTCATAGCGGCTTTAATAATCGCTGTATTATCAGTCATTATATTTATTCTTCTTTGTACAGCCTCCCCTCTAATTTCTTTAGCGCAGGGTACTACTGCAAATATCTCAGCTTAAAATCTTTTACATGTTCCCCCAGGCTGAGTGATATCCCTTTTCTAGGACACAGTCCGTACATATCAGGTCGTGTGCATACGCTGGTCCTTGAATTTCACAAGTGATTCCTCGTCCAGTCCGTGATCGGTATCAAAGCTTTTATTTTGTGTGTCAAAATGATTTCTGGTGCCATACCGTCCGTAGGGATCTGTAATAATGGCTCGTCGAGTACTGTTGTAGTCATATATGTGTGTGCGTCAATTACGTTGTTAGGACACCGTATGCAGTTAGCTTTCAGTCTAATAAGCGCTGCCATGGCCTCCGCTTTCACGCATAGTTCCAGCGGAGCGAGACCCACCATGACCTTCATGGCAGCAGTTCCCGCACTGTTCATTGCTTCAATGATTCCAAACAAAACCTCCCTCTGAAAAGTAATAAGCATTCTTACCATTCTGGTTTTAATCTCTAGAGCTTACTAAAATCCCTTCTGCATTGCCAGAACAGCTGTGTGGCTCTTTTAGTGGTTGTTTACTTCCTTTTAGTTTTGCATCTAGCGTTATGCCCAAATACAAAGGATAAGCTGAATTGATTGAGAATAAGAAAATCTAATAGACTGTGAAAAACAGTCACAGTGTTTAATTAGAGAAACTTTTTATCTCCCATTTGACGTTTAGTTGTTGAAGGTACGTTCGTTATAACTCAGCTACTTATTTTTTAACAGTAAAATAGAATAGTATTAACCAGAGAGCACGTTCGAATCATATTTTACTATGACCTTAAAAGAAGTTTAAGCGCTTATGGGAGTGCAAAGAGAGTTTAGATTCTGGTTTTAGTAAACAAGCACCTTCCTTGGATACAATTTACCGATGTATAAGAATTTGAACGCGAAAGGAATTCTGTTCAGCATCATCAAGGAGTAGAGCCTGCGACAAAAGCATTGCTGCTTGAAGAGGACAATAAAGCCACTTATGCGGTAATCCTCTGAAGTTAGCGTCCAAATTAAAAAAATATATGTACTTCTTAGAATTGTGAGACAAATAAGTATAGTTCTGGAGTTCTTGCATAAAAATTTCAATAGTTCTGCAAAATTACCCAAACAAAAGCAACTATCATGTTTCAGGGCTAGCACCGTAATTTGTTCGTTAGAGAGTTCTGATCGTTTTCATCTTATAGGTAAAGCAATTTTTTTGCAAATTTTTCATTTCGCAAGAATAATTCTGAGTAGAATTGCCAGTATAGAATTCTGGGTAGCGCTCGGAGAGTTCTATCGAATATCCCCATAACGTTTTTCTATAGAGTTGATAATTCTAATCTTGCTAATTTTCAACTTTATAGAAAAATGTTAGGAGGATTTTCTATAGAACTCTTCGAGCGCTACCCAGAGCTCTACTCAGAATTATTCTTGCGAAATCAAATAATTGCCACTTTTGCAAAATAAATTGCTGGACCATTCCCGAAAACAAAAAGAACTCCAGAACTCTTACCTGTAAGCTGAACACAACGATCAGAACTCGACGAAACAAATAACGGCGCTAGCCCTGAAATATGGTGGTTGCTTTTTTGGGGTTATTTTGCAGAACTATTGAGAATTTTATGCAAGAACTCCAGAACTATACTTATTTGTCTCAGAACTGTAAGAATTAGATTTTTTTGAAAATTCGGGCGCCAACTTCAAAGGAGTGCAATAGAGCATCAACTCAAGATTAGATCCTCAGCTGTTAAAAGCGATCGTAAACGCTCCCTGCATTTAATGAAAGTGATAAGTCGTTTTGTGCCGCATTTCCTTTCTGACTGCCAAAAGTCCGAGCGTGTGAGAATTTGCGATGAAACTTTAAATTTATTAAATAATGGCAGACACCAATTTTTTCCAAAATAGTGACAGGTGACGAAACATTATATATTATATATATTATTCCCTTTTTCGACCTTCCTACCCGCCAAAGAGTCGTGTATGGATTCACAAAGATGGGGAAACTCCTACAATGACTAAAAAGCAGTGAGCTATGAAAAAGGTTGTGTATGCGATGTTCTTCAGAAGTACGGCCTTAGTAAATGCAATTAAGCTAGATGAGCAAACGACAGTTACTTGCCTGAAGTGTTCAATAGAGCTCTAGACCAGGAAACTATGCCCCACCATGACAATGCATCGTCCCATACGGCAAATTCAACTCTCCAGTTTTTGGCTGAAAAAAATATAAAAGTAATAGAACATTCGCTGTACTCTCCTGATTTAGCAATGTGTGACTTATGGCTATTTTTCAGGCTTAAACGAAATTTTCGGGGTAGAAGGCTTTCGTCTGAAGAAGAGATTGATACCGCCGTTCATGCTTATTTTGAAGGTTCCGAAAGAAGATTGGTTGGGAGTTTTCAAACAGTGGAAAGAAAGAATGGTCAAGTATATCATTACTGAAGGGAATTACTTTGAGCATACTTAAAATAAAATCTATAAAATATTAACGGCGTTTTTTATTTGCCGTAATCTCTGCTGATCCCTCGTACTTTACTTCATTGGTAAACTCTAGGTTCTGGTCGAACAGTTGCATGCTGCCCAAGCCTCGTAGTTTCATCCTCTTGGTGGAAACTACCATCTTTGTGTTTTGTAGAATAATAGACAGGCCTTCGCAGACCCAGAAAAATTTCGCTTGAACAATAACAATGTCATCTGCGAATCCTAGCATTCATATTTCCTAATCACTTAATTTTATATGATAGATCTCTACCACTAATAGGTCAATAAAACAAGGCTGGTTTGAACGATAGTTATATTTTCAGAACGTTTACAAACGTTTTCGGAACACCTTCGTCAGTGAAAATATAACTAGATAAATATATAAACAAACTTTTGTTTTTTATTTGGGACTATCAACAAAATAACTAATGACTAGGATTTCTTGATATAGAGGATGTGTAACCAACTTTTATATATATATATAAATTATAAAAACTAAATTAATGTGTAAACATACATGCAAATTAAGTAAAACCTTATATCAAAAAATCTTTGTCGAAACCTTAACAATTCTGTTCAAGGACTAGGGAAAACCAAATTTAAAAACCTAGCCAAAGGTTTCCTTCTTAAGAAATGCAAATGTCATTTTAACAAATTGCTATATACATTACTTAAATTTTGAATATCGGTCCTGAAATTAATAGTTTTAGTGTCTTTCTGTATATTTATCATTTCATACATTAGTCTTTTTTATAATTATTCTCTGTTTTTAATATAATTGTGTTTTCAAAATCAAAGTAATGCCCAAGATCTTTGTAATGCTTTGTTACAGCGGTCATTGCACCGAAATCATTATTTAAAGAATACTTATGGCTATACAACCTTTTCTTTAAATATTGTTTCGTCTGACCGATGTAACAACCATCACAGTCTTTACAATTTATTTTATAAACTACATTACTTTGATTTTATTTAATTACTAAATCTAAAATAATTAAACAAAATCAAATAGAACTATTCGGCAGAATTTGGAACGTTGAGATTTAGCTAATACCCTCCTGCACTTTGTTGTATTTTCTTTTCTGTAAAAACGTTGTTTTCGTCATTCTTCTAAATCCCGTTACTCTTTCTCTCTCTTGGCTTTTTTCCGTTTATTGGTTTGCCTTGTTCAGATGTCAATATTCTATTTAGTGTCTTCCCAGTCGCCTTCATTCAGTTCCTTTTCTTCCATAGTTTTTCTTATGTATGTTTTCCATTTTACGGCTGGGCATCCTCTTTTACTCTTTCCTCTGGGTTACTCGTTTAAAATCTTCTTTGGCCATCTTTCTTCCCCCATTCGATTTACGTGTTCGTACCATTTTAAGGTTCTATTTTCTAATCTGTTGGCAAACCACATCTTTATCGCCAGTTCTCTCTATATCGTACTCTATCTTTATCGCCAGTTCTCTCTATATCGTAGTCTGTCTTTGCCAATAAATTGTAGGCATTTTCTCATATAGTCTAATTCTTTTTTCTGTTCTATTTTATGTCGGACTTTGTTTGTCAAGAGCCATATTTCCCTCCCTTATGTTGTTATGCCTTCTATTATTGTATAAAATATTTTTCGGTTTTCGTCTAGTTCAAATCGTTTGTTATAGGGTGTTAATTATTTTATCCAGATATTGGTCTATCTTTCCCGATGTCGTTTCTAAATATTTATATTTCGAAAATCCCTTAGTCGTTTCTTCACCTATGTGTAACGCTTATTTGCGTGTCCTCGCGCACAGATACATATCTATAATTTACATTTTTCAAATTGATACTTAATCCCCCATCTTTGTATTGTTGTTGTAATCTTTTCATCATATTTTTTTATCTTGTGCAAAGATTATATGGTTGTCGGCAGCCACGAGCCAGTGTAATACCGTGCCATTCCTCCATATTTTGTGTACCACGCCGCTAATGCTTGTTCCACGTATACATTAAAAATGAAATGGGTGATAGCGTACAATCCCGTTCTAGACATTTCCATATAGTAGTTTCTTTAGTTACTTTGTTACCTAATTTTATCCGTACTTTCTTGTTATACAACTTTTTTATTATCTTGATCCATTTCTAATTTATGTGCATTGTTACCATATTCGATGACTTGACGCGCTGTCGTATGTCTTCTGCAAACCGAAAGTCAATGTGTCTCTAAATTTTTTGTTTTACTATCTTTTGTATGAATTTTCTTAATAAGCAAAAACTATCTAGATGTGATCGACCTGGCTTAGGACGACTTTGTTTTTCCGAAAATACTCGCATATGACTTTTGTTATTAATTATTCCTCAAAATCAATATTTTATTTTTTCACTAGCTTCATCCCCCTATTCTTCACTGATTCTATTCAAATATATCTCGGGCTTTATAATTTTTACGTTCTTTTAATGTTTTTCTAATAATTTCTTCGCTTATAGCGGTGGTCTCTCTGTTGTCTTCTACAACTTGTGAATTATCTTGTCTTGCTGCATATTACGCTCTTGTGTCTTGTAATGTATCGCAATGAGCTATTCATTGTTTAGGCTTAATTAATGTGGACTCCTTTTTTCGTTTCCTGTTTTATGTTCCCGATTGCTATCCACGCTTCCCGCGTCCTGTTGTAATCAATCGTGTAATTTATGTTTTTGCGTATATTGTCCTAGTGTCCGTTTTCTTTTGTGTGACTTTAACTCGCCTTCTATATTTAACCTAATCTCGTCTTGCTATTGGCGTATTAGTTATCAACCAATGTTGGCACTTTATATTCTTCACTTTTAATTTCTGGTTCTACTTATCTGTTTTCTTCTTCTTTCTTTCTTTCTTTCTAGTGCTTCTTGTGCTATGCTCTGTATACTCGTCTTTACATATTCATACAATTTCGTTGGCTGTCCTCTGTGTTAGTATCTAGTTTTCCTATTAACCTGTCTTAAGTGCAGTTTGTTTACGCTTTCTTGTCTCAGCGTTCTATGTTGTATTTGGAGATGTCTAGTTCTTCTAAATGATCTTTATGATCTCCTTAAATCTTAATTTCTTTTATATATCTAACTGGATGTCTTTAGCAAGAATACACAGATAAGCGGCTACAAATTGCTAACACAATTGTGCCATACATATTTCGAGAATCAAGAAAGATTATATTACCAATTTCTATTTCAGGAGATTTGTAAGTATTCTGCTTAAAATGACGGAATGTATGTAAAGCTTGCCACTAATACAAAACGTGACTACTTTTTATTGAAGATCGTAGTATCCCTTTGGCAAATTCAATTCCACCTTTTGTTTTTTGTCTAGTAAATTTTGCATGTACTAGCACTCGCGAACTGCCTTTATTAAATTTCGATGGTTCTGTAAACGGAACCCGAACGTCGGGCTACGGCTTCTACTAAATCAAAACCTAGACACTCGAAACGACGCAACGCATTTCAATTTCGAAATCAAAGCAAACTCGATTGAAAGGGATCGTTGGATCGTGACGAAAGCGATGCCAATAGTTTTTATTACCTGCGAGCCGCCCTTTTCGAATAACCGATCGAATTGCGACAAACGGAAAAGGGTGGTCACCCCGACCCATCAACTTTTGATTTATATACGACCGGAATTAAAAGTTTTATTGATAGTATTGTACTTCGCGAGCACTTTAGAGTTTATTTGCTGGTTTTCCTCCGTGAACTTCTTTCGCTTGATTTATTTCGCCGAGCGTTGATAAATCGTTTAAAGCTTCGCGATAGGGAGCTATTTTTAACTGCAAGTAGAAAACATTTCTTTTGCTATCGAAGTAATTGCTAAAGAATTTAGTGGAAACTTTGAGGCTAGCGAAAAGGAGAAAAAAGTCCTTAAGAACTTTTTCCTAGTAATCTAGGAAATATAAGAATTAAACTTTTCTGTACACATGCGATTTCAGTCTTTACTAACAAGCGAACACGGACAACTCCCACTTCCAGATTTTTATGAAACTACAAAGCTGAAACAGTACCTTGGTATAAGAACAAAACGACTTTCTTTTTCTGCGGAACACCCAATGTCGGAGTAGAGCCCCCTCGAAAGATTTGAATGATTTATAAATGTTTGTAAATATTTCGGAAACTATAACAGATTTCTTCTTTTTTCTAGCATATAATCTGAAGTGTATTACATGGTCCCAAGGATGACGTAAATTGTTTTCGGAAAAAATTTAAAACGGGACCGGGTACGCCACACTCCCATGTTTTAATTTTTTTTTTTTTTTCGGTTTCATGTAGAAAACGGTGCTGTATTGCAAATTGATGAATTTATTAATGAAACTTTACTTGTCATTCATTGTTGTTATAAATATGTATTTATCTATATATTATTTACGATATTATTGCGATAGCGGTTTAAAGAAATACTATAATATAATGTGATTGAAATGGATTAATTATAATTGCTTACTGTAGATACCGATATACTAAAAGTACATTTTCCGGTCACTTGTACAGTAAGTATATATTTACCTCGAACGCATGAAATTATTAATTACTTTGATAACGTTTCCAAGAAATACTGTAATATAATCTGATGGGTATATTGATGTAAATATCGATAAACTAAGAATATACGTATTCTATCTCATACACCATTATCGTAATGCATATTTTAATGATATATCAGAAGTTTTTTTTCTAGCAGTGTAAATTTGCAGTTTAGCATAATGGCAGCGATTGATATAGCTAATGTGCTGAACATATTACTTGCAACGTTTCAAGTAGCCTACTTCGCAATAATTCCCTCGGCGTCTCTAGATCTTGAATTCCGTGATGAAGGATATGATTGTAAGTGCTCAACATGAACACAGCATCAGTTGGTTAAGGAGCTGGTGATGTTGGACCCGGATCTACCGCCGCCCTCTTTGAGGGTCCGGCGCATCGGAGATGTCCTTCAAGACATTATCAATCCTGAAGATGGACAAAACTAATCAAGATCTCCGACCCGCCATCTAAGCGCCGCGATGGAGTAGCCGTTCAACGAGGATGACGTGAGCCATTGGGGCCGTGAGGCTTCGCCTCGAGAAGGAGACGTCGATCTTAGAAACATGAAAACATGTTATCTTTTGAATATGTAATAGGATTGGATAAATATCCTACCCAACGGTGTTCTCCTGATTGATTCTTGGAGTGGGCATTGTGTTGACGAACTTCAGAAATTGTTGCCAAAAGATCAAACTGTAAAAATTTTTAATATCTCTAAAGAAACAACAGCAATTGTACAACCTCTAAATGAGTTTGGTTTTAGATTATGGGAAAATTTTATCAGAACCGTTTCTGATACAGTGATTCTTATGTACTACGACGTAGATTTGCATCAGAAGAATAGTATTATTAAGCTGCAATCGTTAACCCACAATCAGTTTTCTTTCACCGAAATTTTTCGATATCTTCAAATACTCGTGATGTAAGAGTAAATACGTGGATGAAAGACCAAGATTCTTTAAAAACCCTGTAGAGTATTTTTTGCAAAAGACGCGGAGTTTACGCCCTTGTGTAATGTTTGTAAGAAACCTGCTATTGTGCGTTGTTCGTACTAGTACCATTCAATTGTAATATCAATAATCTCATTACAGTGTGTGGTGTATTGATGTTTGTTTGGTTTTGATCCACTGTTATCCGAGAATGCGTTATTGTTACAAATATGCTAATTATGTAAATTTACACTTCACAAAAGAATACTTCTCATGTATTGTTTGAACCTTCTGTCTATGGTCATTTCAATCACAGTATAGATTATAGTATTTCTTTAAACCGTTATCGCAATAATAAGTAATTTCTAAATAATTTATTTATAACGACAATCAATGACTAGTAAAGTTTCATTATCGTTTTCTTATATCTTTGTTGTTAACTGTCTAAATTTCCTATACAGCATAATCCTCTACATAAAACCGAGTCTATTTGTGATAAATAGAAATAGAAAAATTACTGAGTTTTTAATCTTTTCCGAAAATAATTCGCTTCATCCTTGAAACTATGTAATATACTTTATTTGTGACATAAAAATAAAACACGTTAAAAAAATGGGGGTATGAGGTACCGGGTTCCCAGTTATTTACTTTTACCGAAAATAATACGCGTTATCCTTAGGACTATGTAATATACTTTATTTTGTGAAAATACAAATTAAAAAATTAAAAGAATGGGGGTATGTGGTACCCGGTTCCCTGTTATGAATTTTCTAGTTTGTGTCATCCTTGGGATTATGTAATAGATTTCAAATCATATTCTACAAATAAGAAGAAATCTGTTATAGTTTCCGAGGTATTTGCAAAAATGTAAGAATCATTCAAATCTTTGGAGAGGGAATCGGGGAATTCCGCAGAAAGAGGAAATGGTGTTGTTCTTATACCCAGGTACTTTTTCAGTCTGTAGTTTCATCGAAATCTGGAAGTGCAGGTTACCGGTGTTCCCTTATAATTCGTGTAATTCTACTATAAGTTTAGTGCATATCAGTCGTCAAGTTAAGATTTTATAACGAACAATATTTTGTAGATACAGTACAGTACAGTACAGTCAGAATAACGGAATAATTTCAACTTAACACTACCATAACCCGATATTTAAGAAAACGTTACAACTAATTACTTGCAATTTCGCGAAATTTCGTGTAAATATACTTTCTTCTGTCTAAGTATGTGTATCGAGCATTAACCAACTAGTAATTCCGCGTAAATAAATTTAATTCTCAAGCCTAATAAGGCCAACGTGGGCTATATCTATTACATATGTTAATGTAAGTCTCGATGTAAACCAGCAACTCTTGCTGAATGTTTGATTTGATTTATATGCAAATTACAAAGCATGTACGCGGCGAGCACTATTACGACATCCAAGATACAATTCAGCCAGCGATAGACAAAGAATTTCTCTCGAGTCCTTCGTCATATTAGCATTAAGGAAATAAGCGCGCTTGGTCGATATATCTTACTATTATTATGTACGTTCATTGAAAAATTCGGACGAAGGACGCGTGCTTCTAATTGATACGTATTATTCCGGTTGTCGGCGAGCTGCTGCTTTATTATATCCTATATTTTTGTGCGGTCGAGGGATATTAGAGTTTATTATACTTGCTAGCTCCGCTGATAGATTTATATTGTAGGAAATGCGTTGAGATATATTGATAAATTTACGGTATGTCGCGATTCGAGCAATATTACTAGAATTATGAACTGCGTATTAGTTTCCCCGATTTATACGCGAGAGAATTTAACGGGAGATTGTTATTACATACCAAATGTGCTGACATAAACAGTACTCAATTTAGCAAGTACTTTTCAGCAGATATTCTGATAGATGTATTGAAGTAGATAGACGTGTATGCATTCGTAAAATACCCTTCAGTACGGAAACGTTGTCCTCTACTAAGGATTTCTCGGTAGACGAAAAGTATAAATTTTCAGCGAAAATATTTATTTTGATATATGATATCTTGGCGTTGCATGGCGTACACATCATTTTCGTATAAACATGGAGTTAATGTTTAGTCACGCTACGCCTGTCATTTACCCATTAATACATTTTTTTGGGATCTCCATAAAATGCTAAGAGCGTTGTTTAGGTGTACCCGATGTTGACCGCGTTCCGGTCTGAATAAATGGCAAATTAGAATGCCCTTTATTCGGTAGGCGCACAGCTTGCCTCATTTAAATGGAGACCCTGGCACTTCAAGCGTGTCGAAAGCGGATGACTGACGTATGTAAATTCGGAAGAATCGTTTTGTGGGGCATTTTTTAATTTGATCAACGCGCCCTTACATTCAAAATAATGCCGATGGCGTAATGAAAAGGAAAAAAGAAACTTGTTTTGTTTCATAACAAGTGCATGTTTGTGTACCGCATGTTTAATTTGAATATTCCCCAAATATAAAAAATTTAAACGGTTCACAGTTTGAAAAATTATTACAAACAGTGCTTGCTCGAGTAGAAATATGAATGAGCTTTCGTAAAATGCATAATAAGATCTGACCTCAATATGTGTGCATGAGGAGGAAATAATTAACTAATGAATCCAGCTATGTAAAATCCCTTTAAGGTTTAAAAAAGCGCCAAATGAATATTACTGTACACAACGTTGCCCAACCTCCCTCGTAGGTATTGTTTTGGAACGAATGATGCTTTAAACGAATTGCGCTGGTAATTGCTTCCGTATCCATCTTATTCCAAGATCTAGGTTCTAGTCATTTTTGCATTTTCCCCAAATTTGAAAGAACCACTACAGGGTGTTTAACTTGAAACCTTAAATGAAGTGAAACTTGCTCTAAATAGCTACACTACAGAGTCTCCGAGAAAGTTCTTTGAGGATAGTTTAAAGAAATAAGTTGATGTATTCAATTAAGTGGAGATCACATTGAAAATCTACATTGTAATTTTGATGAAAATTGACGAAATAAAAAGTATAGCCAATTTCTAGAATTTTGGAAACGTAGCGCAGTTTCTTCTCGGAAAAATTAGAATATTACTATCTATATTTTCTCCTTTTAAAGCGTACCTATTCGATCCATACATAGCAGCATATAATACATATCAACTGCGTTTTATGTCCCATATTTGCATTAGTTTAGATTTTAGTGGTTCTACTATTTTGTTAACCACTGAAGAGGAACAACGCTAACCAATGATTTGCTTCCTGTATTTAAAAGTAAAATCGTACAAACAAATCCAGGAACAGGTAACTACCATCAATGTGAAATTTGTTCTGTTAATAATAACCGCAAGTATTATTGGTAAGGTTTGACTAATGAGTGCATGATAAGTTATCTTTAAATAGTGTAAACCGAACTGACGCTGTCCCTTCACCGCTTGTCCCCACTTACGTCCAAGGCGCGACATTAAATTTCGGAGAAGTCCCAGTGGCAGGCCGGTTTACACAACTTATCATGCACTCATTTGTCGAACCTTAGTTATTGGTTCATTTGTAAACTTGGTCAAACAACCGCATCTAATGAGGAATGTCCAGAATGTCCGACTGACGTCAACATCGTGGAAGTGGCCTAGAAATTTTATTGTGCCGTTTCCTGTAACCGGTGAATCAAATAATAGACATAGTGAAAGTCACAGACATCTCATATGAAGCCCTACTTAAAATATTGCATAAAAATTTAAAGAAATCGTTAGTGCAGTGTGCGTCATTGCCCACTATAGAGACCAAACAGAATCAGAAGAAAGTGGCTATCTTTAGGGAAGGTTAGAAACAGTGTTTGCGTCGTATTATGACCATTAACGAGATATGCGTCCATTACTACAAACGGGAACCTTAGGACTGTGAACGCACTCCGAAGAAGGAATGGTTAATTTTATCGATCTAGAAGGTGACAGCTAGCCGTCAAAATTGCCAGTAAGTAATTTGTGCGTATGATGAAGCTTACGAAGACAAATAAAAGGGGAAAGAAATAATCTATTTGTGTAAGTGTCAGTGCATGGAATTGACGCCCGTTATTGTTATTTTTACTTAACATAAAATACACGCAATAGAAGATTGGTTGGCGGTGAAAGAGGCATGTCTATGAAAATAAGAGGTAACAACAGGAACGATGAGGAAAATACTTTCTCGCGCTGATGATGAGCAATATTACTGAAACCGCCTGCTTGGAGGACATAAATTTCGCAAACCTCCAGTTATTACCTAATTATGTAGTTAGGAATGTGCAATTGTCATCTTTAAAACGACTGCTACTCGTAGAAACTCACTGTTGGTCATTCAATGACATGCAGATCGAGCACCTTACGAGAATTTACTTTCATTGGTGCTCATCAGCAAAGTGTATTCTCTCGCAGTTTATTAGCGACTCCAGTTTGAAAATATTTGACCTCTACTTAGAACATATGAAAGTAGGACAAAGAGGTTATGGAAACATGTTGCCAATGAAATATGGTTGATGCATCAAAGGCCTGCCAGGATAACATGGTTTAGTCAGGTTTAGTTAGCTCCCATACGGTACAAGGAGAGTTCTTATAGACGTAGAAGGAGGAGGAAGAGTCAAGCCAAAGTAAAGGTGACTTTTAAAGTCGTAATTGCATTTGAAGTAATGGAACGCACAAATCTTGCAAAACTTAAACGATAGGAATAGAACGAAGATGATTGACTATAGGATTGAATCCAAGCACCTGTGCGGCTGGTATATACACTGTGTAACAAAAGTCAGCAATATTTTGTCTAAATCTAAAACTTATAAGAAATACTGGAATAGATCTTTTTGTTTTGTTTTTTGATTTTGCTTTTAATAGCAATACCAATTTTTTCCAGCGAACATCGACGGTGTTAGTTTTTCTGAATACATTGATAGCCCATAATTGGCGGTATTCACTGTCATTTGGATAATGTACAATTCTGATTACATAATAAGATCACTGTTTCATAAGACGCATTGTTATAGAGTGCCTTGCTCGGTCACTGAATAAATAAAAGTATACAAATATCGAATGTATGGTTTAGGCAATTTGAAAAATGCAAGCCGATATTTCCTGCCATTGATGGCAACGAACGAAATTGTCAATCATTTAGAATACAGCCAGGTAGTAAATGATACTTAGATTGAACATTTACTTTGCATGTTACACATAAACCCCACTTAAGGGAAATTAATGTATTCAGGAAAGCTAGCACTATCCACTTCCTCTAGAAAAAATAGGGATTCCTTTTAAAAATAAAATCGTTGGCGACATATCATGAAAATAAGTGAATATAAAATTTAGCGAAGTAGTGAAAAATGTCCTACTTATTAAATAGAAATTTATCTGTCTATCCAGACACTATTTATATAAGAGGAAGACTGTGGATTCCACACGCAATTGGTTATTTCGACATTCGATATAGAATTGGTAGAAGAAACATCCCTATTCTTTTGAGGGAAAAGTACTCTTCACCACAAGAATGAAGTAACGCATTCATTCCTAATTACGATTGCCACATTAGTTGACTTCGGCAATCAATTGCTTTCCGAAATTGATTCGCTGTGACCTTGACTGGCCAAATATGCGGTATGATGAGTCATCTGTCATATGTCCTCTGTAATATAATATTACATTGTGAAAAGGACAGATGATTCATTATACCGCATATCAGCCCAGCTTATGGGTGTCTGGATGTAGACAGTTTCATATTGAATGTCGTCCTTACAGAAACGAAAAATAATTTTGCATTACTGTCCCAGAAATCATACTTTTTGAAAGCTTGAGGTAGGTAGGGGAACGATGACAAAGATGCATAGGGTTAAAAGAGATGTGCGAAGATAAATAAATGATACTATTACCTTAACACGAATGAGCCATCCTTGTAGGTTCGAGAACGTCAGCATATTTGCAAATAGAAAATGTTGCTACTACTACTTGATTACGGAACTTCTTTTTGGTAAGCTTTAAACGTATTTTAAGGTCATTACTTGTTTCTCCAAAATGCCTGTCCAGAATTTTGGCCAGCTGTTTAACGGCTTTCCTGCTGCTGTGTTGCCTATAGGAGTGGTAAGAGAATGACTTTAATCGTTGTGGTGGGCTTTCCGTCTAGTATAGAACACTGGCTTCTTTCTGTAAGCAAGTATTTCTCTCAACGATGACTAAGGTTTTAGCCTATTATCGTAACTCACATCCTTTATCTAGGTTTCAAACCAACACCGGAAATTACTATAGATGGCTTATAAAAAAACAATCTAGTTGAAAGCTATTTCTAAAATATGCTGTATGTGCACAATCAAAAATGCTTCTTTTTCAACAAAGTGTAGACTCAATTTTGAGCGATGATTCGTATTATATGTAGTCTATGTAGGAGATTTAAGCACTCATTTCGCTTGCGGAAATGTTTATGAAAATCTAAAAGCTCTAAAAGCTTAACATACTGTTTGGATAATTGCAAAATGAAATAAACGCATCTTTCGTTGTGTGTGGCATTCATCTATAGTTTTTAGGAATCAAAGCATAAGATGCGATGGCGCTAAATTAATTTTCCTCGCATTAATGGCCCTACAGGGATACTAATTCCTAACTAATTCCTTTAATTCTAATCAATTTAAGCACTCGGTTTCAGATTTATTACCATCTTGTTTCCTTTTCCGTGTTTTTACACCATATTTTTCTAGCGAATATATGTGCTGTATTTATTTACAGAAGGGCGTTCCTCTTGTTCCAACCCAAAAAGTATCTTGGGAAGTTAGGAACATTATCACAAACTTTAGCTTTAGAACTGATGTGGCGGTTCAAAGTTTTAGAAGTCCATTTACTTACAAAGTGGCCTTTCATGTTATACGATCGACTTACGTTGTAACGGGGTACTGAGCTTCCGTTTAAGAAAGAATTATATTTTGGTAATGGAAAACTTTCGCAAGAAGGAAACACTACTGTTGCTTGCATTTAAATGGATAAATTCGTAGATGTATAAAAATATCTTGAAGTACCCTAGTTCCTAACATATATTACTTGTCCAATTTAAAAAAAAATCTTTACCTCAATATTATTTAATTGCCCCTAACGCATTTTTTTTTTGTTTTACAGGTAAGCAGATTTTCGTTCGTTCGCTTGATTATCAAAATGCAAGTAAAGTGTTAATTTATTCCTCAGTAATTTAGAAATATATATACATTCATTCCAAATTTAAGAATGCATCCAATATCAACAAAGCAAAAGACGTTATTTTTATGTCTACGTTCTTTTTGATAGAAGGAATTGTCTTAAACTAAACTAAACCAACTAAATTTGCTTTGTTACTTCAACCGAAAAAAAAATATATATTGGAACGTGACCAAGTGAATTGCCTACGCATTAAGTTCATCTTTCGGTTTTTCTCTTTTATCATCGAAGCGTAAAAGTTGCCTGTCGTTATATGTGTAACACCTTTTCGAGTATAAAAACGGCGTCACCCATCTGGTGCGTATTGTATTGGATATTTACACAGCGAAAATACTCTTTCTGCCATAAGGTACGCATATGGTGCAAGGACGAGATGTTTTCGGTAGATGATTGAAGTAACGCCTCCTCGAATGTGATTTTGACGATAAATTTATTACTATCTCAAGAAGAAGAATGTCATTTGAGAAAAGAGCTTGCAATTTTATGCATGCGTTTAAAGTTCTGTTTTTAGAATCTCATATGTTGAATGAGACCATGTAAAGAAATGGAATAATAAATAGTATTTTCCTTTTAGCTTCTTAGATAACAATTTTTATTGTACGATAGTTTGAGCATAAAAGTTATTAATTTTTGTTTTTATAGAATATAAAAGTAGACAATCATTGATACAAAGAAATCATCAAAAATTTAAACCCCATTCGCTTGGCAACACTGATTAATTTTCTTAAAAGCTCCTCATCGTGACAGTTTTCTGAAATGTTGTCAATTTTTACTCCGACGTTGTTAGATCCGATGACCTAACAGGCCATTGGTTGCTGCATATTAAACGACCCCAAGGAATTCCTCTAGACTTTGTAAGATAGCTTGTGCAGTATGTGGTTTTCAGACATGTAAAATTACCGTAATTGATAATTGTGGTAAATTACCACGGTAAATTACTGACATATTTCACCAGAATTTATTGCTGCGTAATTTACCGTTTCTTTAATTAATTGCCATGGTAATTTACCACCCTCGGTTTTGATTTAATGCAGCCACCATACGAGGGGCGTCCTTTTTGTTTTTACAAACGACCACTTAGTGGCATGATTGAGATGTATCATTACCATTTTCGTCAAATTTGACATTTCTGTTGTGAATATAGTGGTCGCTTATAAATTGGCGGAGTAGTTCGTTTGCAGGAAATATTAAAAAAACAATTCTGTGAAATAATGGAAATCTCACGTAAAGGTTTTCGTTGAAAGATTTTTACGATTCTAGTGAAGGTCTGACTCGACAACAACGTATAGATTTATGCAACTCTTAGTAATAACGCAACATAAAAAAAGAGTGTTTACAATTGGTTTACAGAATTTTGTCACTGTCGTGCGTCCGTCAGTGATGAATAAGGTTTGATAAAAGAGTGGATGGCGTGTTATCATTAAGTAGTGTAAACCGGTCTTTATCTCCACTTACGTGCAAGGCGCGACATTAAAATTCGGAGAAGTAAGGGCGTTAGTCTGGTTACACTACTTGATGATAACATTCTCCACTCTTTTATCAAACCTTAGTAATGAATTCGGTGAAGGTTGATTAAAATCGATTGTAATTTCAAAAAACACCAATGCGCAACGTAATTAAAGAAGATCAGCATGTGACTTAGAGTGAAATAGAGGTACTTTTAGAGATATTGAAAATTAAAATTCGTTTTTGCATGAGCGTTTACCTTGCCGATGAATTCCGAATAATTTGATTGAAGCTCAGAAAAGATGCGTATTAATTAGTAAAAGGAAAAGCTCAAAAGTTCGACCGAGGAGCTGCAAAATCGGTTGTGTACAGATTTTGTAATTCCTCGGTCGAACTTTGAGCATTTCCTTTTACTAATTAACAGGTGGCAGGTGAGAAAACTCGCATATATTCCTATGAATCGAACCTAAGCAACAAAGCTTGAGTGTTTCAAGATGAATTGAATCCCACCAAAGAACACGAAGCACTTCGGAGAAAATGATCGTTTGATTTTTCGGTTGTACTGGGCATATGACAACCATTGCTTTAGTACCCAATAATTTATTTTCCAGAAGTCATTGCCAAAATCAGGAAAAATGACCAAAAAATTCGCATTATTCGGCATCATGACAATGCCAGTTCTCACACGGCCGTTCAGTAATTGATTATTTTAACGAGAAAAACATCGAATTTCTTCCTGATCCCAAGTGGCAACAAAAAGCAGCCCATGAAGCTGCCAGACCGGAAAAAATGTTTAGAGAATTGATGTGAACGCATGCGAATTTGTATCAATCTTAAAGGCCAATACTTTGAGAAAAAACAAACAGGTTAAAAAAATTTTTTTTCTTCCTAATTTTTGTAACGACCCAAAAGGGCGCCCTTCGTAAGCAGGTATTGTTTATCTTAACGCAAATTAAAAGATAACGCGATGGTAATCCTAAAAATTATTCAATCTCTTTTAAAAAAATTGGCAGGGAATATTTTCCGTAAAATTTAGACCAGTATTGCTAATAAAACGTGCTGTGGTAAAAGATTCTAAATTTGTTCTTTTTCCGATTTACTCATTTAATTCACGAAAGAATCCAAATTTTTCTTACTTATGATTGATTTTGAGGTACTAAGCAGCAGACTGTGAGCGAGAATCGCTTAAGATCAAGTCTGTATTACTCTGCCATCTCAGTATTTCTGAAAAACTTCAAGTTTCCAAAATCTATTAAATTGGAATTAATATATTGATAATATTTATTTATAAAAGATGGTAATAAATTATTTATCTGTATTTATGCTTGCACATTCGGATTACATTGAAGACATAAGCTTGCGAACAAAGGTCTTCTTTTTCTTTTCATATTGACAATGCTGATAGCGCAAGTGATTTTATATCGTCGTTCAGTCTGTCCTAAATATCTGTTGCAAAGGGGCTTTCCGAAACGCTTATATGATCTTTTCTCTTGGAATGTATATCCAGCCTGAAATTTACGGAAACTCTATGGGGTAATTTACGGTAGTTGATTTGGTAATTCCAGCTAACGGCACTGGTGGTTTAACCTGTTGGACGTATTCATTTTCTTATTCATCATCATGCAGCACACCAATGGAAGGATCCAATATTAGTCTAGTCTCGGAACACACTCCAACTTTTGTGAATGGAATGGTGTCTCGAAAGAGGCACGAGGATTTACTGCAATCCAAAGGCGAAGATTTTGCAAATTCACATATCCGCTAAGGTGAAATCATGCCTCATCAGTGATAGAACTTATGTTTTATATTATGGCTTTAGTCTTTTAGGAGGGCACTTTTCCATAACGAGTTCACGACCTTCATACACGTTGTCTAACAAAACGTTAATTTGGAGTGTGAAGTGTGTGAAGCACAAATCACAGGACGTTGACAATTGTGATTTAATACGATTTCGATTATTATACAGTAGAATCTGGGAATTCGTAAAATTGATGTCGAACACAACATTTTCCATTGATTTGTTATTTTGGTTAACGTTTGCAGTAAGTCATCTTCCGATAACTAGAACACATATCAACAAATACAGAGAGATCGTTAAAGATTGAAACTCGATTCTATTGGCAGCACTAACAATTTAGTATTTTTTCTGGTGTTAGCTTTCTTCAATGAATGTCAAAAAGCATCATTTCCTCTTGGTTAGATCTCAATCCTACGACGAACATATATGAAAACTTATTTGGTTAATCTGATGATATCCATTGTATTCGTTTTCGATACGCTATATTTTCTTGGCTAAAAATATCCGCTTTCCCTACAATTACCATTCATCACTCTCAATTATTCAATGTTACCGCAAATTTTCTCTTTGTACGTAGATATAATTACGATATTGTTCCAGGTATTGAATTATTCATGATGTTTACATTTTTTTACATCCGTTGGAAGTGACGAATTCCATTACGTTTCTATTCAAGACGTTACAAAATAAAACGGCGTAGCTACTAAATTACATGCAATCACATCTTGCATTTACGATAGGGATACATGGTTTTCAATTAGCTTCTCGTTCCGATCACAATTAGAGCAGCAATTAAGGTAGGAAAATTGCTGAGCTAGAGACTTATTGCGTGTATCTTTCTGTTCTCATAGTGGATATCTTTTTAAATTCCCATCCATTTGTTCTATTTGCGTTTTACATTGGCGTACGATACGTAATGACGATATTATTATTGCCATTAGAGGCCATTATTAAAAAGAAGCGATGCCATTTGAAGGGGTTGAAAGGAGAAGGAAGACGCGTTGAGATTGAGCGATGAGTTGTATTAATAGATTCAAGTATGTCACAATGGAGTGCTGTAGCAGGATTTATGTATATATAATCAAACAAACGCATACGTATGTATATGCATTAGCTACCTGCTTCGTCGATTTAGCGTTGAAGGGATTGGAATCTGAATTATTGCACTTCTAGAAACGAAATAATATCGGTCACTTTCTCTATCATCCAGTTCCATACGCCCGAACGCGAGAAATCATTTAACCTTCGTGGTGAGTAGAAATTGTAAGAGTGCGTGGTTGTACAAATATTTTTTGCCCCGTAAGCGAAATGGGAAAATGTATCTACTATATGGTGATAGTTTTTATGTTTTGGTTAATGAAGCAACATAAAAGCAATTTATCGGTTAAGCAATTAACGTGAATTTATTACTAAACTGAAATATCTATACGGCAGATACTACGAGTTATTTCGGTACAGAATTTACTACCCACTCGCCCAATAAACAGCCACTTAGAAACGTGGCCACTTCCTACTAACAGCGATTATTTATTTCAGTTGCATAACAATGACATTTTACCAATCATGTTATAAATTTATTTGTTATAATGTATATAACAATTATTGGGGCTAGCAAGATGTTGTTTCCGATTCTTATTTGTGGTGCTGTGAAACCTTCCAATAATGGCCACTCGCTGAAAATGTAATAATTGTTATTACCTGAAGATGACAAATATAATAAGGGACCGTGATAAATGTATGCATTCAAAATAAAAGTCGAGCTTTTCCATTACTTCATATGTATTTAAATTCGCTAATAGACAATAAAATGTACATATGTCGTATTAATGTACACAGGAAAAACATAATTATGTAATTCTTGTATAGTTTTTATAGTTTACGTTTCTTCCGTAGTTTTTACTTTTTCTCTATCTCTATGCTAATAAGTAGAACGAGAACACTGATAACAAATGTGCCTTTACAAGCACTATACACTACTGGCCAGAATAAACCAGTCATCTAAAATTACGGCAGTGTGAGTGACAATGAATAGGAAGTGTTGCCGTTAGAACGAGATAGAATATCAGGTTATTCGAATGTTGATTTATGCAAGTTGTACGCATACGAGAGTAGATTGACAAGTTTTCGGAAATGCTGCTGGGGGTTGCTATTTTTCCAAATAATTGATGCCATTATGTTGACAACTCTTTACGTTAAATCGATCTGTCAAACAGTCTAGGTTTGACCAGCAACATTTTTGTGTTTTCAATTATGGATAAAGATAAAGTTTGAGCGGTCATCAATTTTTCTATTCAGAAGAGAAAACCGCAATGGAAATCAAATTAGGTTAGACGCCGTCTTTGAAGATTCATCACCTTCATTTTCCACTCTGAGTTCTGGGGTTTTATGATGGTGAACCACGATCAGGACGTCTAAAAACGGCTATCACGCCAGAAATTGTGGAAAAGAGCCGTAACATAGTTTTGGCAGATCGCTGAATAAAAGGGCGTTAAACTGAGGAACCGTGGTCGTCTCTTATGAATGAGTACTTCGTACTTTACATAATGAATTGAGAAAATGCTTTCTGCAAGATGGGTGCCGCAATTGCTCTATTCGGAGCATTTGAGCTGGAACCTTAGCCGATTTTTTGGAAGTATATACGAGGAATCCAACGGATTTCAAGAGATGATACATTTAAGACAGTGGATTGCACGCGGTAAATCGGTACCGAAGAAAGCAAAGACCATTCATTCGACTGGAGGGGTGATGACATCGTTTTCTTGGCACGCAAAAGGACTTTTGCTAATTTGACATCTTAAATAAGGCAAAACTGTTACTGGCCAGTATAACACAACACTTGCGGACGAATTAAAAGCATCATTTCAGGAAAAGCACGCGGGAATGGTTAAGAAAAATGGTGTTGTTTCACCACGACAATGCGCCCGCTCATTCAAGTGCAATCGTTTAGCAAAAATTGACAGAATTGACGTTCGAAATCCTTCCTTATCCGCGATATTCGTCTGATTTGGCCCCGTCAGCGTTCGACCTGTTCCAGAAGCTCAAAACATTTCTAGGTGGAAAGACATTTTGGTCGAATGAAGAACTGGTAGAGGCTGTAATCGATTCCTTTGAGAACCTGGAATCGGGGACCTAGTTGGACGTAGACGTTGGACCAGGTGAGCCTTGAGGTGAAAAATAAACTCTCACTTGAATCCGTATTATTTTGTTTCCATTGTCATCCCAGAAACAGGCTTTATAGGAGACCGATATATGCTGCAAGCCGTTGTACAGTCAGTGCCGATTAAATTAAGCGATGCCGATGTATGGAAATTGAAAAGATAAAGGAGATAACCGGAGAAGCTGCTGAATATTTCGCTGGTTGTCTATTTCATTCCTGTAATAGAATACAATAATTTTTTCGCTCGCATTACCGTGAATCTGGATCCAGGTTTCCGACCTTCTGCCTTCTGTGCAAGTTTCATTATGTTGCCCAATAAACGGATTTTCTGGGCTTTGATGGTTCTAATGATGTTTAGTTCCAAAAGCAATGCTTGTAATTCTTGATTTGTTCGCGTTGTCCATGTGTTTTCTATTCTCTCCTAACCATACTTCTCTTTTTATTACTTTTCTTTCACATGAACAGTCATACCTGGCAAATATTAAGGATGCCCGGCCGTTTTATAGATTCTAATTTTCATATTTCTTGATAGTAACTATTTCTCAAATATGTTTTGCAGCACTCTAACACATCTGCCAACTGCCATTATCATTGCTGGTATCTCATCCTTTTTAGCAGAACTTTTCGTATTCTGCACTCCTAGATACGTGACCTGCTCTACTTTCTCTATCTATATGGTTCTCTATTCCACCATGTTGCAGGCCCGTTTTGCCTGATGGTACCTTTCGATATTGTTATTGATTTATTCTTTTACTCAACTCGCCCTCTAGGATATTTCTCGTTCATATGATTCCAAGACAATTCCTTTTTTTTTTTTGGTTGCATGTCTTTCGATTTACCTTTTTCAACTTTGAGAGTTAATAACAGGATCTACATACGAAGAAATTAGGCTAATTCTACCTAGTATGTCTTTATTAATCTTTTGTAGCCAATCGGTCCAAGTTACCTCTTACAATAATTAAATTCATTCACGTTGATGTCCTGTTATTTATATTTTCTTTGGCAGTTGTTTAACGTCTCTTAAGTAGGTTGATGAAGTCCGATCACGTCAACTTTACGCTGCCAAAATATTTTTCTACAGTTTCCTCTCGGAGATTTTGTTTTTATATAGTCGTAATTTTAAGTAGCGACTAGCTTCTATTAAACTACTTAAGAGAAGATCCCTGAGTAAATGGCGAGAAAAGCAGGTAAATTCTGGGAATTTTTATCTCAAAAACTAATATTTTGATTGAATCCAGGTTTATTTTATTAGAAAATATGTACATTGAAGTATATTTAGGCATTTTTTAAAATAAATTCGTTGACTAGAAGCGCCGTTATTGTGGTCAGCGTCAGACGTGTTGTTCGTTGACATGGATTGTGGTGCCAAGGATTCCGGGCAGTTGGTTGATCTGAAACGTGAAAATTTTCATTTTTGACGGAATTGCGACCGTTTTAATTTAACATTCGTTTTTCGTTTGCAATTTCCAAAGATTTTGGTTGCTTAAAAGCAATGGTTCAATCGAATGAACAACCCCTACGTGGCGAACTCCTTTGTATATTATATTTCAAGAATTCGTTGCGTTTTCATGTTTCAGATCAACCGACTGCCCGGAACCCTTGGCACCACAAGCCATTTCAACGAACAACACGTCTGACGCTGATCACAATAACGGCGCTTCCAGTCAACGAATTTATTTTAAAAATGCCTAAACATACTTCAATGTACATATTTTCTAATAAAAGGAACCCGGATCCAATCAAAAGATTAGTTTTTTAGATAAAAATTCCCAAAGTTTACCTGTTTTTCTCGCGCTTCACTCGGGTACCTCTTCTTAACGTTTGGTGATGCTTCCTTGAGCGTGGCTTTCGGCTTTCGGCTTTCAAAGCTAGACTCTGTGACCCTGGTGTGTATCTTAATGTTAAGTGATGCTAGGAAGAGATGGCTGACATTCTTATAAAGGATGTGGATGTAGGAAAAGCCTTAATATTTAGTTGTAGAAGAGATTGAAGAAAGTTCGTTTTTCGTTTACGGGTACAAGTATGGCCCATTTATGTAGCTTGGAAATTTTAACCCTCGCTAGATTGGGGGATTACTTGTTAGTACAATCTATCGAATGAGGCGAGGAGCGGTCTCAAAATCTAAGAGTCGCAGTTTTCGGATTGTTCGAAGTTCGATGTGAGATATTTCCTTGTCACAGAGCAAGATTAGATGCTTTCCGGTTGGAAAATCGAGCCAATTTGTTACGAGTTTCTAATTGACTATTACAACTTCGCACGGTAGAATCACAGTACGCCACATTCATTGTTGTCCATCAAATTGTGACTGACTTGCGAATTAAAGTTTAGGTTAAGGGTTTGCCGCTGTATATCGCAAGGGTCATCGGCAGTCTGCATGCGTTCAATTGGCACGGCGCCATTTGTTCCCCTTTTTCACTTTTCCAATTCTAAGTGTCTATTTATGGAGAATTCCTAATTTTCCTGCAAATTTCCTCATTTTTGTTTTCACATTCTGTTCAATTCTCTGATTGAAATACCACAAACTGTAATGTTTTCGTGTATGACTCCTTAGAAAGCGTTTGTTGTACTCACCTCGTTGAACCAGTTACTTTTGTGCACAAATGGTAGATGCAAAGGAAATGCTGTCGATGATGCTATAACACATTAAAAATCAAGATTCCTCGAATATCGTTTTTCTATACGTCGTAGCAGCGTTCAAGATGCAAAACTACCTATTTAGTTGCACTTTCGCCTTTATGTCGAAGATTATATTATACTAGCTGAGCCGGCGAACTTCGTACCCCCTTAGAATAAACGTTGTCTTAAGTTATTACCTGAGATTTATTAACTTGTTGTATTAAGATAAAATTAATTAAGTTGAATAAAAGTTCAAAAAGGAGCAAATTCACGTGGGAGCAAAGCATTTGCTTTATTGAATGTAAACCAAATGATTCGCGTATCGTCGTAGCACAATTTGCTGTTAAACTATTTGCTGAGTGAGTTGCACTCGCGTCGATTATCTTCATTGAAGGACCTTGTGATATACTATATTTTGCGACTTTATCTATTGTCGGAGCGTTGAATTGTCGTTCGTGTGTTCCAGCGGGCGTTTATTTGCTCTGATCAGGACTTTATAGTCATCACTTGGCTGGCGATTCAGCGCAGTTTTGAACAACCGAATCAATGCATGATGTTCATGAAGTATTTGCTGCAAATTTCTCTTTTCATTGCGTTGTTGATCGTTTGACGCCGATCAAGTTGGTCCTGCATATTGGCCATGAAGCAAATTTGTAGCAATTTTATGCTGTGCGTCTTCAACCGGCCACAAAGATCCAATTCTATGGTGAATTTGTCCTTGTATCTGCATAGTCGAAAGGAAAGTGATAATTAGTGATTTATGATTACCAAAAATAAAGGTTACTCTCTTATTAACAAACATTGCCTTGAATGTTGGATTGAATCTGCATTCTTCAATAATATTCACTCCAAATGAAGTTATTTGGAAACATGTGCTGTACCTTTAAGCGTTTGAAAGCAAAAGTCGTGATTCTTGAGCTTCGCCATGAAGCAATGAATGTAATGGCTCAGATGGCGGAGGCAAGAATGGCAATTTAATGTTTCCACTGAGACAGCACCATCTAGGCGTTTCTCCAACGGACTTCAATGCATCGCAATGGATGCACACAACCTCCATAGGCTTCTTCTTCTTCTTGCGGCACGACGTTGTTGATCTCTGTGTTCTGCTCGATAATTTCTCGTTGCCAACCGAGCCGTTTCACGTGTGGCCCCTCTTTGTTCTTGTGTTTGTGAAGCAGGTAGTCGGGCCGTACTAACACGCCGCCTTTCTCTCGTGCGATTTCTTCTTCATCTGCAGTGGATTGATTGGTGATATTCCGAAGTCTAATTGCATTTCGGCTTCGTTGTGAAAGGTTCGATCTTCTCGCTCGTGGCATTGTAAATAACACTGTGATGGATGTTGCTGGTTTTGCTTCTATTATGACATAACAATTATTCATGCGCGCACAATTACAAATGTCATAACCTTAATTGTCTTTGCGCGCACCCTGACAACTGTCATAACCTAACACACGAAACGTTGTCAATTTGTTTAATTTCTAATTTTTTTTCTTAATTTTCAAACGTTTTAATAGTTTCCTTTTTTCCTAAACCTTCGCGTAGCAATTACGAACAAACCCGCAGAAGGAAGTATCCAATTTGGTTCAGTCGTTTTCAAGTTTTAAGCATCCGAACAAACGACGATCTATTTTTATATATATACATATATATTTTCTGAGCTGTAATTAAAAAGAGAAATATTTTGAGAAGGAAGAATTACGCAAACTCTTGGTATCAAAAATTCAAGCATCAATTGTGGTATATGTTACGCTGCACATTAGTTTTATAGCAGTATTTCTCGCTGAAAACATTTTAGTCAATCGGCAAATGTCTCATATAAAATTGGAATTATTCGCGGCGGCTTGTTAACATAACTATTATGTTATTGTTATGGCTGCATAAACGGATTGTTTCGCAAAGCTTCATAACGCGTGTACCTGACATATGGACTTGCAGCTAAGCCATTGTGAGCGTCGTAATGTGCATAATTCCCCGTATTAACTGAAACAATGGCTAAGCACATTATAACACGTAATTTATTTAACATATCCGTTCGGTATTAGTAGGCGGTAGCGCATGAAGTAACACCTATATAGAATAATTTTTTAAGAAAACTTAATTTCTCGACACCCAACTACAACCACGCGTTGTCACGATAAAACTGTTTAAGGCTTCTACGCATTTCAAATGTGCTATTCTTGTTAGTAGTGTTAAATTATCTTGTAGAGTTAATATATACATGTACACTTACACGTATCTGTTTCTCCATCGGTTTGTATCTTATTGCTTAACCCTTGTTTGATATACTGCTGTGAAAGGCCATAATTATATGATTTTCAATATCCATGCCACGGTAATAATACCTTTTTGTAAAAACGCATTTTACTAGTTTTGAAAGTGAAATAGTTATAATTGTTTCATAAAGACCGTATAGACATACGTAATAGTATTAGCACTAAGTTAACGTTAATGTAGCGCGATCATTGTTTTCTTTAAATATATTGATACAGACGGATTAACGAAGTAATTGAAGAAGTTAGGAAGAATCGGGGAAATATGAATAAACAAAATTGGATTGAAAATGGGTATAACACTGGTCAACACATATTTTGCTGCCGGATTTTTTGTAATTGATCATAACTAATTTTGGTGCGCTGAATCCAAGAATACCATCAGCTTTTCTCTATCAGTTCATCTTCAAAAGTTGTGAGCACGTATTTGTGTTTAGCTAGTCTTATTCCTGCATATAAATATTGGTTCCAATGCAAACTATAAAAACGCACAAATAAAAAAGAAAATAAGTTTATTCTATAAAACAAATATTTACAAATGTTATTACCCAAAATAAATATCTACAGTAGTTAATAACTAATTTAAAAACTTTCTTTTGAGCGCTTTTCTTGCGGATATCTGAAACGGTTTGTCTCTTTTAATACTCCAGCAGTAATCAGCCGTCATGTGAGTGTCCCATCTGCCATGGTACTTTTCTTCCATTATTCTGATATCCTGGTGGAAACGTTCATCCGCCTCTTCGCTAAAGTCGTCAACATCTGCATGAAATCTCTCTAAACGACTATGGTGGTAATGGACCTTAATGCTCATATGGCAACCCAAAATTTGAAAGTAATTAAACATATCGTCCACTATTTGTTCGTCATTTTCAGACTTATAACACTGGTCAACACATATTTTTTGTTTTTCTTTCTAATTTTGGTGCGCTCAAGCTTAAACTGAATCAACGGTTGCCACGTAGATATCTTTGTAGTTATCTATGCAGACATTATTGGAAAGTAAACGTTAAATACCAATTATACCTCTATTATAAATCCTCTATAACGTACATTTTTGGAAACTGTTTGTTGTATAAACACATTAAAACTGGTATTCATGGAAACCATTGGGGGTAATTAGAAGAATTTAAGATGGTAAATAAATAGTTTCTTACCTAGAAAGATTAGGGAAATAAGAAACAACTATAATGAACAACTAAAATTAAAAAGAAGGTCTGTTCAGAAGGTTTATTGTAGCAATATGAACGAAAATATATGAAATATTTAATTTATATTTAATATTTAATCTCAAGAACTAGAGCTGATACAAGAACCAGAATGGTATTATTGGAATCAGAGTTTTTGAAGTATTTAAAATCAGCTCTCTTTTGGTGCAGCAATTTTTTGTTCTGTCCATCGTGTGGGAGAGAAGGGAGAATAAAAGGAATGGGATTCTTATGATGGAAGAGAAAAGAAATTGCATTCAAAATCCAGTTTTGTGTTTTTAAAAACATTGAAAGTGCTTAGGAAATCGTTTGTGTCTACTTATAAATTGGGACGGGGTAAAAATAATTAAATGTTTCATACAAAGGAAGTATAATTGGGAAAATTTTGCAGTGGTTGACAGGTTTCCTAGAAATTATAAATAAGTAATGTTTTCCTTTGAGATACTTACGATGAGGTGTTTCTTTCCATTCATAATAAATTTAACACCCGTTCCTGCCCACGGTCACATCTTACGGCATTCTACATCAAACTGCTGTTTAAACGAAGAATATTTTTGAGAACGGCTTCGCGGAAACTAATTTACTTCAAGTATCCCAATCCTACGGACAAGGTAGCATTAATTAAATCTGAATAATGAACAGCTTAAAACGAAATCAATTTGTTTCGCGGAACGAAGGTGCGGCGTTGAAGATATTTGAAATAATGGAAACAGATTTTACGCCCGACAAGTTGGATTATTCGTCTTACCGGTTTCCGTAGGTGGTTTTATTAACTGAGCTATCAAGAGGCCTATTAATTATGAGGAAAGCTATATATTACTTTTCCGGACCTCACGTTACTTTCAACGCGGAAGAACAGGATGCGGTTATGTTATTCGTTATTCACGCTTCGTTCTATAATATGATATATATATTTTTGAATTAGACGCTATTTGTCCGTTTAATGCGGATAATTGTTATTGGAATCTCGTGGTAATGTATTGGCCGAGATTTACTGTTAACATTCTCGAGTGTTGTATGCATTAGTCATCAGAAGTTTTGACATTTCGACCCTAAGCGTTGAAAATGAGTTATTAATAATATTACTGAAAGGTAAGATATGGGCTGTCAGGTGATATAGATTGTCTTCGGTACTTAAAGATAATTCAGTTTAGGTATGTGTTTATCAATCTTTCGTTTCTGCTGAGAAAATAGGTTTTGTAGGTGAAGACGTGAAGAAATTATATTATTGGGAAATTAGTGAAGCGATGCATTCCACACTTTGATGGCAATAGTAAAATAATGTAGAAATCGACAGATGGGGAAGACTATCGAGGACCTATTTTGATGTTCGGAAAATTATTTCGTTTTTGTTTAGGAAAATGAAAACGATTTTCTTATAGCGAATAAGTATTTTATTCAATTATATATGGTCCATTCTGGTCCAATGCCTTTTGCCATCCTTCTAGCAGTAGCATGATTCCACGCTCATAGAACTTTCTTCTTTGCTGGAGAAAAACTGAACCAGGTGATTTTTGACCTCATCATTTTAGGTAAAAGTTTCACCGTCCAAAAATTTTTGTAGAGACCGGAACAAGTAATAACCAGAAGGTGCCAGATCTGAAGAATGTGGTGGGCGTGATAGTACATCCCATCCAAGCTATGAAAGCTTTTGGAGAGCTACCAAACTTGTATAGGGTCTTGCATTATTTTGGTGGAATACTACACCTTTTCTATTGATCAATTCTGGCCTTTTCTGTTTAAGTGAATCATTCAATTTGTCCAGCCGATGAGAGTACACTTCAAAATCGATCGTTGTGTTGTCCGGTAGAAGTTCAAAAAAAAACGATTTAATTGAAATCCCACCAAACAGACAGCATCACCTTTTTTGATGAATATCGGCTCTTTTGGAAGTGCTTTGAGCCGGTTCATCTTTTTTACTCATTGATCTCTTGCGTTTAACGTTGTTGTAAATAACGCAATTATCGTCCACAGTGCTAATGCGCTTCAAGAGTCAATAATTTTTTAACATTTGAGAAGCAAATCAGACGCCAACGTTACGGGACAAATTTCTTTCCGTAAGAACATGAGGAACCTATATGTCGAGCTTTGAGATTAAACCTAGGCGTTTCAAATGATCATGAACGGTCTAATTCGATAAATTTTATCTCTCGGCAATCTCACGAGTTGTTATTCGCCGGTTTGCATAAATTAATGCCTTTATTGTGTCTTTTTCAGCTTCAGTTGGCCTTCTAGAACGTGGTGCACCATTAACATCAAAATTGCTAGATCGGAATTTTGCAAACAAGTTTTGGCACTGGCGTTCTGCTAATACATCTTCTCCATACACATCGGATAATTTTTTTCTTGCTTGAACAACATGTTTACCTTTTCGGTAGTAAAAGGTAAAATATGCTGAAAATGCTGCTTTTTACTTTCCATATTTGATAGGGTACCAATCAGAAACTACTGCATAGAATCAATCGAACTTTTTCCCAAGCAAGCCTTGTTATATAAGCTATCAAAATATATAATGACCATGCGGTTTAAGAGTGTGAAGGTGGCTGTGAAAGAATACAATTAAGTCCTCTGTAAGGAAAAAACGAAATTACTTTCCGAACAATCTAAACCATGCAAGAACGTAGAGCTTTTCAACTAGTTTTTGTTTATTTACCGAAAGATACTGCCAATATTGTAAAATATAAAGCAATCTAAATGAAGCATAAGAATGTGGTTCATAAAAACAACTTGACATTGAAAATAAACATTATGTATTCTCCACTACGGCTGTAATTATTGACATGAGATCTCCATAAATATCAAGAAAATAAAAACGTGCTGTGAGGTATAAATATTAATGTGCATATTGTAATGGCAAATACGAACGTACTACACGTGCGCTAGTACTTTTTCCCATCCGAATGGCGTATTTGTGTTCGAAATGAACAAAACGAAAGAAAAATCCCATCGATCATTCGCGATAAAATCGCACTACAAAGTGAATATTACGCATACTTCGTATACGAATCAACTATCGCAGCCAACGCAGCCGGTCTAGCCGAGGGAAGCAATAAAATCCTAAAATTCAACAAATAAAGAATAACGAACGTGAAGTCACACTCTACTAACTACGAATTCTAGTGATGTTTACATAGAAAAGTGAATTATTCCATCGAACCTAGCAGATACCATCTGTCACGGATTGATACTTTGTTTTGCCGATGGGAAAATACGAATGTAACAAACGCTATAAATTTGCGCGTTCCTACCGATATTCGCTCTACCGGCTCTCGGTCTTAACGCATACTGTACAATTAGTTTTAATTATCTACTTGAGTAAGGAGTCGCTGCTATTTTCTAATACATACACATATGCCTTATCGTATCGGTAAATGAATGAGTCGCAACTGCTTTTCAGTAAATTCGAGTCACAGACTATGTAACACACTCTGTAATCATTTGTAACTTCAATGGGAGAGATAGTGAAGGCTGTACATTTCAACGCTTTGAATCTATGTATTGTATCTATGAATCACTAACAGTGATACAATGTTAGTGATCTGAATGACTTTCTACTCTGAATTCTCGAGATTTATTTTATTAGGTTTCAAGACAAAGTACTCCATTGAAGCGATGTAAGCGTTATCTTTTGTACGGAGAGTATTTTCATAAAAAAGGATAATTATGGTGATAAGAGGGGATAACCTCCAGACGATCCCATGCAAGACGAGGGAGGTGCAGGATTTTGCAAAACTCCCAAACTCAGTCAAAATCTGGTATTTTCCTTTGAATCATCAAGAAAGCATAATTTTCCTCAAATATTCGTTTTCTATTGACTAATGTTGCAAAAGTGAACTCTTCCCTTGACTATCAGATCCAAATCTGCTTTAGAATTAAACATCTTTCTTGGTTGTATAACATCATAGTAAAGAGGATCTTTTTGATCCCAACATAAACGGAACATTTTCTTTTTGCTAGTGTTGATCTTGATTGCTCAGGCTGTATCGATCTTCTTCTTCTGGAATTGCTGTAGGTAGTCCACTGTTCACTCCCACTAATTAAATGAGTCCTGGTGAATGAATGTGCGAGGTTACTACCATATTTGACCTCGCACTGTTAAGTTGCGTTCAGCTAATTAATACGATACCCATCTTGCGTACTTTGAAACATCCAAAATTATGGAATGATTTGTACGAAATATTTATCCCAGTGGTATTGGTGGAGAATACGAATTTTGCAGCTGTTTTATTCGTAAAATATTATTAACTAACTTTAGAACGTTCATCTGAGCGAGATTCGTCATTCAAATTGAAACAACCTTAAACTTCGCATTTTAGCGCTGTAGGTATGCTAATAACCTTTTTTCCTACGTTGTAGTATCCGTGTCCGGAATTATAATTAAAGTGGTGTTACTTTCCCAGTCAGCGTTAGCATATATTTCTATATCTTTTACTGGTTCTCAAAATCCCTGAGATATTAAAATGTACTCAGTCTGATTCATATAACCCTCATCTGGAGACTTCATCATTTATTTTTTTTCTAATCTCCACGGTCCAAGTGCATTCTTTCAATGATCTTCTTTCTCCTGGATTTTTGTTCCCGGAATCTTTGATACTTTCTTTCTCAGATTCATAGTGTTCTTCCCTTCATTTCTTTTTCGCATAGTTCTGTGGTAAGGGTATATGCTTGATTTATACTGAGTTTTTCTTCATTACCTTTCTGATGCGATGGTACCCCGTAACTAATTTTACACATACACGATTGACTACAATTGCTAGTCTTGATTTCATCCTCTAATCCTGAGCAATATATGAGAGATGTTTCAAATGTTCTAAAAAGTTGGTACTAGTTCAATTGCGTAAATCTTATAGGTCACACTACTGATCAGAGACAGGTTTTGACATGTTTGCGCAGCCATTCCGAGCAATATTTTTTAGTGCATTTCAGTTACTTGACTGATGCAGATGTATTTTCGTACAGCTGATTTTGCAATCATGCAAAACGCGACTAAATCACATAGGGCTACATATCATAATAACTATTATTTTCTTTTTATTTAAAGAGAAAATTAATTTTGGCAACGAATAACAAGTACTCATGAAGTATAGAAATCTTCTTTAATCTCGAGACCCAGAATTAGTCGAAGAAATGACAGTTAAAGCAGGTGCATTTCCGTCGATTGGAATGCTTACTGTATTCTGAGAGAAAACTATTTTTATGGATTATCGACGGAAATTAACTCAAAATGTTATTCTAACCTTTAGTCTGACCCATTGCGGTACACACATTGCGAGAAGCAGCTTGCCAAATTGTACAAGTGTCTGTTGTTGCAACCAGGCAATGCAATACCCCATTCCGCACGAAGAATGAAGGGTGTTTTAAATGAACTGTGCAGGGAATGGCTCCCACATCCACCCTATTCGCCAGATCTGGCTCCTAGTGATTTCCATCCGTTACTAAATTTGAAAAGAATACGACGTGTTTGAGACCTTAAATGAAATAAAACTTGCCGTATAAATAGATGGATTGCAAAGGGTTCGAAAAAGTTCCCGGCGAACGGTTAAAAAATAGTTTCATGTTGGGATAAGTACATTTTTTCACTGAAATGGAGATTATATTAAAAAGTACATTGTAATTTTGATGAGCATTGCCGAAATTTGAAAATTATAGCCAAATTCCTAGAACTATGGAAAAGTCGTTGGTGTGTATATTGTTTTCATTAACTGTAATATGATAGCTGTTTCTTTTAAAGTGAATCTCGAGCAAGCGGATCACTCGATATGGGGATATAATACTTCCATCAAATTATAAATTATAGTCTTGGAATATTAGACAAGAAATAAAATAGAAGCAAGATTTCACTGTCTTTTGTGTTTACTGCTAATTCGTCAACCACTTAATTTTTGATTACTTTATCTTTTAGCTGACACTGACATCACTAGATTGTGTTAACAACATTCCCTCCAAACAGAGTACTAGAAATTTCGGTTAGAACTGACCAGTTATATTCCTTTTCATTCTCATCTAGAAATGAACTTGATTAATAGATATGTGTTTTAGCAATTCAACGCAGATTGGTACTTACATTCTGAACGTTTTGTGTTGTGTAGAGTACTTTATGCATTATTATACATAACTTCTTAACACTAAACGCTTGCACGAACATTACCAAATTACTATTGACAATTTCAATAATAATTTGGCGAAGTTTGTGCAGGCGTTCAGTGTGTGTGCACTGCTCTAAAGTTATTGTGCAGTATGTGCGTGATGTTCGTTACCTACACTCAATTCCCACAGTTTTTGCACTGAGCATAGCAACTTAACCGAAATATGTATCTCAAATTATGTCTGAAAGATGTGGTAAGAGTAAATTTTATTTATTTTTATATTATTTAAACCGCTCTCCTTACACTGATATTCGACCAAATTTATTTTCTGAACTAATATTGGGTAATGTAAAAACAACGAATCTATTTATTAATATGAAAACTGGTAATACATTAAAGAAAATTCTATTGGTTCTACTCACGTTGTGGTGACTCCTCATGCTTACTGTGAAGAAGTTTGCAAATTTTCAAAATTGTATTGCAGTTTATATTGTTGTCTGTTACTAAATGTCTTGGGTAAGGTTTTGATAATTACAGCCAAATTAACTATGAATAACTAGTGCCTAAATGTGGTCAAAATTCCGTTACTTTTGTGATTTTTTTCTTTGCTAATTTTATTTTATCAAAACTACGTTGCTTCTGTATGCTATTATAGAGTTTTATGTAAGTTGAGTTGCAGGTGTTCATTTGAGTGGTGATAGAAGTTACGATAGTAAGTGTCATAAAAAACAACAAAACTGTGGAGAAAATAAATTAAAATAAATTGATATTATTTATTATTATACTAAATTAAATATTTTTATACAAAACAGATAAGATAGTGATATAAAATAAAAAAAGTCGAAAAAATGTTTTTAGTTTGACCTGTGGAACTCTTTGTTGCCTAGGCTACATTGGTCAAAATTGTATATAAATTTTTATGACGACTATTTTGTATTAGAGATGCGTCTGACAGATTTGACACAGCAAGAAATTTCGAAGTTGATTGGAATGATTCTGATGACAACGAAGAACAGGAAGAAGAGATAACAACAAGAAATTTGGAAAATATTATTGAAGAAAGCCCTTCAAAATTTTACAGACAAGGATGAAAATATTGAGTTGGAATCATTATCCGAGATTATTAGTGAAGAGAACGAAAAAGTCAAATTAGCTATGGAGAAGTCAAAGAACCGGCTAAATCTTTTACCCAATATTTTGATGACGATATAATTCAGAACCTCCAAAAGCCATAGAATATGACCAAACTGATCATTGGATCGAATGGGGTTCACGGGGTATTTTATAGCATACCATATTAAAGTTGAATACAAAATTAGCAAAACACATAAATGTGTTCGGTATTTAAAATTTACTAGTTTTGTCCAATGTTGCCTATAGGCAACATTTAACTATGGCTAGACTAGGATACACAGCGCCTTGAAATTGATATATGTACATATGTTGATATTTAGGTTCAACTACAACAAATCCTTAAAAAAATTGCCACGCCCCAATTAATTCGGGCACGAAAGGATTAATGTGTTACAACTAAACTTATATTTTCTTCATTCTCACTACACATTAACAAATAATCATCTTACTAATGTTATCCATTGATCTCTAACGGTGAATTTAATAACGATTATGTTTCAATCCATGCAGAGTGGCGCACTAGGAATGTGAATGCACATAAATTGAATATCACTAATTTTAATAACACATCCTGGTCTACCTTACTTAGACAAGTCGCAACTTATCTTAAAATAATACAGTATTAAATTGCGTTAAAAGCAGTAACACAGAGAAATCTCTCTTATTAGATCATTAAATACTGGTTTAAAATTGACTTATACATATGTGGTACTTCCTCAATTATTAACATTAAATGTCAATTCAGAACACACTGCACGTATTGAGCAACTGCAATTGAATACACTTACGTTGTTCCTTAATAATTCGAAATTGATAGTAGATTAAGAGAAGAGAACAGAAGAGAAGAATTTTGTAAATCGAGAAATGATGTGAGTGAAGTGCTTAAACCGTCTTTATATTTTCTTTTACCATATAAAACAATATTTTCGCACTATTATATGTACATTACTATTACAATTAGCATATTAGCTGCATAAGATTCGGAAACAAGATACTATCGGTCGTATCACGATATCACATATTTCACAATCATTAAATCTTTAAATTAGACCGTTCGTTGGCATATTTCAGATATGCAATAAGTTTTCACATTTAGTGGAAATATCAAAGGAACTAAACGTCACATGACACGAGGAGTTCTCCATGTACATCGACAAAATCTGCAAAATGGACACCCGCACAACATATACGTAGACAAAATCAGATCGTTACTTACATCAGATGACATCTACATACTTCTGCTTACATGTGCATTGTATGTATTAAAATTACCTCGATTATTCTTAAACTGGGGCTAAAGTTTAGTACTTGTCGGTTCATTGTTTCAGTTTCGTAACCGACATTCATACGTATAGTGCAAATAAACAGGACTTGGCATTAAGTATAACTAAGTCATATTCATCATCATTGACCTTATTGTGACTTAATCATAGATTTATTAGAATTTTTAGTAAATGTAATATAAAAACCTGCTTACTGGCTGAGTGGTGAAGCTCACGCTTCACAAAGAGATGGTCCAGCATTCGAAACCCGGTCGCGGCGGAGTGTAACAGTTTAAAATCCTAATATGGGTATGTTACCTCTAATATGCTGCGAAACGTAAGGAAATGCCACTGGACGGCCCAGGAATTGGACGGTATACGTATGTATAGGGCTCGGTTGCTCCGAGGGTAAAAGATAATGATGAAATGTATTATCAGATGATATATGCTCACAGAGTAATTTTTAAAACGTTGCTTGTTAGAAAAGTCACCTCGTTCTACGTTAATAAGCAAAACGAGTTTAGTTAATTAAATTGTTTAATCATTATCCATATTATGAGTTCGGTTGCACAGTGGTAATTGCATCTCTTCCAGAGCTTCCTATCAAGTAGGTATAATACAATTATACAATAGCATTAATCCAAGCTATTGAAACCCACTCAACTGATGAAATCGCTATCAGTGTTATCACTAACATGTTACGTCAGTGAAAGGCTTCCGCTCTAGCCCAATAGCGTAACAGAATAGATTTAACTTTTATTCACAATCTTAACTTAATATGTATCTAGACTAAACTTATACCTTCTGTGCAGAGAAAAAGAACGTATACTGCCATACCTTATTTATTTAGTAACAGTGTTCATTACTGCTCCTAACTTATCTCAAGTAATCGACAACAGTTCTCTTTATCGCAACATACAGAAGAAGCCCAGACACTTTTTTAGTTTAGGCATCATCAACCATGGACGTTTCACTGCATACTTTTTTTAGGAATAATGGGATTCAGTATTTAAAAGCAATCAATCACAGGATTCGTTTGAGTGTTGAGTTGTTGAGTTGTTGAGGGTTTGCGATTTCACATCTTTGTATTTTTGTGGCGGTTTTCCACGTTCCTTGTCTGCAACATCGTCTATCGCATATTTTATAATGTAATCCTTATCTAGTTTCCACCCGTTAGTTTCATTATATTTACGAATACTTCCGATAACTTTTCCTGTTTTCATAATGGAACGCTTATGAAAAGCACATCATAATCCTTGGTCGCCTAGAAATATCCGTGCTCTACTTATAAGATAAGTCTAAGTATGTAGGGAATATGGTGAAACATCTCAAACTGAGTTCTACACCTTACGCGTTCATAAGATTTAGTACATTCCATAAATTCCATAAATGTTCCTGTGAAAACCGAAGAATGGTTATGGTATAATCCAGCACAGCCTTGTCAGTTCTACCCACCAAACACCTACATTCTGTGCAGAAACACCATGAACATCAACGGAACTGTGCAACAAGTAGCTACGTAGTTAACACACGCTAGGAAAGAGGATTGGATTTGTTATCAATAGAATAGGCGACGGTCTGCCCAGCTGAGTCGGTGTTTACGTCTGGGTCACGTTCGAGTCTTAATGATGCTGGACTAAACGAATAAGAAGACATTCTTTAAAAAGACGCTGTCACTTACGCTTGATCTGAAATATAGTTTGTTTTTTCCCGGCATTATACTTTTGTTCGATTACTGAATTAAGTTTTGATTGACTTTTCTCGTTTTAATTGTTTATAGATCGTACATCTGTAGGTTTTCAAGTGGACCGTTGGGGAATTTGTGCCGCACAAGTCGACCTATTATAGATCTTGTAATGTAACTCTTATCTATAGTCAGCTAGTCTAGCAAAGGCTAGAAGACTCTAGGGAGAGTCATTGCCCTCTTCAGCAGGAATGTTCGTCAAAACATTTTATTCTTGAACGAAGCACGCCGACGCATTCTCGTAATATGTACCTCGATGTTTCGCTTGCAGTATTGAATAACGTACAGTTATAGTTTGCCCCGTGAACTTTTAAAAAGATATTTCCAGTGACAGTAACCATAAGGAAGTTCGTTATTAGTTTCAAATGTTCTTTTCTTTCTGTAACTCGAGGCTTTTTCTGCAAAGAAATTGATCAATCCTTTTAGCCGCCTTAGTATCGAACTATTCATTCGCTAGGAGCTCCTCGTTCCTTCTGTCCATTCTCATATACTCCCTGAAACACGACTTTGAGTAATGCCATTAAATGATTATAATACTTTTATGTCTTAGTACCAGCATGTATGTTTCCTTGATCTTGATGGGCAGTTGCGTGAAGAATTGATCGAAACCCTATTATAGTCTTAAGAGTAATGATTATTAGAGTGAGATAATGGTGTCGTCCCAGCATAGTCCTAACAGCTGGAGTAGCCAATTATTGATCAATGTGTACGAATTTGAACTGCTTTGCCATCCGGCAGATGTTTACGCATCGTAGCAGAAAGGCGTGTGCCGAGTGCCGTTGGCTGCTCCAACTGTTACGGATGCTGGGACAACACGATTATCTTGCCCCAATGATAATGTTTTATTTGATGTAAACAACACTTGTTTCATTCTCTTTGAAACAATGGTCTGGCGTGGCTATTTACCGGGAAAGAATCACATAAAACCACTGATGTAGATGAAACTATTGGCTGGCTAGCAAAGCTTTCCTTAGGCATGCATTACATTTGCTCTAACTAGGGAAAAGTAATTTGATATTCTGTATATCTTTTCAATATTTTGTTTTAACTTGAACACAATTATTCTATGAAGCTTTCGATGTAAGCTGAAGTTTTTCTATTACAAATTTCCATTGAATTAATCTTGACAGTTATGGTTACATTTGTTTTATATTGTGAACTGTGTAAAATGTTCCTGCCAAATCTTTAAGGCGAGGGACTTTATTGTCTTTTACCTTTCTTTACTATAATATTAAGTTATAAAAAGATACTCTTAACAGTACGTACTGAATTGTATCAGTATCGAAAACACGAGTCAACGACGTTATAATATCCTATATTCATCAATCATCACACCTAATGGTCCGGAAAATGCAATAAAAAGCAGCCTGCTCGTTCAATGGGCACCTAATTTTCTATATGCGCTACATATATAAAGGGATAGACAAAGATGAAGGGGAAAAGGTGTGTATAAAAGTGGCGATCGGTGCCCTGTCAAAACGCACACACGTACGTCATAATGAGACAAAATCGGTAGCTATTGGCATATCTATTGTCCGAAAACTTTCCGAACTACCCTAAAATACGAAATGGGGTTAACAAAGGGAAAACTTTGCCGACAATCGCGCATAAAATAGGATTACATCGGACTTCTTTGTTGGCAGATTTTACGGCACGTTTCCTTCGGCGGAAAACTTACTAGTAACTTTTTTCTTTTCGTCCTTCGTTCTCGCCGATTTAGCAAACATGTGCATCAAGCGAACAATGTAGAACGCGGGGCGTCGCCAACAACTTAAAATTCGTTACATGTTTCTTCTGTTTATTCAAAAAGGAAAAAACTCTCTCTTTGGACGTTATACTTAAGAAATTCGATCTAAAATAAGAAAATGGCTAAATAGACCCTAATTTGAAATAATATACCAATTGATTACGAGAAATCCTGCCTGGAGCACTATTGATGTAAACATTGAATTTTTGATGTGTCTTCAGTAAATTGCATAATCTTATAATTAGCTGCTAGTCTGGACAAACAGCGGTAACAGCGTACAATTACGAAATAAGTTGCGACAGCATCGCTAACTCCCACTCTGGTCAATAAATAATATATATATATATATATATATATATATATATATAATAAATCGACGAGTATTTCTGTGTGTATGTAGGCTTTTGTAACTTATTTTGTAATTACCGCTGCTTTTCCAGACTAGTCATTGCATTATATTTACTATGCAATGCTTCTTCTGTCGGGGTAGTAGTTTGTTAGACCAGAATTGTCCCCCCTCCCCTCCCCAATTACAAGGTTAGATAAGATACGCCGAAAATTCCATGCTTATGTGAATTGTACTCAGGCGGCGTTTCTAGCAGCTTAGCACCAGGGTATGTGTAACGGGTGTGCTTTACGACCTTGAATGGCGTCAAAATAATTTTTCCGTGCCCGAAAGTCCATAATTTAGATCTAACAATTGAGTAGGTGTAAATGCACCTGGCTGAAGAGCTGCAAAAACGGCGGAACTGGTCCCAGGTTTTGCTCCTGTTTGATTGAATGAAATTCTCCTCCTTCATTAATTAGTAAACTGGGCAAATATGCGGTAACAGCCAGTGGCTTGGCAAGAGCATAAAAGTTTACACGTAAAATAAAAGGTAAGAAAAATTATAGAACACGCTGAAACACTTACCGTTTTAAAAGTCATCCGTGATATCACAAACTGGGTAACATCTGTTAAATATTTCAATCATTAGATATGTTTCCACAGCTGTTTCAGTCAAGTGAGTACGACGTGCGAAATAATTTTTTTAATGCCGAAAACGATCGTTCTACATCTAGTGATATTATATTTGCATGTTTAAAATAATCTTTGAAACAAGTTAATGCATCTTCAAACGCACCTTCACAAATTTGTCTTAATATAAGAAAATCGGAGTGTTTCTCTAAAACACTGAATTCTAATTTAATGTTAGTATTACACACCAAATTTTCCGCCTCCTACAGCGCATAACTGTGCGTGAACATCATTCACAATTTGAACAGAATCCACTAACGACATCGAAACATTTTGTAAATCTTCTATTTCCTCCGCTAGTTTGAAGTAATTGTTGTTAATAATTTGTAAATGTCTTCTACCCTGACCGTTTTGAAATATTTCCTGGCATTTCTTGATAGTCGTAGCTCCTGTCAGATCGAATTTTAAAACTACCTTCTTTACTTGATCAAAATATTTGCTGCAGTAAAACGCAACCTGCATATTCCCCAACGTGTAGCAATGGGCTATGGTGGTTCTGGTATATCGGGACACAGTTTGTGGTCTAGTCGGCTATGTTTCGGGGAAATTAGAAGCACTGCTTTTGTACTAGCAATTAATGCATTTACTAGTGAATAACATGTTGTAATCGTTTATGCCATAAGATTTAGAGCATGGATTTTAGACGATACATGCAAGAAGTTACCACTGTTTTCTTTAAGATATCGGCCCAAAGAAAGCATGTTTGCAGCACCATCAGTCTTAAATATTAAAAGTGGCTTAGTTGAAACTTCAAATTTGTTGAATGAGTTCAACACCACCTTTAAAATCTCATCAGCAGTACAATTTACAACTCTTTTGGAAGCAACTGAGATAAAGGATGACGGTTGATGTGGTTCCATTGTGCCTACCATTACATTAACCAGATAATGTTTTTACGATCTGTTGTTTCGTCCACACACAACCACAGTTTTTCATTCTTTTTTCAATGCGTTCACAAGCGAATGGCACTAAATTTCGTATCGATGTCCGACTAGGTGATTTACGGTCCACATATTTATTCCCAAAGGAGACAAATGCTTCTTTGTCTAGTAAACGAAACGATAGATTACATAACATAAGACTAGCACATAAATTAATTTAATATTTGTCTTGGTTTCGTATGCCACTTGTTGCAGAAGAATGCTGTTTGCTTTCGATGTGACGTTGACAACGGCGTCTGGACCAACATAAATTAAGTCAGCAATGTTCACTATAAAGTTTCTAACTGTGTCTGCCATGGCACATTTTTAACCGTATGGAGTCGGATTTTTTGTTATTTTGAAAGTCATCTTTTACTTGTACATAGATGTTAGATGTAGATGTTAAAATCAGGAAAAGTTGGTTTTATAATTGTAGGTTATGCCCTTCATACCCTAAGGGCCAAGACATATCCGTCCCTCTAGACAATTTAGGTGGGACAAATAAAACCAAATGGGCTCGAAATGTATTTTATTCACATAAAAGAATATAACCAGGTAACTCGCATTATTGCAGATGATACGGAGTGAAGCAAGTTTTGCATAATCGTAAAAAATGATGGGTAAATGATCGCCCACATTTAGAAGTTTTTTTTTGTACGAGGTCGCCCCAATGATTTGTCGGACCCCCTTTTATATTTGCACCATCTACCCAATGCAATCAAATCTTCTGCCATTGTAATTAGGAATTGTAGGAATGCATTTTTGTGCGCCTTGCGTCATCGTGGAGGATATGAGCATTTCTTGCTGCCATCATGAAGAGTTTGTAAAAACTTTTTTCCACCACTTCTATCAAAATCCTATACGCCAACGATTTAATCTGCTAGATCTATTCCTCCCATGTGTTCATTGTAGAATTTCAGCATTGTCGGACTGACGAATTCTTTCTTAGTTCCATCTTTCATTCTTCCCTTTATCAAGGTAGTTTAATCAGTGAGACAATTACTGATTGCCAGCACATTTTTTGTGTCTTGCCATCTGCAAACTTCTGTACTATGTTCATTGAACAGGAATTGGCTTTCTCCTCGTTCTAAGTTTCAAGAAAACTTGAGAACGTTTTTACGATTTGGCATCAGAATTCCAACAGGCGGGAACTTGATAGTGTCAAGTAAGTGAACGGTCAAATGTCAATACCGCTTTCTAAGTGAAGGTAAAATAGTAGTTGGAACGAGTTTCCCGTATGAGTGATGATAGTCATGGCTGAAGGCTACAACCAAACAATAACAACAACAAACTCCTAAGGGTTGAAAGCAAGCATAAGCGTACAATTACGAAATAAGTTACGACAGCCTACACAGAACTACTCGCATACAGCATCGATTTAGTACTGACGCTGTGAACGCCCCCTTACCCTATCTAGTACACTCACTATTACCGCCGTTTGCCCATACTATTAATTAGTAAAAGGATATATACTTGCCAGACCACAGGTTGGCGCACAATTGTCGACGTAAAAATAATGAAAATGACTGTCGAAGTTTCTGTCCGGGTAGTAGTAGTCTATAATTACCCACGACCCTACTTACAACACTATGTAGTTTACCTACTGGAGACACGACAAAAATTTCGTGTTTACACAGCGATGAATTGTTACATATAATAAAGTTTCAAAAATAGTACTTACTGTCCAAATTTTTGTTTAGATTAATATTTTGAATTCTTTAAGATTGTCGCATCGCCTTAAGTTACTAAATATTTCTAAATATGGAAGATTGTTTTATCTGCTCGTTAATCTTTCACAACGGTCTTATTCATTCGAACTTATTGCGTTTAATCATCTGAAAGTCGAAAAGCCTTCCGTTGCTGCGGTAAATGTTAAGTACAACGATATTTGTTATTTAAACTTAATAAGTATGTATGCTGCTCGGGTACATGTTCACATAACTTTCCCGGGCCATACATTCAGAATAGTAGCGGTATACCGTCGCTACCTAAACGGCACCCTGTGGACAACCCCAGAAAGCGTAAAATGTCGTCCGTCCCATTATTAAATATCTTACGTAACGGTAACGCTAAGCATTCCAATATAAAATATCGCGGAAAGTACCGCTCTACTCGATTTTCTAAGCAACGAATAAACTCCAATGAGACAGGAGAGAGCACAGCGTCGCTTGGGCATAAAACAAAATGTCACCGAAACTGGCAAATAAACGTATCTACGGAGACGTGTCGTTAAGGGTGAACGCGATAAAAGGGACTCGACGCGGTTATGATTGTGAGGGATCCACGTGCAGTAATCGAAATGTGTCTTTGTTAGCGCATTGTTTGCAGGGGTGGCCGAATGAAGAGAAAATATTTCGAGTGCGCTTTGAAAATTGCCGGCAAGTTGGAGAGAATTTGGGCTTTGTTGTTGATGCTAACGGGTCAGAATTTCTTTGTTACAAGGAATTCACTACGCTGGAACGTACGAATTTGATTATGTTTGCATAGAAAACAATCAAAGGTAAGTAGATTTAATATGGGGAAGAAAATTTATGAGCCATAATCGCAAGCGGACATTTATTACTTGATGATTTAAATTTTATCCGTTGAAATTAACCTTTAACTAGTAATTTTCTAGTAGATGGAAGTTCATGAAAAGCTGAAAGAATGAGAAGCACTTCAACATCGTAAACCAGCGAAAATATTGGGAATATCAATTAACGACATATTTTACTATCTAAGTATCATTAAAGATTTGATTGAAAATACTTACTAATGCTTTCGAACAAAATTGCTGTCGCTGTCGATAACTTCCGGATGTACTTGAACATTTCAGTATATGTACACTTATGGAAATTTTAAATGTCCGCTTCCTGAGGACATACGTCCTGATGAATACAATCTAAACGCCCGTCCTAAAATCATCTACCTGCGACGTTACTATCGGTTGCAAACACTAGAGAGAGATATGATTAAATTAAAATAAATGTTTAAAAAGCAGACGGAAATGGTCTACATATTTCTGGGAAGTGAAGATCCTTACGATTCCTGTGAAGTATTAGTATCAACAAATCCCACCAAGATGTTCCACGAATCTTGGTTAGACAATTTTCCCAGAATCTGATTTATTCATTTGGCGGTTTCATTTCAGTCTTTTATTCTTTACGCTGCTGGCAACATGCTGCGAAAATCGTTTTCGTTAAAAGAAAAATGATCTTATAAAAGACTTTGATATATCCAATTTAAATCAAAAAGACATTGCGGCGTCAAAAAACATCAACGCTTCAACTTTACGTACAATGTTAAAGAAACGGCGTGAATTTGTTTCGGTGCATGACGGAACCGGTCGTAAAAATACGATCCGCGAAATATGAAGAACTAGAAACGTTTCTGAAAAGTTGGTTCGTCCAGGCCAGAAGCTTCAACATTCCGGTAAGTGGCCCAATTCTACCAGAAAATGCCCTCCAAGTGGCCGACGGTCTTGGAATAACAGACTTACCGCTTCAACTAGATGGCTCGATAGATTTAAAAACAGATATTCTATCGTGTACAAACAAATTTGTGATGAGTCAAAGTCAACAGATCCTGATGTAACATTCGACTGGAGAAGTCAAATATCGACCCTCACCTCTGGCTATAATTCCTCAAAAATTTATAATACGGATGAATTCGAGTTGTTCTTTAAAGTGATGCCTGATAAATCTTTAGTTTTAAAAAATGAAAAATGCCACGGAAGAAAATTAAGCAAAGAACGCCTAACGGTCCTCGTATGCACGAATTGTACAGGCACAGACAAGAGAAAAGCGTTCGTAATTGGAAAATACGCTAAGCCACGTTGCTAGAATGTGAAAACCCTTCCCTGGATTTATTCTTCTCAATCTCGTGCATGTATGACTGGAGATAGATTTGTGCAATGACTTAATGAGTGGGATATCGAATTGAAGACCGAAAAATACTTTTTCTTGTCGACAATTGCGCTGCCCATCCGAAATAGCTAAATCTCAAAAACATCAACTTGATTTTCCTACCACCTGACACCACAAGTGAGCTTCAACCGCTTGATCGAGGCATCATAAAAGTTCTGTAGCCAGGTTACAGGAAAAGGATGGTCCAACAATATCTATCGATTATGGACAGCTCAAATTCGACTTCTCCAACAATTTCTGTTTTTGATGCTATCCCCTTTTTATACGCTGCATGGATGAACATTACGAAAGAGACCCTGCTCAATTGTTTCAAAAAGCAGGTATTGATAACTTTACACGAGAAGATGAAACCTAAGAGGTAGAAATTGATGAAGGCTGGCAAGACCGTTTACAAATGGAAGAAAGATTTACTGAATTGGAAAGTTTTGATGGCTTCGACAATGGGCTAGTGACCAATGAAGTTTTAAGCTTTGAGACACTAATCGCCGATTACAGTGCACCATCAGAGTGGAAAATGAAGAGGATGAAGATTCATCTGAAAAAATTACGCCAAAAATAAACGACGTTTGGGAGGCCTTGAAGACAATCAGAGCGTTTGTTTCTTCTACGGAGGTAGAAGAGGAGACCTTAAAAAATACCAATAAATCAGAAAATGCAGTTTTGAAAAAAACCATCTGTCACTATAAACAAACACAAATTAATAATATTTTTTTAAATAAAATAAAAATAAAATTTGTAGGAATGTATACATAGTTTGTTTTATATATCTTTTTTAACGTACAAGTTTTATATAAAATAGATTTTGTTAACATTTACTTTATTTAAAAAAGTAAAATATATTTAGTAGTACGTGTATAGTTGTAGTATTTATTGAAATTCGACCTTCAGGCCTTGAATTGGAAGTGTCCGTATATATAAAGACATTTTAAAATAAATTTTGTTCATTTTTAGCCGTTTTTAAGATTACCCGGTAATAGAGCTTTCCCGGTTATAGCGGTCTTTTGTAGAGCCCTAGAAGTGCGTAATGAAGTTTTACTGTATATAAGTTAATATAGTTGTTAATAATTTAAATAATGTTTCAGTAATTGATATATTTTTTAACGATAGTTTAATTAGAATGCGGAATATAAATAATACATATGTGCAAATAAGTTTGCTGTATAATATTAAAAAATATGCCATTTAGTGCGAAATTTTCGTATCTAGAAAAAGCTAAGTAAATACAAATTTCTATTCAAAAATGAACTTCACTAATAGAGTGTTAAATGATCTAAAATCCAGATCCTAAACAGGAGTGAGTTTAAGAATATGTTTAATTTAAAAAGTATTAAACACATTACATAAATTTGTTGATGTTATCGCCGAACCGCATAAATGGTTTTATGAGAAAAACCTACATCTCAATGTAAGCAGAACAGAACAAAACAATTGTATACATATACATGTGTGTGTGTGTGTGTTGACATTGCAATTAATGCCGTTTGGAAGGGGATGCACTGTTGGAAAGCCGGTGTTTTGTTTCGCGAAATTGGTCGAAATGCGTTACAAAGACGGGGGAAGGAAGCTTCAACCATTATTATCTAAGTATCGATACCAGTACCAGTTTGCTTTGACTTGTTTCCCTTATTTCTGTATTATTTTCCTTTAAACTGCCGAATATCATATAACGGGTACGTAATTATTATAAAAATCTGTATCCGCGGGTCGATAGCGCGCGAAACTATCAAACGCCCGCTCACATACGAGTCAAAATGTCGGAACGTGTTTAAGTTATCTTGCACGTTTATGTACTTGAATAAATGCCTTTGATAATTTTCTTTAGGTCTATTAGAATTACCGCAGCAGATTGTGCTTTTCTGTCATCATATTTTAAAAATTCGTTTAAATACAATGAAGGATATTGTAAAATATTTTAAAATGGTTTCTAAACCGAAAAGAAAACGTCGTGAGAAATCAAAAATTGTTGCTTTAATTGAAATAGAAAAGAAAGGAATAAAAACGGCGATTGTAGCCGTAGCCAAGATATACCTAAGTGTTTGAAAACGGAAGGAAATATTCGATCTAGTTTTTCCACTGCGCCTCAAACTGCAAAAGCTACAGCTACAGTATATGATAAGGTGTTAGTAAAGAAAAGCCTTAAGTTTATGGGTGGAAGACATCAAGATAAAATATTCACATTGATGGTAAGATGTTACAACAAAAAGCGTTATGCAGCCTCCAGACGGAATAGAAGAGAAAGGAAAATCATTCACAGTGCATAGATTTAAAACTCAGTTTAATCTAAAAAAAAGCAGCTACCTCGTCTTCAGGAAAAGGATTATCGTATATGTATAATGCAACGTGTGGAATCGTGATTATTAATAATCACGTGTGTTGATACGAAACTTAATTTCATGGGTCCGATAGGACGAATGAAATTATTTGATAGCTTGTTGAGTATTTAAACCACGTTATAATTAATCACGATTTCCAAGAGTTCTATTTTTAGATTATACAACGGATAAGATATTATTGAAAAAACAAGGAGCTATTTATTTTAAAAATTAAATATATCACACAATTATTATAAATAACGTTACAACTATATTCAGTTCAAATAGCCGTATTTGCCGTGGTATTCAATGATCTTTTTGTTGAGGGTACGAAAGTTGTCGCTTTGCTTTTCTTTAAGGAAGAAATTATCTTGACATGATGTTCTTCCTTTAATTTCATGCATGGCTTCAGAGAACTCGTAGTTGTATAGGCAGTTATTTTAATTATCGAAAAAGGGAACGGAAAACGACGGAACCAAACCCTCGCGGATACGGGGACCCTACTGTATTTGGTTTAGCCTGCATAGCTATAGACAAGTCAGACAAACAATAATGCTTGTAAGTTGACATCGTTACCGAGAATGAAAGGCGCACATAGTTTGCGTGATTAGATTAGATCAGATCAGATTAGATTACTTGAGATGGCACTGATGCCTGTTCCACTGCGACCTTTCCAGATCTATTGTGGTCCTCATGCCTCCCTAAGAGTGCGTTCTCCAGCTTTATTCCTTTAATAACAGCTTTGAGAGCGGTTCTTCCGCATATACATGTATTTTTAAAGCGGACTTGAAGCCCTTGCTCCGTAATGCTGTTATATGCCTCCATAATAGAGTCCTAGGCTGCCTTAAGCTTTGCCGGCTCCATCTGGGTGGCTGGATAGTCGTTGCATACTACCGCGATCCTCTCCAAAGCAGCCTCTTTGAAGGTTGAACCTTTGGGCCCCTTGCCTTTCGGAAGACCTGCGGGAGTACTGCCCTCCGACCTCACCTTTTTGGACTTACGTCCTTTCTTTATGTTTAGTAGCCTCCGCAGTCTGTTGAGACCTAACTTCGTTGTCTAGACTAAATCTGGCCCCTTTGTGCATGCCTAGTGAAGTTGACCTTGATCATGGCTCTGTTAGCCTGTATGTAACCTTGGCCCTGTTTCATAAGTTTTTGCATTTTAGCCTTGGAAATTCTAGATAGCGTAGCTATACGAAAGGTAGCTAGGAAAGTATCTGTCCGCCCGACCAGAGCGCCGCTTGATCGGGTAAGGCTAATTACAAGGGGGTTTCGCCTGGTGCCCCCAGGGGAACGTTAAATACCGCACACCCCTGCGGCCACGCAACCCTCGGCACGTTACCTTACACCTTAGTTTGGGTTTTAGCTCGGGTACCTCGGGAGCGCTAAGTTCCCGAACTCACTTGTTAAACTTGTTAACAGTGAGTTTGCGTGATGAAAACTAAAAATGTGTGGAATGAGGAAGATACAATTTATTGAAAAGCACAATAAAAGTAAATCAAAGGTTCTCTATGAATAGTAAAGTAAAACCCAGCGGAAAACAAGCAGACTTCTTATCTGATCAAAGTGTCTTTAGTTTTTATACTTAAAAGCAAAGGTGTTCCCATATCTTAACTTTTAATGATGGACATAGTATTGATAACATCCCAGAAATTGCAGTAACGTTGATTGTAAATACTCAACCCTTATGAAAACTTTTCTCAGAAGTTAGATATTCATCACGAACAAGGATAAGCCGAATGGCTCGTCCATGTTGAGCATTTTTAGAACCGAAAACAAAAGTCTTGTCTAGAATCTTGCAAACAAGACAGAAATTGATTGATGGACATAATGGAAGGCAAAGGAAATATTATTCACGTTAATACGTAATAAGCGTAGGGACATCGTATTTTACGACAACCGCAATTTTAACAGGATTGGTTATAAATTCAATTATGTTACATGATTGCAACTTTTTTGTTTTCAGCGCCAGATGATCAAGATCAATTTGAGTTTTCAAAATCCTTACTTAGATAACCGGCAACTTGTATGTAACAAGAGCCTTTCCAACCGACAGAGTAGAATATTACCGAAATGCGAAAGCAAATTAGTCTTATTAAGAGTTACCCAGGTTAATACGGCGAATAATCGAATGCGGCAAATTGTATTAGGGAGTGTTGCAATTGCGTTGGGAAATTGGTATTTTGATTCTGGAAAGAGAACAAGAGGATGAACATTTCCCGTTGCGCTTGGTATTCTGTGACGGGACAACATTTTGACACTATATTATATCGGTAAAACTCCTCACCACAGAATTGTTTTATAATGAAACGATTTGATACACCACAGTCCTTGCAATCACATTTTATTTGCCTGCACAAGTAAATAGATACGATATACGAATTTGAGGAACGCAAGAGACTATCGCAAGACATGTAATACATTACATAAAACTTCATGTGCTTTGTGCGGCTTTGTGTGAAAAGCTGAGCAGCCATTCTCCTCGGAAAACTCATACCTTCGTACGACGAGCGAGCGACATCTTCCACCGTTGTCGTTGGAACAAGATAGTAAAGCTTTCATTTTCCAGCAAGATACTGGAACTTGGCCTCTGAGAGAAGTTTTGAACAACGAAATACTCCAACTTTGAGCAAACACAAACAAAATGGTATGTCGACGTTGGGCAATGAGACGTTATTTATGGTTGGTGATGTGCATTTACTGGCTAAATATTTTCTCTATACAAATACCGTACCCACTAAAATTAAAGCTACAGAATGTTTTTGAACAAAATTTTATGTGTTTATCTGCAAGTGGATGTAACATACAATTATAATACTTTTATTCGGCCTCTTGCCTTGATGCAAGCCTTAAGTCAGCCTGGCCATGCATCAACAGCGGCCAAAGCTTGGACTAGGACCGGTTTCAGGGTTTCAATATTGGGGTGCTTTTTGTGGTTGGTAGACCAGATCTTTCCAAATAGATCACAACTTGTAGTCTAAGGGAATTAGGTCTGGAGTGTGAGGCGGCAAGTGTTCGGCACTTATAAAATCAGGCAAAATGTTCTTCGGCCTGTTTTGACTAAGATTTATAGGCTAGTACAGAATCCCGCTGGAATGTGCAAAGCTGGTTTTGAAATACGCTATGGTTGAATGGTATAATGATGGTACTCAACACGGCTTCTGGATAAACTTGTGTCGTCTTTTTAGTAAAAATGCGAACCGCTAACACTGTCGTAAGAGACACCCCACCAAGCCAGGACTGGCGCTAGATGATATCCGTTTTGTACCCATGGGACCAGCTTATGAGCTCTGATATATGACTGTGCATAAGTGCTTTCATTCTGTCTATTGAAATTTTCCTCGACTATGAAAAATGGATGGAAGCATTCAAAGTTGTAGCAATATTCATGTCTCTATTAATATTCAGCGTTTCTTGGTTACCCACCGATCAAAAATTTTTACTAATTTACGGATTTACTATCACAAAAGCGACGATCTTCAATTTATCTCTTACAACATTAAAAACAACATATCCATTCCTATTGGACTGTTTCTAAAATTTGCTAGGACAAATCGAAATTTGGAATGCGGTAAATGAAATGTTCTTACATAAGTGCGATCTGCTAGACATCCGCCTGAAATGGTAACTGAAGAGCACGTATTTCGTAACTATGACGAGGGCACCTAGACTGAGAATAGGACACCAATACAGTAACTGGCGTTGTTCAGAGACTATTAATAATATAAATAATTTTAGTGCTCTATCCCTGACATAGGATGAATTTACTAGCATACTACGAGTTATCGTTCATCTTTCTTTTCTTTCTGTTTTAGGTAAGTCAAGATGTAGGATTGAGTCAATACTACAGTACGTAACGGAACTCTTTGCTCAATGAAATAATCGGCACATGAATCTCTTCAAACAGTAAGTACCATCTTCTTTGGTTGTCTTTTCATTCCTCAAACAGGTGTCGAATAATAATTATCAGTTAGTAAAATCTACAATCATGTACGTATTAGTATCTATAAGTGATGTAGAAAGAGAGAAAAAACGTATTTTTCCAATAGAAGTGAAAAAGATGGTAATTTAGAATTAGCTTATATTGAATGAGGCTTTACTCTTGCTACATCAATTTAGGTAGTTTATGAGAAGTAGTTCACTTTTCACTGTGATTTCTTCTATTGGAAATACAAATACATTATATATGAGTGGCCAAACTGAAATTTAAACAATCAATAACTAAGCAAGTCCTAAGCGCCAACGATACTTCAGGTGTACCTCAACCCAAGCGTACTACAGAGTAATCAATTGATTTTCGATCAGATTCTAATACATGCAAGCTTCTGAAAATCCTTGGTTCCTAATATAATTAAAATGGAACTAAAATTAAGACTCTTTACAAAGGATATGTATAATAGCGCCACGGGCCTTAAAGGCTCTGCTTTTCACTCGTTAAAATACTCACCCAAAAATTCTATCGCGCGACTTTGCAAGAATTATGTCATTGTGGGCAGTAAAATTTCCTACTAAGTGTGCTGGATACGAATCTAAGTAAGAAAAGGCTGAATTCACACTTTAATCTGTTTCGAATTTTGCCTTTTTTGGCCTGTCATTTCTAATCGACAGGGGGCGGGAGGGCATTTCTGATGAACATTAAACAATAGTCAGCCAGCATTGACGTGGACCATTTGCCTTGACACCATTGCTCCATATTAGCAGTGTCCTAATTAAATTCCGTAGGAAGTCATGAAAGTGGATCTTCAAGAATGTATTGCAGCCGAATTTATGAAATAAAGCCAACATATCCTTGACCAATTCCTTGTACATTTCAGCCTTGTCATTCCTCAGGAAAATTACTGCCACTTGACGGAACACACCCCAAATCTGTTTTCCTTTACTTTGAACAACTTTCTTAAACTTGGGGTTTCTCAAGAGCTGCTTAACCTCAAGTCTCTACAAGAAATGCGCCGTATTTTATTTTGGTTTCACTGAAACGAGGGAATTTTTCATACAGATTAGTTTATTCTTATCCGTGGCATTTACCCAGTTCATGATACGACCGAGCTTGATGTGTAAAGGAGGAATGATGTTCTTGCCCGGTTTTATCAATGGTGGGTGCTGCATATTCGTTTCTCCGGGCCTAAACGATGATTTCGGAGATCAGTATTTCTTGATGTAGTACAATTCGATTGCTCTGCTGTCGCATAGGCAAAATAAACAGCAATATTTTGTGTATTCCATGCACGATCTGCTTAACGTAGGTCTACCAGCCATATTTACTATAGTTAATCCTCTCGAATAGCAGCTTTGAATTGTCATAAGCATTCTTCATGTAGATATCATATTCGATAGGTATGGATGGAAGGTGGTTCCTGTTATTCAGCACAACCAACTTGAGCCTGAGTTTTAAAGCCGCCGCTCGTGTACAATACCGGGTTTTTATAGTCACATCTGAACACAATGCTTTCTTTTGTTTGAAGAAAGATTCGAAGGGCCCATGCGTGTAAAATGAAGTCACTCGTTGTCTTGAGGTCGATATTTTCACTATGCTTTTAGATGGATCCTAATCCAGAAGAAAGTCAATCCTTCAGTTTATCCGAGGTAAGTTTATGTTGTAAAGATCTTTCATCAAAGCACGAAAAGTCATTATCCTTAGTGCCTACACATGCTGCCGTTGATAGTTTAGGAAACTTTGCAGAGGCATGGCGATCCCTCTCGTCTGAACTGATATGTAGAAGGATCTGGTATAGGGAGTCCTTTGCCATATTAAGGTACTCAATTGTCCACTTCTTTTCCTGGGTGATGGTAGCACTATGTAGAAGAAGCAGTTATCAACGTGATTGGTAGCCTCCCTCCAAAATCATAAGTACAACAAATACTATTAATTTTTTTGCCGTTATGTTACTGTGGAGGATTTACTGCACAAGTGGAGTGTGGGGCGCAGTCTATATCCTGGTCGCCTATCTCACAATTGAAATAGAAGCAAATATAACCGGAGTTAGTAGTACTATTAAAGCTACTTACTTACTAGGCATTGCAGCTGATGAACTTATACTAAAATAATAAGTGGTGTATTCTAAATCTTTAAAATGTACAGACGAAATGAAATAAACCTACTTGAGCTGTGATGTTCCGCGTACATACAATATCTCTCCAACGAGAGCCAATCATTTTTTTCGAGGTGATATTCGTGTTCAGCACGTCAAATTCATTCGGGATTAGCTACTTTCATCTAGAAAACAATTTCATTGTTGTCCAGTGTAGTATAAGACCTGGAACTGAATTCCGAAGAACACTTATTATATTATTATATTACTAATTTCAGCATTAACTTATCGAAATTACTGATCATTAAGTTGAAGATGAAATAAAACTGTGATAATTGTAACTTATTAGATAGCAAATGATGAGTTAATTAGTGATAATTCTACAGTATAGTAGCTATTATATTTAGAAATAGAGTGGAAAGCGAGCTTCTTTTTCCTAGACATTATTTTGCGATAAGTTCATTGGACCACATTTTGGGTGATGCTTCGATTTCGAAGTAATCAAACAAAAGTCTTGCAGTTAAAATAAATGCAAAGGAAACAGATGGCTATATAAAACACATACTGATCCACCTATTATATACAACTTGGCCATTCGAGATCATTTATGGAAACCAAATCCACAGTCTATTCCAAATGATTCTAAACAAAAAATTAACAGAACACCCATCTACAGAAATAAACCCCATAATTTTTAATTCTAACCAAATAACGTTGCATACACTATTAACTATTACTTGTACGGCATTTAAAAATCATGTTTGTTTACATCCGAAACACAGCACCGAAATTTGCATATAAACAGAAGATTATCGAAGAGAAAAAAATATAAACGATCCAGCTAATGTCGATAAGTCATCTGTTCGGAAAAAATGTTAATTATACTAAGCGATCGTAATTAATAGACGAAAGCGCTGCGGGCTGTTGGAGCGTCTCTTCGGAGGTCATTGCCCCAGAACGGGATGCGAATAATCGAAATTTGTCCAAACGAGACGGGATGCATCCAGTGAACGTAAAATTTTCTCCACTTTCTATTAATGAATCCAAATTCTTGATTTATGGCTGAAATTTGCGTTGTACGTGGATAATAATAGCTAAAATAATATTCTCGTATTGTTTTATTGTAATTTAGTAAGTGGTTTGATTTGAAGATGTTTGAAAAGTTAGAAAAACAACCAGCCAATGTGTTATATTTGGGCAAATAAAAACTACTTGTTTGTAATATCCCAGGTGTTTCTCTTCTCCCAAAAGGATATCCGAATGTTTTCCATAAACATAAAAAACTGAATATTAAAATAAACAACATCGCCCTTTTGAAATCTTGTTTTGTGAAAAGTGATTATGCTTAAACTTATCTGAACTTCTAAGTTTATAATTTTATACATGAGAATCTGAAGAAATTTAAGTTCTTTCTATTTACAACTTCGTTGTTCTGGATGTTTGCGACTAGATTAGGTAATTACTTCAGTTTCAGTAAATTAATAAACTTTAATGAGCTTTCTGAAAGTAGATTAATTCCAAGTTTCATCGTAAATTCAATACTTCAAGATCTCGTTAAGGTTAAATCTCGTAGACTGGTAGATGTTCCCCCTATTAACAAAGTTATGGGTCTGACGCGGCTCCCACGGCATTCTGAAATAGGTAGACAGTGTCGTTGGAACTAATTATTATATCGGTGCTAATTAAGTTATGGTCGTGTGCAAGATAAATAGATGCAGCACGTGTATACATCGGGCATGCACTTTCGCAAAAAATGCGCGTCGAAATGAAGATGTCGTCTCTGCGTGCACATAGTTGCATGATCATGTAAATATATGCATGTGTGTATATATAGTAAGTAGGTTGCATAAGACTGCGACATCGAGCTACTGGTGGAATAATAACACACATTTTCAGCTTCGTTCTTGTGGATTACTTGGCGTTATAACGGGATAGATTGTAGAAGATATGTTGGCGTTGACACATAAAAGAAAATTACATGGGTATAATTTTTATACCAAGGTCTCTTGCGGGAACAATTTAAGAGAACTTCATCGTGTCTATTTAGAAAGCTAGAATACTTGACCTCCGGGTGGTCTTAAAGTGTAAAGGGTTGTTTCAGGCTTTATTTTTGTTGTATATTATTTGCTTCCTGTAGTCTCAGAATATAAAGGAAAACAACTTTTCATGTCCATGTTTTGAGTTTTTGACACCTTAGCAAAAAATTAGTTAGACCTAGAAATAACAGAAATGAAATAATTCTTACTCTGACTGCACCAATTCCAATAGCCCCACGTTCATATTTCAACAGTCATCCTTGATGATAAAATCTTTTCCGTTTCATGTCATATTCCATATACAGAGATACTGTCCCAAATTGCAAAGCATCTGATAATCTGATCTGCCAAGGCATTGTGTAGTACACGATAAACCTTAGTAGCTGTATTCGCTTTTTCTTTGGACTTATTTAGGGTCTTGTGCGTGATGTACAAATTGTATTATCCTATAGGAGAATTGGTTCAGCACTATGGATCAATTGTGGTGGACATTTATCTAATTGTATAATAAGTTAATCTGAAATTGTGTATCGAGGAAAAAGATACCAAGATATTTTGCTGCTTTTATCATAATATATTAACTATGCAATGTTTGCATTGAGCTTCGCTTTGATACGTAGCAAGCAACTTTAATATCTTGACCTTTTTATGCTGTTGTACATAATCCACTTCTTGTCGTATGTTGCGATTCATTTGTTCATTTAATATATGCCCAGTTTAACCCACTTACTCTTTTTCATTTCAATTTGATTTGAATCACATCTGCTTTAAGTTATTTGGCAAAGACCCAGAAGGTTCGTTAAAAATCATGCTTCAAAGGGTGAAGATAGTTATTATCCAAAAGGAAAATTTTGATTTTCGGGATAAGGAACGCCCTGAACCACCAAAGGAACCGAGGAACTGGAGCAGTTGCTGGATGACAGAACAACTTGTTGAGGATCTTCGCCGGACTCAGCAAGTCATTTCTACACGATTATACAAACTTGGCAGAATACAGAAGAGAAGTCGCACTTTCGATGTATCGAGGAGGTTATAAAAGGATCGCTGAATTGATTGTGTGAAAACCGCCATCTTTTTCCCGAAGTGGAAAAGGGAGATTACTTTGAAAAATAGGTGATTACCCATGTTTTAATAATGAACAACCAAGTATCATCAGAGAGGCCGCAAATTAATTTATACACCTAATAGAAACCATGGTGATTAAAAAACTCTTTAACCAAGTATTTGAAATTGAGTAATACATTTACTTTCAGGCTTTTCAAAACTCTATTTTAGATATTTACTCCAATGCCCTGTCTTCGAGAAATATTTGTGATGATGATTACTGCTATTAAAGTCTTTGTTGTGTGTGGTACATATAGAAGAAGATTGGTCTATAGCACTAACGGGACCCAAAGGTGTTGGTGGTTTTCTAGTCCAAAAGCACATTCTTTGTAGATGGCGAGGAATCCCGTGGTAAAATGCAGTAGAATAGTTTGGATTATATCTCAGAATAATAGTAGCATGAGAGAGGAAAGAGTTACTGGGAAACAGAAAACATAGAAAATTTTGCAATTAACTCCAGTGTTGTTGTATATTGATATACATTTATTTAAATAGAAAGAAATTGATACCTCTTTGTGACTAAGTTGCTTCTTCCGTGGGGTCACAATCACATCTGATGGAGGAGAGTAAAGAGAAATCTGCAAAATAAAATAAACAGAGGAGAAACAATACTCAGACAATTACATTGAATACTATGGAATGAGAAAATATAAAGTCAAATTAAAATACAGCTATTTTCTGTTTATATAGAAAGTACGGTCACGTATGGAGCAGAAAGTTGCACAGTAAATTAAAAAAATGTAGAAAAAATTTTAAATCACTAGAAATGATGTACTGGAATGGATGCTGTACACTGACAATAAAGGAACGGGTGCGAAACGAAGGAATAAGAGAACAGATGAGACTAGACATGTCACTCACAGACACTGTAGAAGAAAAGTTGATATGCTTTGGCCATGCATTAGCTTAACAGTATATGGTACGAGTGGTCCCAAGCTCAATAAAATTGCAAATTTCTCGTTTATATGTACTTTTTGGCCAGATTTCAAGCGAATTTAATACAGCTTTTGCAAAAAACTTGAATTTGTTGGTATTCCAAGTAAACTAATTCCAAACATAACCCCCATATATTCTTTATTATTTCAAAAAGAAGAAATAAAAGTAGAAAACATACTTACCACCAATGCCTTTTACAACATAAACCAATATTTTAATTTGCACTTTTGACTATCTGTCACCGTGATGCACAGTATATAATTTTAATTTAATTTATTTTTATGTATTTGTGGCCAAAGTTTTTGCTATACTTGCTTGTTTGTTTGTTTCTTACTTACTTGTTTGTTTGTTTGATAGTATACGCGCACAGTTGTTGTCAAATTTATATATTATTTGTTTGTCTCCTTATTTGTTATTGACATATTCAATAGCAAATGTGTACAATGATACTGAATAAATTATTATTATTATTCCAATAAATTGTAGCACTATCAAAAGGACTTGAATTGCATTCAATAAAATTAGATTTTTTTGTTGCAAGCTGAAAAAAACATATCATTTTTGTAGATCTTTTAGCGCTGAATCCAAATCCGGCCACAGAATTGCTGTAGCACGTCCAGGTTTCGAAATATCCTTACCACAAAGGGCCAAAAATGCGATTTTCGGTTACATTTTAGGTTGTGCTATAAGAAGAGGGATTTTTTGTTTGCCTTTTTTATTCTATCATTTAGTACCATTATTCCCCGTCAAACTCCATTTTCGTTTCCTTCTATCCGTCTTTCCATTCTCGAGATATATCAGTTTTCAACTGTAGTACTTCGTAACCATTGTGCATCATAACCTATTGTCTGGTTTTAAACATTTTTAGACAAATTTTTCCTGAAAATCTCTGCGAATGTTAGGAAAATTTGTGTAAAAAAGTTTAAAACAGGATATTAGGCTATGATGCCTAATGCTACTAGTAAAAAGTATTAGAAGTACTATAGATTGAAATTGGTATATTTTAAGAAAATAAAAGTCGAAAGTCCAAACAAAAGAAAATATATTTTGGAGAGAAAATGTGGTACTAAATGATAAGCAGAAATGAGTAAAAGAATTCGCTGTTGTTTCAACAGAACCTCAAATATCAACGAAAGCCGTAATTCTGTGTCTTCCTGTTTAGGATATCTCGTAATCCTGACCAGCTAGAGCAATTCTGCGGCTGGATTTCAGCGTCAAAAATTGTACGAGAAATAATGCGTAATTATTCAGGTGCCAAAACTTGATTCTATTGTATTGTTATCCTTGTGCCATTATGTGTTTATACGAGTATTTCCAACTTTCATCTATTACAATAGCCCCGCTACGCTGATTATTAATGCATGAATTCATCCATGGACGAAAATTGATACAGACTCCAATTTATTTTCGATATATTGTCTCATCAGTGAATACTGATGCAAATGCTATTATTATGATGTACCGTACATCTAGTATTCAATATTAATCACGCATGCCCGCCAACAATATTGTCAAATCAAATACGATGTACGGAACTAATAAAGTATAAAATATGTACGCATTACGCAGAACATTTGCATTCAGTGGGTGCCATTGTAACATAATATATAGACAAACTTCATATTTACCCATTTCTAAATATAGAACGCAATATTTTACGATTTCCATATGTAGTGTGGAAATTAATAACGTCTGAAATAACATGTGGGATTTAGTAGCAACAATGACAATAACATGGGGCACTGCTCCACATAGTAGGTACTGAATTTATTTAGCTTCTTTTGCGGAAATGGAAATAAATTTTAATTCAACTTGACTTAATTCGTAAAAATTAGTACCACGACGTGAATGTGCTGAAATGCTAAATATTCAACATTAATGCTAGAGGTAAGCTCTAAAACATGAAAAAAGGCCGCCTCTTTAGTAGATCGTGATAAAATAATTACATCTAATGGATACTAACGACCTGTAACGGCAACCGATTTGCAAGCTTACTGAAGCTCGTTTCCTAGTTTTCCGTGTATCATAAATCGACCTCCACAGTAATTTTACAGTATGCTAATTGTACATACATACGTCTATTTAAATTGCTAAATTTGCGTGTGTATTTTATACCGATCGTTTAAATAACAAACAACTATACCGGATAGCTTTTATTATTGCCATTTGGTTCTGATAACATCCTGATTTGAACGAACGACATATCAAATTTGACGAGGACATCCTTTGACACGAATCTGGTTTATATCATCTTAAAAGACTTTTCGGCGGAGTTTTGTTCTTGGAAAATTTGTGCAAAATGTAAACATATTACCATTAGCCTCTTTTGATGATTATATATGATTGACACTATATATCAACAATAAGGCAGCACATGGAACACGAATGGAGTAAATCTCACGATTTTTTCAAGAAATTCCGTTTTGATTCGATAGAACGTTGCAGGAAATTTGATCAATCTGTTTTATCTTTCCTTGAAAGCTTCGTTATTATAAACAAACCGAATGACTAAATCGAAACTACGCAAACACCGAGAAATACATATTATTCTCACATTGAAAACAGTTTATTACGACAATATTTAATTTACCGCTGACAGAGAGTGGAGTCTAATCCACATGGAAATAATTATCTTAAAATCCAGCTAATACAACACACTCATAGAATGTTTAAATGCTAATTATAAGAGTAACGCTTGAAAACATATAGCTCCATTCGGATGTGCAAGATTTCTTTGAAATTGCTTTATATTTACTCGCTAGCCGATTTATTATTGACTATAACTGTGTATCGAATTATTTGCGTTTACCCCACAAGAAACAAACAGGCAAGCACACATCAATTTGTCCGAACAAACAAACAGAAATTGGTTGGTAAATAGAATGTAAAATGATATCGCCCCAGGAGGTAAAAGGTGCGTTGGTAGACGATTTAGACAAATCGAACGAATTTATCGATAGTGAATCAATATTGAGATACGGGCGGGTACGTTTGAGAAAATGCGTTAGCTTCAGAACTCCTAATATACAATAGTTAGATTGTAGGCGTAATTGTTCTATGTAATTATTTTAACCTTCATAAGGTCTTCAAAATCACTGACGTTAACGGTCTTCGGGTAAAATTTGACCCAAGTAGAAAATTGTATACATAGACATCAATTTACTTTGCTTAAAATGTTATTAGCCTTCAAATATTATTTCTAACTATGCTCAGCATATGTTAGCCGTATTTTTAGTAAACATTTATTGTAGATAAACGAGTACATTGTTTTTATAGAGTTATTTCCAGTAATATAAGTATGTATATTATATATAAAAATTTAATCTTATATAAATATTATTATCAATTATTACACTGGTTACATAAAGCAATTGTTTTAGAGTGCTGTTTGCACACAAATTTTTGCAATTTATACGTACTAATGGTGTTTTATCATCCGTTTTGGGGCATAATTGGCAACGACTTCTTTTAATTGCATTTTTGACTGGTTCACATATTATTTCTTTAGATTTGGCTGAAATTAACGGCTACTGATCCTGTTCTGCTACATCACGTATTTTTTGTGCTATTTCTCATGAAAATGGTGCTCTTGGTAACGCTTTTCGGTTCTTTATATAAGGTGTGACAAGCCGCAAACCTAAATTTTCTAAGAAGTGTCGACGTTTGGCAAAACAGTTTTCGTTCCATCCATGTTTGGCTGACGTAAGTAATATAAAAGCATTGTAACTTGAGGCCATCGACTAGTCTTCCTTTTGCAAGTATAACATGACACAACTTTATCCAGCGTGTGTACTCCTCCTTTACATTTATTGTAATCTAATATTATCTGCGATTTTTGTCTTCGCGATTACAAACTTCTGTGTTGTGATGCAAGGTGCTGAGAAGATTCACAGACTTATTTTTAGTAATATATGAAAGTAAGGTAGCTTCCTTGGTAAAACAAAAAAATAATGAAAATACAGGTCTACTTTTAGTTGCCAATATCTCTGGTGGTAGTTCAGTTTTATTTTTACGTATAATTCCTACTAAAGCTATTTGTTTTTCTAGTAATTTTTGTCCCAATTGATATCATGTAAAAAATGATCTGGAGCCACATTATGACTTTTCATACCAACTGTTAAATCCTGTATACGGTTGTATATTCCAGGGATAACTAGTAGCAGAATCGCAAAGCACCCACAATTTTATACCATATTTAGCTGGTTTTGACGGAATGTATTGCCGCAATGAACATCTTCCTCTGAATGTAACTTGCTGCTCATCGACTGTTACATGTTGAGATGGGTTATAAAGCTTGAGCAATATGTCAACCCATTTATTCCACAACTCACGTATCGGTGCAAACTTGTCTAGGATTCGTCGTTCACTGCGAGTATCCTTATTGTCAAATCTTATTACTCTTGAAAGGGTTTTGAATCTTTTCAATGGCATGATTGCTCTAAAAATTGGTCTACCTTTCTCAGAACCCCACAAACTCTCCGTACTTTCATTATTTGACCTATACACTCCAGCTAATAATAGTGTACCAATAAATGCGAATATTTCGGTGTCGTTGACGTCGGTCCAATCATTACCAATAGCACTTTTACCTTCATTATTGGTATATTTCAAAGATTACCGTTTTCTATGTTCGGCAAGTATGATAAGAGGAAAAGAGAAAGATACATTTAGTAGTACCAACGCTCAATATATATGTACGTATATTTAAACTACGTGTTACTAAGGCCCAAATTATGTCGCAAGTAGTGCTGTTCGGCATAACAGAAACTCAAGCTTTTTACTCCAGGTCAAATTTGACCCGAACACCTTAAGCGTAAAAAATTTAATATATGCTCTTTTTGCAAATATATTTTCCAAAAGGTTAATGTAACTGTTGAGACTTGAAATTAAATAAAAGTAAAAAAATATCAAAGATAAAAACCACTAATTTAAAAAAAAAAAAACAATTTTTCCACTAAAATGGGTCAAAATTGACCCGAAGACCTTATGAAGGTTAACGAGTTACGATCTGAGCTGGCATGGTTAATTTTAGTTTAGAAATGTTTTAAAAAGATATTTTGCTTCAAAAGGAAAATTAGAGGTCATATAAGCTAAGAGCACTCATCAAACCGAGTCGATTCTAAATCACATTTGGCGTAATTAATTATCTTAGTTTATCACAATTTATTACAATTTTGCAGTAGGAGTTTTCACTTCTTATTTAATTTGTAAATGCTATGGTAACAAAGAGTGCAATGAGAAGGTACGCCTGCGTTTAGCGATATGTATGTTTGAGAGAGAGAGAGAGAGAGATAGCAGATTTGAATTCCCTTTAAGGAAAATTTAAGCATCTCTTACAGCTAGTTACACTAATATACATTATGACGCAGAAGGATGGGTATTTCAAGAAAATTAGAAAGTTTCGTTATCTTAGCGTGAATGAGTGTTACACAGATAATAAGACAAATAATATTGAATATTTGTCAGGGATTTCCGATATTCTTTGTGATAGTGACTGCAAGTTATGCTTACTTAAGCTAGTATAAAGGTCAAAGTTGGTAAGGAGTCTTAGGAGTCATGTGGAATGTCGATAACCATATAACATTAACCTTCCTATACTCACGTCAAAATGAAAGACGTATACTATACTATATAAATCGGTCTCACAGACCGTATGCGTGAGTATAGGAAGGTTAAAAACTTGAAAAATGCTCACCGAATTTGTTTATTTATTTATTTACAATAGCCCAACAGGTAGAACCTATAGAGGTCAAAATACTGGAAGAAACATTCAGTTAGAAAATATGTGTACACAAACAAAACTTATACAGGTGTAACTGTGAAAATGATTAATTTAATAATGTGGTAAAGCTGGTATGGTATAGTTAACGTAATTAGCAAAAACAATGGCAAATCACGCGAAACGTTTTTGCTTAATTTTAATAAAGTTTTGCCCCCCTACATTTTACATTACGGTACAGTGTCCCTCGTAGACGTTTATTTGAGAGATAAAGGATTTTGAAAAGTCGAAATAAATAGTCGGGCATTCAGTCAGTAGTCGGGTATTCTACAATGTAATTAGATGGTTTCATTGTAATAGCGCCGCGGGTAAATAGCATATTATCGACAAGTGAATAATGGTTCCCTGTCTCTATCACTATTACAGAAAAATAAACAGATGTTTCATTTCGCTGTCGTCGCATGAACTTGACCTATATTTGAAAAGTTCGACAATCTTTTATTGGTAATGATAAAAATGTTTTCTTTCAAAAGATTTATTTATTAATAAACAATGTAAAGTCAAGAAAACAAAGAAAGTTTCACAAGAAATACCTAACATTAGACCTGTTTGACAATAATATGTTTATGTGATTTCTGTGTAAAAATGTTTGAAGTAAAATGATTAATAAATCGTAGATAATATGTATGTACTGTGCAATCAGTGTGAGAAATTCGTAAATTTGAAGTAGGCCGCTTATTCATAAATCATTTATGCTTACTCGATCAATGATCCGATCGTTAGTCGTATTGGAAATTCGCCGCAATTGTATAACAGGGCCGGACTCAAAACTGTAGTTATAAATATCTTGCGAACGGTACGTTTGGGGCCCTAGGTTTATTAAGTAAGTATTGAATATATTTTAATTATCTACCTTTGGACAACTTTTTAACCATTTACACAGTTACAGCCTGTATATATAGAATGAAAGAAAGAAACGTAATGTATGCAACAAAATCTTATCTGACTTTCTAAGCGTTTGAAAATTATCGAAACTTTATCAACAAATTGTATTTCTACGTCCAAAAAGATGAGCCGCGTGGCCCCTATGCAAAGCCGGGTTTTCAGGGCCTTTAAATAACCTGAAGAATCTGACTAAAGGCAGAAGACCCAGACGGAAAACTGTTGGTTCTCCAAGGTTGGAACTGGGATTATGACCCTGCTGCTCATCATCCATACAACTTTCATAGTGCAAAAAGCTTTTTGTATTCAACCTCGGAATAGGGCAGATATAACCTGCAAACGACCCAAGCAAAAATAAGGAAAATGAGTTCAGGATGCTAAAATGTTAAGGGTATTACTACAGTACGATAAAAATGTTAAAACCTTAGAAAACTTTAATCCAAATGTAACGGTTGTGAGTGAAACAACAACTAGATTCTATGATGTAATTTAATAAACATGTTTGCTTGCAATGTTCAGTAGACTTTTGGTAATGCATTTTCTAATCGATATTCACTCTACATTTAGTGCTTCCCCCATCGGGATTCCAATATCGGAATTGCCTTACCTCTTCCTTACATTGTTTTCTGTTACACGTGGTGAGCCTGTAAATCTTCTTCACAGATAAGAATCTACTTTGGAGGAATTAGATTTTGCAATTTATCGTTGTCGCTGTTTATATCAATTTCTCTGCGGCCATTCTTGCTTATATTTCATCTTTTAGTTCTGGTTTTCTACGTTTACCGCCTATTTTGCGAAGCTTATATACATCTGTTTCTATTATTAGTAGTGCAAAATGCAAAGTATCAACACTTACTTCTTAAAAAGTATTTACTTCTATTTTAATTTTTTTTTGTCCCCGTTACATAAATAGCACAAACTATAAAAAGTGATTTCCATGCACCCATCCTTTGTCGAGATACATTAACAATTGATATAATATGTCAAAACTGTAAATGTGGTTCCGTCCTCACTTTTAGCGTCTTCAACACTTGAATATGACAAAATATGACAAAACTTTTTGTGTATTTCAAAATTTGGAAAGGTGCTGCAAACAAGAGGTTGTGGTGGAAGTTAGTTTTCTTTGCAAATTGTTGCTTTCTCCTTCCATATCTTCTTAGCTCTACCCATTTCTTTATTAATAATGGAATATTCCACTCTTTGAGAATGGTATGTAATCGAAACAATTGTTAGAGCGATCTAAATAAAACTAGTGAAATTCAACCAAGTGTGTTTTATTTTTTGATTATTAATAACGAAGATGTTTCATCAAGAACCAACGGCTACATCAATAGATACCATTACTTTAGTTGAACTGCACTGCTTCCCTCTCTCTACTCAGATTATGTCTGATGCTCTATTCCAGATCTTTCCGGGTCTGTGTCTTCGTCCTTAGCAAAAGCTCGAACTACAAAAGTTTCTTTTGTAACCAATCTGTATATCTAAAAATGGATCGTGGTTTGTTTGGATGCTTAAAACTTGGAAATGACTGGACCAAATTGGATACCTCCTCCTACGGGTTTGTGCGTAATAGCTACGCGAAGGTTTAGGAAAAAAGAAAAGCTGAAAAAAAAATTTGCCGGGCCATCTAGTAATATGTACATTATAATCGAACGTATGACAGCATAGATAAAAGGCGCTCTAGGAAACTCAAATAAACGAAAACAGGGGCCAAGTAGATATGCAGAATAAATAATTGGAAAAAGGCGAAAGATATATAATTGGAACTTCCAAAGACTGAAGTTCGCGAAGAATGTTATACTAGAAAGAAAGGGGCGGAATCTTATAGAATCATATAGGCTTATACAAGCAGTTGAAACATTAAGTCCTAGCATTAACATAAGATACAACCACCTATGGGAAAAGAATAAGGTGTCAAATGAATTGTGGAAATTCTAATTATGTCAGTGAATTCAAATAGCTTGGTCTCAACAACGACAGATTCATACAGATTAGTTCACGCAGGATGGCAAAGAATTATTGCTTCTTTTACAGTAGACAGTTCGTTAGATAGTAAAACGTGATTTTGCATAAACTATGAAAGAATTAACGATGTGGAGAAGAACACTTGGTAAAAGCTAAGATAGTCTCTGATTGGGGCGTGTACTTTGAAATACTAGATGAAAGGATAACAAGGTCAAAGGGAAAAGCAGTCGTCGTAGAAATTGGAAGGATATTGTAATGAACGGTTTAAGAAACCTGGAAGTGCAGAATTGCGAAAGGGCACTAGACGATAAGAAAAAGATCTTTGCTCGGAACTTAATTTATTCCTAGCATAGATTCCAGGAGGGATCCTTGCCCCTTCGTCTTCTATCTATTGTAGAGCAGTCCGATTGGGCTGCCGGAGTGGTGTATGTGACTGTCGTGGAATAATCCTTCGAAGTATCAATGCTGCAATAAGATTTAGTTGATAAAAGAAGAAAATGTCTGTCATAAAATTACGGATATGAATATCATCTAGATTTTTGTATTGTATCGAATACAATCAATAGCCATGAAGTTCTTGGGTCGTTTCATCATTTTTGCCTAGGGGGCGATTGGTTTTGAAGCTTGGTAACGGCTTTAACGTAAGCGTTAGTAAAGAAGACTGCTGTTGTCAAAATGCCTGGAAGTTTGTTTTGAAAATTCTGGATCTGTTTAAGATGACTCCTGTTCAGGCGAGAAGCATCGTTGACGAAGCCAAGATGAGCTGTATGGATTGCATGACTGTATGTACTCCTATTGGACAATGCTTCGTCGTATCCATTACATGAACCTTTGAATAAAGTCAATGATATGTTCGAGATAAAGTTTTCTCGCCCTAACGTAACTTCCTTAATTCAACTCATAGGTTCATAAACCAACGCGTCATCGAAACATTGAAAGAACTATACCGAAAACAGTTTATGCATCGTCTGCTTTTAGGGAATAAAAATAAGGAAAAAACAATTACAGCAAACGCTCGATAACGTGAACTAATTTAAACCAAGGCTTATTCACATTATCGAAATGTTTACATTAGCGAAGGTGTTTATTAACAAGCAAATTATAATTATTATAAGAAATGTTTAATACGCCAAAATGAAAATATAAAAAATATTCAAACAACCTTACTACTTATTTAGAAGAAAACTAATCTGCTACCTTAATCCTTAATCTCGACAAATTGTCGCTTAGCATTGTCTTCCAATGCTTGCGCCTGTAATTCACAGCGAACTAAAATATCCATGTATGATACTTCTTTTCATTTAGCCCAATCCAAAGCTTGGCTAAAGGCTTGTATAACACACAAACTTGCGCGTCAGTCACTATACTTTAAACTTCAACAGGAAGATCCCCAACATCACTGTCCATATCTTCTTCCTTATTTACATCATTCAGCTTATCTTCCTTTCATACATTAATATCACCTGGTACACAAAAGACGTTAGGATTTACAATTTTCAATAAATTAACATCATCCAATGGTGCATTAGCAAGAACATCACCATCGAATGGCAATTGTTCCAACATTTTTAAATCGTTTGCTGATTAAGTGCATCCCAAGCCATGTGCAAATTCTAAACCGCTTCTCATAATGTTGCTTGTTTGTTGTGATTAGAGATTCATTGTCTTACCTGAGGAACAAAGCGCTTGTGGAATCATTCCAGGAATATAAAGAGATATCAATATTTCTAAATAAACGTGGATTTTTTGCTTGTCCTATTATCAGCGGCTTTAATTTGTGTGAATCACTCAATTGGTGCATGCTAGAAGCGTTAATTGTTATTTTTCGGTTTTTCTACCCGGAGCATATTTTTCAAATGATGCAGCATAGGTTTTCTGACGTAACATTCTCCAATAAAGGCCGCTTTCATCGGCATTGTAAATTTTGGTCCGTATTTAAAATTAACTCCTTAATTTTTGCCGCCAATTGGGACATGGTTTTCACGTTGTTTTAGAAAGTATTTATGCAGTCAATTTTCCATTCTGGACGCTTTTGCAGCTTTTTAAAGTATTTCGATTTGCTGGACCTCCAAATGTGTCGCGAGTCCTTCGAAAGATTTGCGTTTTCAAACGCTTAATTTTACAGATTGTTGCCTTTGACACACCATATTTTGTTGACTCACTCCTGCACCAAGTACAACCTCCTAAGATTTTTGTTTTGTTACTTAAGTTTCAACACTTTTGTTTATTAGCCGTGAATAATTCTAACGATGCATGTAAAATTGTAACCTATGTACTTGTAAACACTAACGATAACAATAAATTAAAATAGCGTTTTAAAATCCTGTATTAAAGAACGAACCTCAGCCAACAAAGTTGTAACTGTGACTACTTTTGCAAAATCAAAACTACATATGTGTGTATCTGGAACTAAGCATCTGTGTTTGCTATAGCAATAAGTTATTCCGGGAACGTACCCAATTAAGTTCAAATATGAATATATGCTACATAAATCGGGGAGTCCCCTACATAATTGGGTAACTCTGGGATTGATTAAACTGTGCTTTTCATAAGCAACTTGTAACATTCGAGGTTATTCGTAGGCGATCGGAAATTACCAAAACGTCGCATAAGCATACACATACCCACTCGATCCGTCCCGATTAAATTCGATCTTCGTTGGTCATCGTCCTCGTAGATCTATTTACGTTATGAAGTTATCGAACTTAAATACTTCTGTATTTTGAGCTCACATTAACGCAATGTTTCCGATATCGGGTGTTTATATTATCGGGCGTTTGTTGTATTTATATGTACAAAAACATCGATTCAAAAGAGTGCTGTTATATGTTGGCCAAAGCATGAAATGGAGTAAAAACAACACCTTGTATAAATCGTGGAATAAGCTACTGAGACCATCAAACGATGTGAATACGACGAACCTGACAATGAACCCGCCAAAATGTAAAAGGCGTTAAGCAACGTTGGTGTTTTTACCGTTTATGCCCGTGAATGAGGGGCTACTTGTCTATGGTGGTGATCCAGGGTAACAGATGCTGACAAACGGCGAAATTGTTCACGAATTATTACATGATAACGATCACACTGATGATGGTGATTCAAATGAAGATCCACATGTAGATGACTTGGAACCATCTCATGCTGAGGCCTGTCAAGCATTGCATTTGGCATTCCAGTGCTTCGAACAGCAAGACGAATCCGATCACACCCTGTTATTGCAGCTCAAAAGAATCAGAGATCTAGCTGCCATAAAGAGGAAGTCATCATTGAAGCAGACCAGTATAACATTTTTGGGCCAAATTCATCTTATATGTTTTTTATTTCGTTTATCTTTTCCACTATGTAGTACAGTTGAATAAAGATTTTTTTTTTGTAAATACGTGGTTGATTATTTTACACCTTCCTCTTTTTTCTTTCATTTTTAGCGAATTTTCATTCGAATGATTGATTATCCGAACCATCTCTCACAATAGTTCGGATAATCGATGCTCTACTGTATATCACATCTTCTATCCTTGGGTGGCGGAGTACCATTTGTCACGGTAGCCTTTTATGTTGTTTTCAATTCTTTGCGTTATGTGTATAAAAAATAAAAATATAATTCTTTATCAGCACATTAAAATCCTCTCCCAAATGATAATCAAATGTGGCCAAAAAGTTATAAAATTTTCATTTTGCAAAATGACTATATTTTACATCTTTCACTGTTGAACTAAAAAGTCAATTCGTCATATTTACTGGACCATGCGCGAGTGTACTCAACATACGTTGGGTGGAAAAAAGGAAACTTTTTTACATGAAAAACACAAAAACTCATTCGGAAACGTTCTGCAATGATCGATAAGGACGCTGAATTGTTTCGAGAAGCGCGTTCGACGGAGACGGCTGCGTAAGAGAGGGGATCCCGACACAGACCGGTGAGTATCTGTACACAACGAGCCTATATTTTCGTACTACTATCCTCGGAAAGTAGTCAACGTTATGCGTTTGTAAGGGGAGGTTTTTCTAGCCGATCTCTCGCGGAATACGCACGTGTTTTCCAATGAGAACAAACGCACGTGATCGTTCGCAAAATTTTTATACTCTCGCCTCTTTCAAGGAGACAGTTAGGCTTAACCGATTTTTCGACGATATGCTAATCGGTGCACTTGCGCTATTATCTCTTAAAAACCAGTTTGCCATTCTCGCAAAGGGTTGCTGCTGGTAGTGACGAATAACAATATTACGTTCGCGAAATTTCGTGCGGTGAGGACGGAATTTAATCGTTTAATCTAAAGCGGATTGCGTTTAAACGTGAAAATGATCTCAAAATTAATTGTGTGTGCAAACTAACATAAAGTAAACGGGACGCTTGATATACGAAAGTGAAATCGTTAGTTGGATGCGTTTTGTGCGATAAATTGAACGAGTCCAGCTCTAAGAACTGTGAAATTCATGCTGTTACAATTTTATCGCCGCTCGCGTAGTAAGAACAAAAGTGAAATTACGGTGTCCGTGCAATTTCTAATTATGTGGTAGACTTTTAATTCTAACAACAGTGCAATACTTGGTGGAATATTTTGTGTGCAAAATTTATGTGATATTTGTATTTATTTATATAATACGTCGTTGAGGATTTTACAAAGTGCAATAGGAAATAATATGAAAATGAAGTATTTCAGCGCTGGACATAGGGAATCTTACACCTTAATCGCTCGGAAGAGATACATGAAGAAGATGCTGTAAGTTTTTCTTCCAGATTTATTCGAAATATTGCAGTTAAACCGATATTATTTATTATTTAAGTCATCGCAATAAATTGCAGTGGTCAACACATATTTTGCTACCGAACTTCTTTTAACTGTTCTTAAGCAATTTTGGTGGGCTGAATCCAAAAACACCCCCAGATTTTCTCTATCAGTTCGTCTTCAAAAGATGTGAGCACGTATTTGTATATAGCTAGTCTAATTCCTGCATATAAATATTGGTTCCAATACAACCTATAAAAATGCACATATAAAAAGGAAATAGGTTCATTATATAAAACAAATATTTACAAATGTTATTACCCAAAATAAATATTTACAGTAGTTGGTAACTAATTTAAAAACTTTCTTTCGGGCGCTTTACTTGCGTACGACTGAAAGAGTTTGCCTCTTTTAATACTCCAGCAGTAATCAGCCATCATGTGTGTGTCCAATCTGCCCTGGTATCTTTCTTCCATTATTCTGATATCCTGGCGGAATCGTTCGCCCTGCTCCTCACTAAAGTCGCCAAGATTTGAGGAAATCTCTCTAAATGACTGGAGGCAATGAACCTCAATGCTCATATGGCAATTCGAAATTTGAAAGTTATGAAGTGTATCTTTCACTATTTATTCGTAATTTTCAGACTTATAATTACCAACAGAATTTTGCACAACTTTAACAAAAGAAGACCATTGGTCTCAATCTCCGTCATTGATTCTGTGAAGTGTGGGTATTATATAAGTTGCCTTATCTCAGGTCCATCAAATATTCCTGCTTTTAGTGTTTCATTACTGATTGCAGGAAATTGATTTGCCAAGTATTGAAGACAAAGACCATTTTGATCTAAAGCTTTCATAAGTTGTTTGGCCCTAGTTTAATGTGCAAGACACGTCCATTCTTGAAAAGTGTTTATTGCATAAACATTTTAAAGCCGGTATGTTTAGAAACCATTGGGGGTAATTAGAGATATTTAAGATGATAAATAAATATTTGCTTTCCTAGAAAGATTAGGGAAGTAAAAAACAACTACAACAAGCAGCTAGAACTGAAAAGAAGGTCTGTTCAGGAGCTTTATTGTAGCATTATCAAGCAAAATATATGAAATATTTAATTTTTGTCTGTCTCAACAACTAAAGGTGATACAAGAAACAGAATGGCATGTTTGGAATCAGAGTTCTTGAAATATTTAAAATCAGCCTTTTTTCTGAGGAAGCAAATTTTCTTTGTGTAGGGCTGCGTTATAATTTGTTTTCGAAGTGGAAAACATATTTTTCTACATACCCGTGTTATATTCTTATAGCAAGTACATTTGAGAATTGCCGTAAAATTTGTGATAAAATTCTCATTCTAACGCATCAATCATTTATTTTCCAGTTCCCGAAGAACAACTCATTTGTACCCTACGCCCTCATTTTAGTACGGTAAACCATACCCAAATGTAAAAAATTGATCTTACTGCCATAGAAATATCACGACTATAACAGTCTATTAAAGGCAAAAGATGACATTGTGATTACATGTTTTTAATTCTTTATTTCCACATCCAATTTTTTTTTGCCTTCCAGTTTACGGAATCAGGGCAAGAAAATGCAATTATGAATTTTAAATTTTTAATCAAAAATGGTCGTTATTTGGATGAGGGGTGGCATTATTCTAAGAAAACTAACTAAACCAGCCTTCAATTCCTTACCCTTATGGTGTCTCAATTTAAAGACGAAGAATGTTAGCTTTGGAAACACATAATCCAAAATGGCGAAACTGTCATCTTCCGTCTTCAATAGTATCTATTTTGTGGAAACGTTACTACCACATTCATTTCAAGTTGATACATATGTAATCATGGAATTTTCGGCGTGTCTCCAGTAAATTTCTTAATGTTGTAATTAGGTGATGAACATTTCTTGTCTAGAAAAATCACTGTTACTCCAACAGAAGCCTCGATGGTTACTGCATTATATTTAGGTTGAGAATTGGGCTCCAACCTGCATTGTTCGACATCTACCTGCTTTTACCATTCCCCTATTTGATCTTTCTTAACTTTTCCCTTTTCATTTGATTTTATGCCAACCTAAGCTCATCAAAGTCAACCGCAGAGACTTCTCGGTTTCCACAGTTTTTATTACTTTTCTGTAATAATGGTGATACTTCAGTCGATAATTATCGTTTTTTCCTTACTACGCTGTACATTTATTTTTTGAATTACTTGGTTTCTTCATAGTATTACTCTTTATCTTCTTCTATAGAGCATAGATATTTTTGTTTTCTTCAATAGGTTTGGCAAAGAAGAACAAGAATCTCTTCTGTTGGATAACTAGCCTTGTTAATACATTCTTCTGGTTGCTCGCGTTAATCGGTAGAAGTTTTTGGTACCGAATTGATTTAAAGCTGGTACGTCTTCGACAAATGTCTTTTCCGTATGTATTGTTTGTGATTATGTAATTCTTATGTAGTTGTTCATTCTGGTCCATTTTCTGTGTAGGGGTTTTTGAAAAAGGTATTCGTACAGAAGAAATATTCATTTTTGCAACAAGCATGATGCAGCATTGATTTTCTAGTGTTTCTTGTTTCCAGTCCAAATTTGCGTACATATTTGGTTGGCAAAAAAACAGACACTTTTTTTGCATTGATGATTGATGAGAATGTTCGTGAGTATTTTAATTTATATTATTTTCTAGGATATTGTCCGCAGTTTGACCGGAATTACTTGTAGGTTACATTCATTATTGAGCCTGATTATGTATAGACGATACATTCCACATTTTGATCGCCTGACGATCTATAACTTTACCAGCAAAACAATTGCATCTGATTCGGATACAATAAATGACCTATCTTATTTCGAAATGATAGTTAGGCTCCCCTTCACTCCTTCCTCGTCAGGCCTTAAATTTCTCAGTTTATATGCTCTAATTCTTTATTTCATCGTTTTCTGTATGGTGTGATTTTATCGCAGCTACTACTACCCACTTGCGTTTAAAAATACATTTGAACGTCGCCATTTCTCCACTAAAATCGTAGAAGAATGATCTTCCGCAATACGTGTACATTTTATGTCATATTGTCCCAAAATATTTCTGGACCTAGGAGCGACTAAATATTTTGACATTTTTAAGAATTGCTTCTAACTTTTATTGACTTGAGAGCGATGTTTGACACAATATAGTGGGGATAACATGGAGAACACTTATACAATATGTCAAGAAAAATAGAATAGAGGAAATATAAAAGGAAGATATAGCTTTGTATAATGGTGGCGGATGAACTGTTTAAAAGTACGAGGAATCGTAATAAACCATAGAAATCTTGAATCAGCAAAAGCACATGCAAAGGTTAAAATCGTTTGTAAAAATATGCGAAAGTAAAAGTCATATGGTAATAAATAAACCCGAAAACAAACTGCCAAAGCAATTTTTACAAGGGATAATAGGATACAAATACTTAGGTAAGAAATGTAAAATCAGATGATGAAAAAATTCAAGGTCAACTTTGTAAATAACCAAAAAACGGAAGACAGTAACAGAAACTTATTAGTCTTATTACTCACAAAATAAAACAGTTTTTGTGCGCAAATAAATGACAAAATTGGAAGTTAACAACACGATACTGATACCAAGAAAAAACACCAGAACACGATCACTACCATAGAAATGAAGTGCATAAAAATTAGAAGTGATAGTAGTGCACAAACAAAGGAACCTAATCCACTTTCCCTCTTGCTTTTTTGTTGGAATGAAATCTGCTAGTGTATCCAGTTTGTTTCTACGATCTTGTAATCGAGTTTTCTTCTAACAGGGTGTTTGGATAAAACTAATTACGTTACAAATAAGAATAAGGAGACTGTGACTAAAATAATATATAAAATAAATAAAATTACCCTTACCACACCTTTCTGAAAAATCCAGATATGTATTTCGACAACTGAGTTGCCACCCTCAGTGTAAAACTTGGGAATTCAGTATCGCTAGCGAATCCGGCTAATGCCCAAGATGAACACCACACAACGAACCCTGTACAACACCAAAACACTGCACAATGAACATCACACAATGAACGCGTGAAACGCATCAAAACACTGTTGACACTGAACTCCCATTAAGGGGAAAGTGTGTTAATACCTAAATTTCATGCTCTATGGAGCGTGTCAATACGGTTGAAAGAATCTAAAATTTAATTCAATAGCTCGTACAATTTGGAATTTGGAATAGGTGCTCCATCTGCATTCATAATTTTCTCTGTATATGCTTTCGTAGCTACCCAGTTCCCTGTTGTCTACCGCCTTAATTAATTTTAAACTTTCATTTGGCATAGCGTGCTTTTTGTCCAAAATATGTCAGGCCACACTTGATTTTTCGGGCCTGTTGAACTGAAAATGAGTAATGTGCTTTTTGTATCGTGTTAGGATCGATCGCCTAGTTTGTCCAATGTATTTTATGCCACATTCCTGACAACCGATGTCGTAGATACCTGATTTTGATTAATTTCAATTTTATCTTTGGCGTTTCCTAAACGATTACCTAATGAATTAGCTGATTTAAATGCGACCTGTAAATTAAACTGTTTGAGAACTTTGGGAAGAGCCTTACTGTTATAATGGAATGGTAATTTAACGAATTTCTTAGCTGATTTATCCAAAGTTAGACTCGTAGATTCCCTAATTAAGGTTTTGGAATTTTGTTTCCTGATTAAGTTATCAATCAATCTTGCTTCTAAACTATTGTATTCGGCTATGTTTCTTATGTATTTAAGTTCTGTCTGATATCTTTCTGTTGTGAGGGGAAAATTTAGTAGCCGATGTACCAGGAAATTGAGAGATGCAATCTTTTGCTTTAAACTATTGGAATTGATTACTTCATCGCTAAAATACAGACTCCGGTTTTCCAGTGAGGATAGCTACTCAGTTACCGAAATACGTATCTGAATGTTTCAGAAAGGTGTGGTAAGGGTCATTTTATTTATTTTATATAATTACGTTGCCCTTACAATTCTTTTATTGTTTTATTTTTGTACACAGAGATTCTTACTTGAATTTTGCTGTTAAAATGCCTTCATGTTCACTTCGTTTACCGATAATGATTGTAACAATTATTTCTGTTATAATTGAAGCTGCTGCTATTAATCGTGATCGAAGCATATAGCTATTTTAATGACTATACGAAATCTTCTATTTACAAGGAATTATGTTACTTATTTTAGCTACTGATAAAGATATGAATGACGTGTATCTTGTCTTGATTTATATATATGCTGATAAAGAGACAAATAAAAGCATTATAAAAAAATATATAAAAGACGTAACTGAAGGTACTTGGTATTGTCTCCCAGTATGTAATTTATTGAAATCGACGCGCATTTCGCCTTACGCCAAGTGCGTTATTTGCGTACTTTATATTTTTATATAACCATGTGTCAATAAGTGCCGACAGTGAACTCAATCAATTATTTAATAAAGGTATTCATTTCGTTATCACATCTTACATTTTTTCATGAATTTGTGTGACAGCAGTGCTGTCGTAGTATCGCTGCATATCTGCCTTTTGAATATCTATTTTCGATTTCCTTATTTACAATTCGCACGGATTGTTGATTTTTCTCGAAGTAACAATAACAACGGCGAAACGATTCCCTCTTCGATTACGAAAACTATTGTTGTCCCATGCGAACTGTATATCGGATAGAATAACTGTTCTGTTTGGGTGTAAAGTTCTAAATTTTACTAAATATTTAACTTGTCCGAGCAATTAAATGGTTTTCCGTCTGAGATAAACCAATTTTATGTTTTTCTCTTCTAACCGAACGCTTAACTTCGATCTGTTTATTAAGACGAAGTAAACTTTTAATCTTTCTCTTCGAACGTTTATAGTTATCGTATAAACAAGCCGGTTAAATTGATATTTCGCTATCTGATGTGCGAGCTGCACCTTTAAAAATAATTAAAATTGAAGTGGAGTTGTAAACATTATTTTAAGTAAAAGGAGAGTTTACAAAAGGACCGGATTTGCTACCGGTTAAAGTCTGCTGGTGTTCAGACAGTGTTTGAATTGGAAATCCTTTATTTTTACATTCTACATTTAGTGTCGGCTAAGATTGCTTTGTTTAGATGTAGTTACTTTCTTACTAAAATTCTTGTTCAATATAATGCTACTAATGAGTAGAATATATAAAATCGAGTGAAAAACTCTATTGGGGTGGTCGGTCCGTGAAATAAAAAGTCTCATTTGTTCAACCTCTATATTTCGTCACCGTTTGGTAACTTCATCAGGAGTGTGAACTAGAGTAGATCACTAGCCCTCAGATACATATTAACGTGGTATTAGACCATCAGATTTTGTACGTGTAATCACATGAACGCGTGGAATATATGAATACAGTTGAATAACGTACATTATTTATTCCTAAAAATTGTATCTGACAAAATGGATTTTTCAGAATGGTAGTCAAAGCCGTTTAGATAATTATTTGACCATGTTTGACCACCTCATGAATGTTTAGTTCAGAGTAACAGAAATTCTGTATTTATTGAAAGAGCTTATTCAATGTAGATATCCAAGGATTTAAGGTCAAAACCGTACAGAAAATCGTTTGATCACATTCTGACCATCGCTTGAAATTTCAACCCCCAGGGCATAACACCGCTCCAATTATTTATGTATCAAAATCATTTACCAAAGTTTTTTTTTTGAGAATTAAAGTCGATACTGAACAGAACAACGTTTGACCATGTTTGACCATATCACGAATTTTTATCCTGATGTTGGATAAAATTATCATGTTTTCCTAACAATTGTTCAACCAAGTAGATATTTTAAGTCCGAAGGAGACTGTACAGAAAATCGTTTGACCACGTTTGACCATCGCTTGAGATTTCATTAGGGCATGACAGAATTTATTTATATCTTCATTGAATGTTTAACCTTTTTCAATAAATAAGTAATTTCTGTTAGGGCCTTTTCCTAACTTAAAATTCCATGAAGTGGTCAAACATGGTCAAACAAATCAATGGTCTAAACGGTTTTGACTACCAATCTGAAAATATCCATTTTGCCGAACAATTTTTTGGAATAGATTATGTTGATTGAACTTTATCAAAATTCTAAGCATTGGTCAAACGTGGTCAAACAATTTGTTACACGCGAGGGATATTTTATCATCGATTATTGATGTTTGAAGAAAAGTGTTTCGACATTTTTTCTCGATAATGAACGGTGGTGAAACATGGTCAAATAATGCTAATTTTTTTATTTTACGGTACCAACTTCACGGACCCGTGCTTTTCAATTATCTTCCTTTGTGTATTGGACAGATTACTGCATTTTTCCACTTTGACATGTTTTCCAAATCCCACACATGTATAATTCTAGTTATCTGTTTCTGTAGTTTTTATTCACTAGCTAACACTACTCCGTTCTCGTCTACAGCTCTTGTTCTATCGGTTTTCCACTTCACTAATTTCCTGTGCCTTTAGTATTCTCCATTAAACTGTACTTCCTATCCTTTGAATGTCTTCATATTCAGTAACTTCAAAATTTTGGGCCCACTTCGTCTTTCTTCCTTTTATTTCCCCTATCAGCTCCCCCATCCGTTTCGACTAACTTAAGATTGTTATTTCACATTTGGTTTGTTCTTCTTGTTGATAAGAAATTCGTTTTTCTACTTCTACTTTCTTCCTCGATTACTTTCAACTTTGTTTTTCTTAGCACTTAAAGTGCGAGCAGAAGTTTTCTTTGTTCGTTATACCATGTTCTATTTTCTTCAGAATTTCGTGTCATCAGCATTTCAACTAATCTAGATTTACTTCCATCCTGAATGACTCTTTTACACCTTTGATTGAACCAGTCCTTTCCCTACAGTTTATCCTCCTTCCTGTTTCCGTTATAGCTATTTCGATTTTATCCCACTTTGTTTCGACACAAACTATATATTCTATAATATTTGATTTAGTTCTTTTTGAAATTCTGTTTTTCCCTCTTTGTTTTTTATTTTATCCGCAGAATGCTTTAAGAATATAAAAACTGGATGTAAAATGTAATGTAGTTGTTGGTATTATAGAAATATATTTCTAACTAAAATGATGCTCCTTAGCTGTGCTTACTACTAATGTTACTATTTCCCATCTGGTTGACGTTGGTATTTCTATTATGTAGGTGACATTTCAGAACGCCGCACATTTTTGTAAATTAAATAAACAATTTTTATAAAGTGTGCAGGTTAAAATACTCGTATAGTTGCGTACAAATTATCTTGGTTCCAAATTGCAAGACTATCATTTTTAAGCTGTATCTAATCGAATTTAACGGCTTCAAGTAGGTACGGTAATAAAATTGTATATTTGTAAATCAAGAAATTTATCTCTGCGAACTACAAATTGTCATCTGTTAATGGCAGTTTCCACTCAAAGAATAAATGTGGACATAAACCACTTTCCAATGTACGATGTCAAACCCGCTATTTATTGCTTTTTAATAATGTCAGATACCTCCTTGTTACTGCAATCCTCGTAATTGTTATTACCCTGTTTGATTTAGCTTTATATCAAGAAAGGTATTACGATCAGATTTATCACAAAAATAATTTATTAAACGACATTTTATTCGAAAATAAATTATACGATCCATAAACCTGTCTTCAAAGTATCCAACTAAAATTTCTATTGAAATATTAAAGTTTCTTGAGTAATTGATTGTCTTGCGTTTGTCCACTATCCAACTGCAGATATCTCACTGAAACATTTGTGCACATAAATAATGTATGAGGACGACACGTGGGTTGGTAAACGATATAATTGCGCACACGAACTAATTTTTTCTTGTATTCTGCGAGTGTAGGTTTCTATATATGATCTTTCTATGGATGCTCGTTATTAATTCGATATTATAAAAAGTGTCCTTGCACATTTATTAGGTCGAACATCTAAAAATAAATTGCAACATAACGTTTCTAAATATCGCTGCTATATGTAAATTTTAAACTCTGTTTGTTTAACTGGATTTAATTCTTGATAGATACGTAGATAATCGATATAAAAATTTTAATGTTATTTAATGAACGGTATCTTATTTACTTAGTAATTGTGAATTTGTACGTTGAAACAGTTATGATAAGCTTAATTCGCTTTGAATAATGTATCTATTCTTATTAATCTAGCAACCACCAAAACAAGGTAAAATGTTAACTGCCATTACCCACATATATTTTAGAATTGTTACGAATTGTTCACGCCCAATTCATTTTTGCCAATTTCAGCTGGCAAATTATCATTTCTTCGGAAAGAGGAAGGATATTGCGGACAAAAATCATTTTGATAATGTAATGTTATCGTACTCGCGGTTACTGTTCTTTGTGGACAAGGATTATTATTTTAAAGTTGGATTGGAGTTTAAAGTTCTTTGATGTTTCACAGGAAAGTAATCATAGGCAAACATTTAATGTAAATTTCAAAAAATTGCTATCGCTTCGTGTTATTTATAAATATCCGAGGTAGAGCTTTGAGATTCCGTAATTTTGAATACACTTCAAACGAATTTTTAAATTCAAAGTTATTTGTATTACTCTCATTATTTCCTTCTCATTAGATATGCAACTAATTGTTAATTCAGAAATCGTAAAGCATTTCTATAAACTTCTTAGATCATACACTAACACAAAATTACGTCAAATCGACTTTACTTGTTCCTGGGGACAGGTATATCAACATTACAGATTTGATACAATTTGTATGATTGAGGTAAAACAACCTCAGGATTGATTAGGAAATGGTCAACATCTTAGTTCTAGTTCACTGAGTTGGTTTCCGTCATAGAAATAGTGATTGCGATAATTGTTTTGATAATATTGATTAGTTTTTTAAATATCTAATATTACTTGTGTGGCTAAGGAAAATTATGTTCCATTCCAAACCATTTATTCAATACGAAATTGCTAACAGTCGTCTTACGTTTTATTTCGTCAAAGTTTATAATTCCAGCTATTCAATGGTGCCAATTTGAAATTTATTGTAACCATTAATTACGACCGAAATATCACTTTCCGTTGTTTATTCAATGAATATGAAAATTGTAAGTGATCATTTCAGTTGTACTGAGCGGTGCTGTTGACATTAACTGCTGCTACAATGAAATTGTGAAAGTATTCAGGTACTTACTTTACAGGTTTGTATTGAATTACAAGTACTTTTACCTTTACATTATTAAACGGTTACGTACGCAGCTATTAAATTCTTAGCGATAATGAGATCTGTTACTTATAATGGCGTTCGCAAAATGTCAATCCATAGAATACCCTTCACCTAGCAATGTAGAAAAATATATAAAGAGCGTCATTTGACTACGCTCTCGCTGTCGGAAAGTGAAATAATATTTATATACGGGGTGTGTGTGGAGGATTACGCCAAATTTTGAGAATATAGTGTGTGTTCCCGGATTTACTTCACTATAGCTTTAATTGCACAAAAATTTTTTAATTTCGTTTGAATGTTTTGGGATGCCGCTGTGCTTGATCTGAAAAGTATTTCAAGCACGTTTTTTCCTTTTAAAAATCAAGGTCGTCATGACAATTGAGAAAAGAACATTTTCTATCGGAGTGAAGTACCATTTCGGTCAAGATTTTATTGAAAAAGTTATTGAGAATATGAAATTATGACTCTATGCAAAAATGCACGCATATCGGATCACTTTGACTAAATCAGGATTTGTTAAAAGAAAAGTAAGTATTTCATATTAGTTGTAAAAAGAATTTAATGGAGGTTTCTAATAAAGTATTTTATCCAAAAAAAAAAAAAGAGAACACATAATAATTACTCAATTTGATTTGTTTTTGCTGATTGCAAATGCCGATTTAATCAAAGTGAAATTTTGCATAATTTTATATTCTGAACAACTTTTCTCAATAACATTTTGCCGTACTATTGACCGAAATGGCACTTTACTTTGACAGAAAATTTCTTTTCTGAATTGTCACGACGGTCTTGATTTAACAAAAAAATAGAAATGTGCTGTAAATTCTTTTCCGATCAAGCAGGGCAGCATCTCAAAACATTAAAGGGAGATTCAAATTTTTTGATCAATTATACCTATAGAGAAGTCAATCCGGGGACACACTGTATATTACATGGAAAAATTATTTTAAAAAGAAACCTAATAGTACATTCCATTTTTATTTGTTTTCATATTAGGTTTTTTCTTAATCGCTATGTTTTTAAATTTTATAATAAATTGGAAAATAGCGCCCTAAACTTCAGGAAATTTTTTGGGTTGGGTTGTTTACGGACCACACTCGTTGCTATCTTGAGTTGCCCTTGTGTTGTCACCTGCAGCATTCCTAATACGTTGAATTAGTGCATCTCGATTGTATACTTTCATTTTGTACACCTTACCTGTGAGTCATCTTCATAAACAGAACTTTCATTTCGTAGTTTAATTTAGTGTCAATATTCTACAATTTTGTAAATTTACTTAAATATGTGAAATAATAGGGACGGTAGTGTGGATTGCTGCTTTCCCGTGTTCGGTAAGTTCTAGAGGCGTAAACATTTTTACTATCATTAATTCTTGCAACTACTTATGTGAAGAATATACAACCCCAAGTCTACTTATGAAAGGATTGGCAACGGCAATCGACCTGAAATGGAACCTATTCCTGTCATAATATAACCAACCCTGAAAATTTAGTTAAAAGCATTGGATCGGATGCACTTCTTTGTCCACTGGTGCAGCTATTTGAAAACTGGATAAAATTCTTGTCGGGTTTGGTACTAATCGGTTTAAACGAAGGCAGCAAATTTGGGTATATTCCTTCTTTCCCCGTAATCAAACGGGTTCGGTTTTTATGTTAGTGCGAGATCTTCGAAGAAGATGGTTAAAAATTGGAAGAATGTTATCCACGGAACTGTTCGACGAACTGGCTGAAAATTTTCGGCCTTTGATTAATGGCCGATACAAACTTGGGGAAAAGTATTAGGATGTTCCTCCACAGTTTCAAAGAATTTCGTACTGAAATCCTTATCATCCTGCTCTATTCTTGCTATTGTGCAGGAAAGTTGCACGATCGTCGAAACACAATTGACGCAGCAGATGCATTGGATTCGGTGATTTTTGGTTGGTAACTGGTTGCAACAATTGAGAAGGTTCTGTGTCCAACGATCTATTTTTTTATATATAAGCGAGTTGCAATTGCGTTGCAAGAGTGGACAAAATTGATGTCCTTTTCTTTCCTAATGTTTATTATCCTAACACTGAAGACGGCAAAATTCGTTAGATATACTATCTAAATAAGTTACTGTAGTAAAGCACAGTCCCCTCAATTTCTTTTAACACGCAATTCGGTAAGGTTTCTATTATTTTGCTATCTTTAATTTAGTTTTCTCTCATAATAAAGATTTACATATTACATATTAATTTAACTTGTGAATCTTTTTTTTTTTTTTATTCCCTGATGAGAACTTCCTGGGTTACGTGTCTTTACAATAGCGAGAATTAAATAAGCAAACTATAATGGCCGTAGCAAACGTTAGGCGTATCTATTTTATACTCCTTGGAATCATTTTTATACTTCCGAATGACATAAAAACGGAGATACATATATGTAAATTACACATTTATTGTAAAGAGTTAGCTTAATAATACGCATTATTATGTATCCTGAGCGTACTAACATTCAAATTCACATTTTTCACAAATCGTAATAACATATTGTATGTAAACTGCAATAAGTATTCATGAGGGAGTATTTATAGGCCAACGATTTCTTAATGCGTTGAGTGTTGAGTGCATTTGTCATAGCCACTCTTGTGTTGAAAAGCTAATAATAATTAGTCTAACCTATGATTACATATGTAATAAAACACTTCTACAAGTAGTAAAACTGTCAACAGCTTGTCTTATCAGTAGAAGGATGATAAAGCTCAAATTGTGTCTATGTAATACAATCACGCATTAAACATTTTTACGGTATCACATCAATACATTTCTTAATTATGTCTAATTTATTGCCATGAGTTCCAAATGATTGTAAGTTTTCTTGTCGGTTACCTAAAGTAGAACATTATTAGATAAGCGTTACAAGTCGTTAAATATGACCTATAGATTAAATCGTATTTTCTTTAATTAAACAAAGTATTTATTTTTGTTGCCGTTTGACGAGGTCTTTAAACCAAACAAACTGGTAATTGGACGAAGTGACTGGCGTAATCATTTCTCCAACTTCCTTTCGGATGTGAGTAAGAGTGCTTAACGGTCATACAATTCAGTGAAAGTGATTGCTGTGATGCACCTCGATGTATGATTACGTTTATTCAATTAGCGGCCACATTAAATAAATGAATCGTATTGAAATTTTACCAAATGATGAATAGGAATGTTTCCTTCAGTTATTGTTGAGACTGACAGAAAAATATGATGTTGATAATGCGGAAGATTTATGTAATTGAATCGGAAATGTAGTTAGTTACTACATACATAGCAGATCTAGTAAGGTTTAAAATAATAATAATAATAATTTATTTAGCAAAATGCTATTACAAACATATTAATATAGAAAATTACTGTCAGTCATTAATTAAATATACTTATAACTTAGTCTCAATTTTTTTCCTAAAAGGTCTGCAACTGTTACAATATTTAATTTCTTGTGGCATGTTGTACAGTTTGAGCCCTTTCGCAAAACAATTATTTTCTGTTCTGTGTTTAGTGACAGATTGTGTACAAATTATTTATGGTGCCACAATATGAATCTCTTGCACAAGTGCAAGCTTCCTAAATAAGTAGTCTGCCTGTTTATTAATGAGTTTATAAATAAAAAATAGAGTGTTAAAAATCACTCTTTGTTTGACATTCATAAAATGTAGTACTTCGAGCGTCATACTGAACGGTATTGATCTACTAGTTCTAAGAATTACCCGCATAACTCGATTTTATATCTTTTGCATTTTTTGTATTTCGTTTTTCTCTAGGTTTTTGCAAATTCTTTACAGAAAATGCACTTTTCTCGACATTTTACCCATAACATAAGTAGAACGTCTTTTAAAATTTAATTGATATTTAAAATGACCCCAAAGTATTTAATTTCGGTGACCTTATCGATGAATGATGTATCTGAGTTCTAATATTCTTTATCGTTATTAAGAGAATAAGTGTTTCGTTTAAAACAGGGATCGGTAAACTACGGCCCGCGATCAAATTTGGTCTGACCCCTGAAAAATCGAGATTATGTTCAAGTTTCTTTACTTTTATTAATGTATAGAAAAACTGTAATGTCAGTGGTCATAAAATCAGCATATGTGATTTCATTTGCCGGCCCGACAAGTCTTTGGTAATTTTCTGTCCGACCCATACGCGAAAAGTTTGCCCACTTCTGGTGTAGGACAATTCAAAATACTGATAGGGAATCTGTGCAGACAGTACGGACAACCATTTTACTGGAAGAGGTAAGCACCACACGTCATTTTGCTCGTATGTTAGGGAGATCGCGTTCCAGCATAAGTAGATTGTTCAGAAGATTTAGCGAGACAAGATTTTGCTCTCAAAGATCAGGTCAAAGGAGAAGACGCTGTACAGATACATGGAATGATCGTTTCCTTAGACAATCCACTCTAACAAACAGGAGAATTATTAGCAATGTGTTAAAAATGAATTATTAACTGTACGCAATGGTACCATATCGTTTCGAACCCTAAGTGGACGTCTACAGGTGGTTGGATTAAGTAAGGCCGGCAGAAAGCCATTGGTCACCAGAGAGCAGAAAATTCAAAGATTACGGTCTTCCAGAAATCATGAACACTGGACTATTGACGATTGGAAGAAGGTTTTATTCTCTGATCAGACGAGGGTTAGTTTAAAATCTCCTGATGAACGCGAACGTGTACGGCGAAGACTAGGAGAACGATTTGCAAGTTGCAACATTTCTCCAAGAAACCCTTTTGGGGGTGGCTCTGGAATGCTTTAAGGAGGAATTTATTTCGACGCCCGTACAAAGTTGGTCCCTATACGAACGACGTCAATGAATGCGGTTTATTCCTTGGAAAACATCGTCGTTGGGCATGTAATGCTATTTGTTCTATTTATAGGACCTAATCTCGTATTCCTCTAAGATAATGCTCGTCCACCCGTAGCTAGACAAGTTGTTGACTACTTAAATGATCTTAATATTTCGGTTTTTGAGTGGCCATCTAATAGTTGAGACATAAATCCGATTGAGCACAAATGGATTTTTTTAAAGAAAAGGTTTGCAGACGTACACCTTCATCTCTCAATCACAATCAATTAATAGAAGTCCTAGTTGAAGAATGGGAGAATATTCCTCAAGAAATTATTCGTAATTTAATCTGAGCATGCCAAGACGTAAATAGAGTAATTAGGAATACATGAGGACATAGTCATTATTGAGATTACATTGGAGCTACTAATTTGGCTTTTTAAGACCAATTTAATTCGATTGCCGTTTCCATGTTTTACGAGTCTTCGCTACAAAAATAAATTCTTAAGTAAAAAAATTAGTTAAGAGAAGGCTATGTTCACTAATTTGTCTTTAAAAAACCAAATTTCATTCTTTACAATGCATTTCTGATATGCTTAATTTAAGTATCGTTTATGTAATTATTTGAATTAAATAAAATGCTGCGTTAATTTTGTCCAAGAGTTTATTATGACTTTCTTCGTACATCTCGCCGGAAGTAACGCGATATTTGCCAGATACTGGTCACATAATCCCTGCGATCATAATTAGGTTAGCTAACGCTTTCAGCGATTTGTTTTGAGCGTGCGAATATCCGTTCTCTATTATTAGGACGAGCGTTCGTTTTGGGAACTAATTAGTTTGCTCTCTAATATGTCCAATATCCGCCAAATAATATTTAAACGTTTGCATTGCTGAAGGGTGTTATTAAATTTCCCTGGATCTTCGCCTTTTGAGAAATAGACAATTTATGCAAATCGCTAAATAGCATGTCTCTGATTCCAAAAAAGGATTTAAATGAATGATGATTTCCTCTGACTATTTCTTTCTGCGTAATAGATTAAGAAGGCGCCAATTTTTTATTAAGTAAAACGGTACAAACTTGGGACTGTTGTTGGCATCTAAACGAATTAGATAACGAAATAAATCCTTTCCGTTTGTAATTAATCATGTTTCTCGAAATATATGTAGTATTTAATTCCCGCTTATCCTAGCTTATTGATATCTATGCCGTTACTTATGAAATAGTAGAATACGGTACATCGTGGTGGAAAAATCTATCGAGCATTCATAGATGTGGAAAAGGCATTCGACTCGGTAACAAGATCTAGACTATGGAATAGCCTACAGGAAATAGGAGTTGACAATAAACTGATTAGAGCCATTGAGGCCTTTATAAAAACACTATCAACTACGTAATTAGGAAAAACTATCTGAAAAATTTAGAACATACAACAGGTTAAGACAAGGAGGAGGGCTAAGCCCCACCCTGTTATACGTGGATGAAATAGCCAAAAACTGCCATAGAAAAGCAAAGATAAGATACAGAGAATTGCAACAAGTATCATTCATTGAATGCGCATTCGCAGATGACCTAATGATAGTGGCTAAAAATAAGCATGATCTACAGGAAAACCTAAAGGCATGGAACGAAGAACTACCTAATTATGGAATGAAACTAAACAAGATGAAAACAAACGTGATGGTATTGGCGCAGGAAGAAGCAAGAATGGAGATAGTAATTGAGAATACAAAAATAGAACAGGTAAATCAGTTCAAATATCTGGGAATCCTGATAGACAGAATCAAGAGACAGAGATCAAGAACCGGAAGTAAATGGGGGAATTAGAAACACAATAAAACTTTATAACAAGAAAAACAGATATATATATATATGTATATATAAACAAAGATGAATTTATACAAAGTTATCTACCGAACAACAATTAGTTATGGATGTGAGACATGGATATTGTCACAGAGATAAAAAAGACAAGATACAAGCCACGGACATGAAATATTTGAGAAGCGTTCAAGGGGTGACCAAATAAGATCAATTAAGAAGCGTCCAAATTAGGGAATACTTCGAAGTTGAACCCCAGAATTTATCGAAAGGAAACATCTGAGTTAATGGGGATACCTCAGGAGAATGGACAGTCAAAGACAAAGAAAATATGGGAAGCAAAAACAACGAAAAACATGAAGCGGGGAATACCCAAAGAGACCTGGAACAATGTGATAAGCAATATATTGGATAAAAGAGGACTGATATCGAAAGAGGGGAGAACAACAGCGAGAAATAAAAAGAACTGGAATAAATTGGTACAGGGCTAGAATTAGATAAAGAATTGTCCCTACACCTTGCACATAAAAGGCGTTTTTGATTATATGAAATAAGGCAGTTTAAAACTATTGAAAAATTACTTTATAAGTGGAAAGGAGAATGTATAACGTTCTGAAAATAAATCATGAAGATCCGATATAAACCAGAAATTAAATGAATGTGGAATACGATATCTCTTAAAAGTGATGAAAATATATGATACATGACTGAACAGAATTATTTCGTTTCAAAGAAAAATGCTATGCTCTTGAATTGGTTTGTAATAGCTGACAAACCAATGATTCCTTTTATTATTAACATACAGCGTGTTCTTAGTGTGCTATTCTATATTATGTTAATTTTTTGTTATTTATCCACAGTTCCCATTCATGCGACTGCATTATTTTATTATGCAGTATTAACTGTGAGGATTGTTATTATTCATTACGCTCTCCGTTATTATATTAGTTATAGCGGTTTTATAGATATTACCGCATTGGAGGTATGTTTTATATTGATTTATTTATGTCCATTCATTTCTATTCTTCTAGCACTTTACACCCATTCGCAAATTCCCACACAATCTCGCTATGAAGAGCTGAAAGTCGAAGGAAACATATGGCCAAAAGGTGTCTGATTTTGAACATACTTGCGTGCTGCGATTTTCGTTTACATAATAGCAAATTTATCGTTATTACTAATTAAATAACGCAGGTGAGGTAACAATCTGTGACACAATATAATTATGATGTCGATTCGGTATTAAAGGCCTCATTGGGCGAACACTTCGTACGTTTAATATAGGTGTACTACGCCTGTTTGCTCTGGACATATTAGTGCATGCCATTTACCTTGGCTTACTAACACCCATATGATTTATAGTTCTGCAAACTGGTTAGTTTGATATGGAAGGAAGTAGGTACGCGTAAATACATATGTACGTATGTTTTTAATGACACGCAATATCTTCATTAGCATACTTTCAGCATCAATTAGTAATTCGCTTAAAGGTATTATCGTATGTATATACACTGCTGCGAAATAAAGTCATCCGTTACGGTGAGACTAACTAGCTGTCAGTTAGAATTTACGAAGACGGCGGTACTTATTTCATCTGTTAAACTGTTAAAAGATAATAATAATAATAACGGTAACAATAAAAACGTCAGAAAACATACTTTACAGCAGTTTGTTTCTTCGCTGTGGTGTAAAGGAAGCCACTAAAAGACAATACTATCCTGGCTCATAACATTTGAAAATAATGCATCATAGTAAATATGTCAACGCAATCATTTATCATCATTTTTTAAGGTAACAAAAGCTTGCAAGCTCTGCCCTGCGCAGGTCGTGCTACAATTTCGTCGGAGATTAGACCAGAGAAAGCCGGAATTACATTAGAATTTAAATATGTTGGAAACTACCAAGAGAAGGATGAAGATTCAGAAAAGGATCGCCAAGAAAAGAAACGAAAAAGGAAGGATATAGAACGAGGTTAAAGAAAATAATATCGACGACAGACGAAAGATGACGATGATAAAGGATAAGAATTCAAGTATACAGACAGCGACAGACATGAATCAACACAACCCAATGTGAAGACGACAAAAACAAAAAATTGGGAAGAAGCAGAATGAAAAATGCATCCCGAAATATGGATTATGTTAGTAAGAGAAATAGTGGGGGCGCTAATGATTAGAGTTGCTCAATTTGCGCTAATAATACTACAACTATCTGAAACGGTTGTACTACAATAAGATAACATTGCGCTATACGAATACAGATGGCAGATTCACACAACGATAATGTTAAGCTTCCCAGGTTCGAATTTCCGTGTATATCCTCGGCAAACGAGACCTTAAAGCGAAAACTGAATAACTTATTCACGGAAAACGACGTGTTCAACTGAACGTTACAAGCAGAATCCCCACACGAGCATCCAACAGGTGCAAGTTGTAATAGAAACTTACAATCATCAAAAGAAAGTAAAATAATAAGGATGTGATATGGAAATGAAAAAATTGAAGAGAAGGAAAAAGCGAGAGTTGAAGAATAAATGCAATCAAATACGGAAATCTAGAAACAAAGACGATGTAAAAGGGAAATTCCAAAGAAAAAGGAAGAAGTTTGAGAATGCAACGGAGGAGGAACATTAAATATCGCATAATGTTAGATTTTTTCCGTGTACGCACTGTCGAAGGATGGCATATGTAAATATACCACACAATAAAACCATTTTGAATTAGAAGTCTTCTATCTGGATGTATATATCACAAGTTAACTTTATAATAAACTGCCAAATAATTTAGGAAAGACGGATAGAGTTTTAGGCAGTTTAAGACTTGCTTCAGAACACTTCTGTATAGTAACAGTAGACACCTGTGGTTGTGACTAAGTTATGGTGAATATATGAATCACGTAAACATATAACTTTTACTTGTTAATTTACTTCTAATTGTATTTATTCTCTCTTCCTGTTAGAGGGATGAGAGCATTTTATCTGTATTTTATTTACCATGTCTGTAAATTTTGTTCTTTTTGCCTCTCTTAGGAATGGGTTTGGACCAGAACTTTTAGGAGTTATTCTCTTCCTATGCTTTTTTTTTAACAGAGTACTACGTTCATCGTTTTCATTCTGATTTCGTGAATTTTCTACAGGCACCCTTATATTATTGCGGTTGGTTTGCAAAAAGCCATTTATTTGATTTTATGTGATAAAAGGGGACTATTGGCTCTTTTATTAAAAGTTATTTAAAATAAAGTTCAAATCAAATCACCCTCAGGGCAGAAAACTTTATACCTATAAGAGTTTTTCTTGACTAATTAGATACTTATCTTTTCGGTTTTCTCTACCACCATTTTAGATCAATTAGAAAAGAAGCAATTTATTTAACAGGATATATTTCAAAATGTTCTTTTGTAATTGGGCTAACATAATGGTAAGAACAGCCTAAATAGTAATGGAGAAAAACAGAGGAAAGAAGACGCCACTCTCTAAAAGGGGAAGACTGTAAAAATGTCCTACAATTCGATTAACCATTAGATGAATCTATCTTAGGATGACCAAGTTGGTATATTATAACCAAACATTGATAACACAATGATTCCAAAAATCAAAACAAAAATTTCTAACAGTTGTCATAATTTTTGTGTTTTAGTTTGTTTCTAACTGTACTAATCGATTCATCTAATTCATTCCAGATCTTCGATAATATCAGAAAGCAGATCATCGTTACATGAGAACGATTTTTTTAATCTCGAATATTTTCGCATGTAGTAGGACATTAACCAACTCAGATATTGTATAAACTTCAACTTCACGGACGTGTTTACCCATGAAATAGATGTTTTATGTTGATGTCCTCGTACATTGAAGATCAAAAGCGAAGGTAGCGAGATGTTCCACTTATTGCATATTTCCCACGAACTTCGTAAATTTATGTTTGTTATTGGTAAATTGGTACATACTGTAGCGTTTTTATTAACTTGCAAGTGAATTGATGATGTCTTCCTAGCTAATATGAAATGAATGCAATAACTTATGCTGCTTCTATTGTCTATATATACTTGCATGGAGAATGTGCATACTTAATCGTACGTGGGCTTACGACTAAAAGGAGCTATACGGAAATTTGATGGTAACGAAGATAAATTTCACACGGAAATTATTGGAGTGTATCACTAGAGTGGAAAAAGAGAAAGTAGCTAAGGAAATGTTAAAAAGAGGTAACTGATAACATAGAAAGAGGAAGTCCACGAATGTGATGATAAGAGATAATTCAGGTTGACGAATATCTGGGAAAACTTGGAAGTAAAGCCAGTTTTACATTATCATATTAAATTGTACGTAAAAATTGAATACCATTTTATAGTACAATGTACAACGCGTCCTATTTTCGTACTAAATGTTTTGACTTGCGCCTGCTCACTAGTCTACATTGCACGTGCTCCAATCTAACCTCATTTTCTTATGTTTACTTCTTGTCCAGTTCTGTTACAGTATAAACTAAACATGGGTTTATACATTATACTGTAGTGGTGTGTTATATAGTAATACTCGAATGGTTAATTACCATTAGAAAATTCATCATTTATTACAATTCAGTATATTAAAATTCACAGTTAATATTGGGGTTATGGTCTTCAATTGTCATACGGCTTATTTTGGGGTTCTATTTATATCTTTTCGACACCACGCCCACCACCTTTTCAGCGTTTTATTACCGTACGGGTGTTAGCTTCTTATTTTAACTCCAGACAGAGATGTTTAATGGAAGAAACAAATGTCGCTAAAAATAAAATGATTAATTGTTATAAAAGCATCGATTAATAGACAGAAAATCATTGTTAACCTTCCTATACTCACGTCAAAATGAAAGACGTATACTATACTATATAAAGTGGTCTCACAGACCGTGTGCGTGAGTATAGAAAGGTTAACATTCATACTTATGCATACAATACTTATACATTACAGTAATTCATAAAAAATTACTGGAAATAACCAAGGATACATCGATATTCAATACAGGTTTCTATAACAGCGATATACCTGTATGAACTGGAGTCAAGGTGAATTAAAGTTTTCGTTTCGTTGACAACTTAGAAATAAAGCAGTGTAGTCCTGGTTTCCAAAAGAAATAAGAAGTTTGTTTCATTAACGATGAAGAAAATTGACAAGATAGATAAGTCAACAAATAAGTCCATAAATATATTTGGAATAAAAGGGTTTTAAGAAGAAGTACCAGTGAATAAAAGAACCACACCATACCGGAGAAGATAGAATCTAAGAAGGGGAAGAATCCATAGAAATTAAAGGTGCATGGAGAATAGAAGTTAAGAGAGGAAATATAGTAAGAACCATCTTCGAAAAAGAAATTTACACTCACACACACACACAACACTAGGTAATTATCTTGATCTTATGTTAAATATTCTTTCAAAATTTATAAATACAATTTGTTATAATTTATGCTTTTTATATCATTCATTAAGAGCTAGGCCGGTGCAATTTTGTTTACAAAAATTTAATTAAATTCTCAGTACACCTGTCAGCAAATGTTTTTATTGAGCGTTTTACTAAAAGTATTAGGTTCATTAGCTAAGCATAAAATTAATCTTTTTGGAGGTTATAAGAAATATTTGTAAATTTTGTGTAATACTGCCGTACGATTTGAAACGAGGATGTAGCATAACACAGAATCATACACAGAATTTTTGTACACGTTAATAATACATATGTATGTAATAGCCCTGAGGAATGATGAAGTCGAAATTCGTACAATAATCTTGTACAAAAGACTGACAAAGCGTTTTACACTGTACTAAAGAATAGTATTCAATTGTTTGGTACAATTTAATATGATAATGTGAAACGGGCTTAGGAACTGGAAGGGAATTGATGAGGCCCAAAAAATAAGTATGCTCGGGCTCTGATGTCCGTTGTGCTACTTACTGGCCATAGGAACACATTTCATAACAGTTAATACCAATATTTATGGAGTTTACAATTGATACTTGCGACAGTTACTTAGAGACAATTCCAAATTAGAGCGTACGGAAAGCTATCCAAAATGACTTAATATGAGAATCGAGTCTTAGGAATTAAATTACTTTATTCATTGGTCGACTTCGTCCTAAGATGCTAACATAAACAAGAAACGTAATTTGCATATTAATCGATCCCATAGATCTGGAGTGAACAGATACATACATATCCTTGTATAGAACTACTTTCCTGTTAAAATTAACGGTAGGAAGTGTGTCTAAATATCACTAAAATAATAAGACGTGGTGTGTTTTTATAGAACATTTGCGACAAAGTTATCTAAATACCCGAAAAATCCTGTCTAGATAACCACGTTCATGTGGATTTAATCAGCACTGCTCTAAATTCTTGTAAAAGTTTAATTAAATGTCATCGTCATCGCAAATAATATAATTCCTTTCTGATATTAAGTCCCACATTTTAATCTTTTCTCTGTAATACCACATTGTTTTGGAAACCGGCAAGTTCTACTACTATACAACATTTTATATCCAGTCATTATAGTTGCACAAATGTTATACTGCTCTTATTTACATATCGGGATCATTTGACATTGATGGCATATGTTCGTTTTGCTACTGCCACTGCTGCATATTTACGCTTAAAACTGTTAAAACTGTTAAAACAAGGCATGGCACGCGTGTAACACGTACTGAATAAATTTCCATGTTTTATTGCTGTTCGAACGATGAGTCACTTGCTGTTAAATAACAACGGAGGAATTATTTAATCCACGATCGTAGGCATTTAAATATTTAGCTCTTTGTTTACCCTCCGTAGAATGCGGTGCTCTTTACCTAAAATATTAAAAACTAACGGGTAGGATGACCATGTGAGACGTGCTTGCCTTTTACCTTATTCGTGTAGGATGGGAGAGACGTTTTCTTGAATATTTCTGGCACGGACGGTTTTTATTTCGTTTATGGTACCCGCCTCATACTTTAGGTTATTATCAGGTTGCATTTAACATGATTTGATATCTGGATTGAAAGTTGGGATTGAAATAAAACATGGGGTCTTCTAAATGGAACCATAGGCGGTTGCGTTGTAATAAAACATTATATTTCTAAATTATGATAATTTTGAATTAGAATTACCTACATCCAACTACAATTAAATATGAAAGAGAATGTTGTTTATACAGTACTTTCGTAAAATAGTAAACACATTCGTTAAAGACCATGGATAGACTTGGAATTAAACAAAATGCTCGGATACGTAGATTTTTATTTGCGCATTTTTTGAAATAGTATTTATCCATACATCATGCAGATTGATCTAGGAGATATAACTCATTGGTACGGATTTTTACTAGCAACCATCATTTAGTAAGAATTGTAAAGAGCCCTATATAAGGCAAGGTAATATTTATGGATATAGTCCCGTAAGAAACTTTGAAAGAAAAAGGAAATTGAGTGTTTAAAATACGAATTTTATTTATAATGCAAAATTCAGAAAACAACTAAATTAAATGTTCAAATTGTTGGCAACCCGACAGTGGCCAATACGATTACTAAATTATCTTTGAATATTGTCAATAACTTCCGGGGATGTACCTTGTATTTCTTGGTTACTTCTTGTTTCTACATCCTCTAAATTCACTCAGAGATTGAGGTACACTTTACTTTCAAGTATCCCTACAAAAAATCTAGGGGTGTCAAATCTGGCGATCTGATTGGCCACTCTATCACCCCCCGTCTCCCGTTGTCACTGCAGGAATTAAGTCATCTTGAAGAAAAGCCACTGGTTGTGGTTCTATCAAAGAAATAAGGACCCATAATTCGATCTTAGACTATGCCTTTTGAGGGTAGAAAGTGCGATACCCCATCGCCCATCGTGAATTCTCGGTAGCCCAATTACGACAATTTTGTTTATTTGATATGGCAATTTAAAGAAGGTATGCTTTTAAGAAAAAATAATCCTTTTTACAAAACTATTATTACTACTGCATCACCCTTGCATTTGTTTGCGAAATTGATTTCGCTCATTGCAACCGCCATCGATCAGCTAATGAATGAGGCACACTTCATGAGGATGGTCACAAAGAATTATAGAAAAATTGAAATCTACATAACTCTCACGTAAATTACCTCACTGGGGTTTATTTGTTTGGCAACTTTCACAGGAAGTTGTGCAAGGACTGCACTGCAGCCTACATTGCATACGCCAATTAATTATCATGGAGAAAATTTACTTGAGAGTTATGTAGATTTCAATTTTTCTATAATTCTTTGTAATAGTAACTCTCTCCAAGCTCTTGAAACTATTTTTTGTGTTTATAAGGATGGTGTTTTTTTATTGAAAACTTTGTATGGAAGACACTGCCATACTGAAATTGTATGAAAGTCGCGTAAGTGTGGAGTCATGTTTATGTTGCACTGCTAACAAAGCATTAACCCGATGGTCTTCGGATGTTGAAAGACGGCCAGGCTTGGGCAGACTAGGGACATGCTCAAACTCTCTGACTGTTGATTCAACTCTGATTACCATACTTTTGGTTAATGGTTGCCCGGTCAGGTTATATTGAATATTGTATTGTACTGTAATGAGGTGGGGTCTGGCCCAAAATGGCCCTTTGCACTGCGACCACGTTGATCTATTGTGCTTCCTCTTGTTTGTTTTATTTATTTATTTAATACGCTGAGGAACAGGATCAGCTCCTTCAATGGGAGTGTAAATAGGTCCTCCTCACTCGGCATATATGCATGTAGTAGTCTATATCTCCTGTGGCCTAGTGCCCCACAGTTAGTGATCAAGTGTTCCATTGACTCCTCTTCTTCACCGCAGAATCTACAAGTGTCCGTGTTGGATAAGCCCATTTTGTGAAGGTGCTTGTTACAGGTATAGTGTCCTGTGAGTGCCCCTGTGAGTGTTTTTAAGCTTCCCATATATTGAATAAGTCAACTACTTCATTGCCGATGGCTGGCCTATTTTCAAAACTAATCGTGCAAAGAATTCTTTAGTTTCCGATTAATTCAGCTATTGTTCGAAAATGGTAAAGTAGCTAGGCAATAGGCACTCCAACCACACTGATTTTGCCAAAGAAACAGGCAGTGCAAATGTTCTTTAAAGAATTGAACAATTATCAAGCGAAGTAGGATTGCAAGCTGTCATACAATTGGCGAATGTGTGAAAAGTAAATTTCGTGTTTTGGAACTTTTTCGTTGTTCTTAAAGATTTTCTTATGTGACATATATATCCAATTACTTTACATTATATACAAAAATGTTCTCTTACAATACGTAATAAAAAAATGGGGCGAGTATTCAAGAATATATTGATGACTTCATATCTCCTACATGAATCAGAATATGTGTATTAATTCTGTTAAAAAAATGGTCAAAGAAATAAAAATGAACGTGTCCGAGCATTTTTCTCCAAAGGTGTGCCTCCCAATTTTTAACGAGTTGATTCTCTACTTTGCGAACGCCACTGTGTGTTCACCGTAATAAGCCTCCATAGAAATAATGCACTTTTATATAGTTTTGTGAACTATTCGTATTTAAGTCTCTTTAACCGTCACCCAAATGTTCTCGTTGAATGTTGCGATGGTTTCCATCTTTCGGGCGTAAACGTGGCTTTTGTAGTAGCTCTAAAAAACGAACTCTAATGGCGGCAAGTGCTGGCCAAGTTACATCTCTATCTTGAGGAGGTCATTTAACACATCCAAATGTTCATCCAAATGTTGCAGTACAATTTTACTGAATATAATCACTAGTGAGGGTATATCGTCATCGTTTTGAAAGGAAGTTATCACATTTATCACGATTGTTTTCATAACAAAACCGGCCGATTTTTTCTGATATCACAAACCACACCAAGCTGTCCGTATTTGTCCGCATACAGATTTTGCTTGTGAGTAATTCGTAGGTTTCCTGAACGAATGTGATAATGTTTATCGATACTTCCAGTTAAAGTCAAATGAGCCTGCGTTGTTAATCGTCCTGTTCTTCCAATATTTATTTTAACTAGATCTAACGAACTTGTAAAATTAGATCTGAACTGGTTAAAGGAATGCCTAGTCCGTGAGGACGTCATTCAATTGATTTCGAGGCGCTATTCTTCCACTTTACGGGCTTCAGTAATGTTTTCATCGATAGCTGTAATTTTTAATTTCTCTATAATAATGGCCCATTGTGAATAGATTTGATTTTTTTAAAACATACAGTGCGCTCCTAAAATAAAACTGAAGTAACGTTTTGATGGAAGAAATCCTTGAACAGGTTGTAGTTGGAGGCCTACGATGGAGATCTGTTGTTTGGAGCTCGGTTAGCCTTTCTGATTCCTCAACAGACCCTTGCTCGGCATCAAAGTAAGTGATATTCTTACTCAAATCAGGCATGACGTAATTCTGTGCCTCATCACTCAAATTATTTCTATTTGCCACATTTAATTGTAGTTGTTGCATCATCCGAATCAACTCGAAGTTTTGTTTCAATACACCAGAATCAGTGTTAAGTATTTGTATACCAGCTGTACAAGTATGAAATGCGGATGTCAGACAACACATGGCGCACCAATGCAGTTTGTGCTATAAAGATTTGACACTGCGCCATTTTGTTGTGTCATCAACAAGTGTCAGGCGCGCACCAGTGATAACTTGGAACAGTGTGTTTAGTATTGTGTTTTTGTGGCTAAAAGTTCGAAATTTATACCGAACAAAGAGCATTCGCAAATTTTTTGTTTTCATTTGAACAAAAGTGCTGCTGAATCATACCGTACATAGATACTTTGAGACGCTTATGGTGAACATGCTCCATTCCAAGATAAGTGTGAACGATGGTTTTGGCGTTTCAAAAGTGGTGATTTCGATGTTGCAGACAAGGAACGTGGAAATTCGCCAAAAATACGAAGATGTGGAATTGCGAGTATTGTTGGACGAAGATGAATCACAAACACAGTAACAACTGGCCGGGCAATTGGGCGTTTGTCAACATACTGTTTCCAATCGGCTACGAGAGATGGGAAATATTCAAAAGACCGGTGGATGTGTACCACATGAGTTAACCGACAAGCAAATGGAAACACATATGATATTTTACAAAAGAAAGTCATGGGTAGACCCAGGCGCACCATCCGCATCGACCGCAAGACCAAATCGCTTTGGCAGGAAAACGATGCCCTGTGTTTGGTGGGATCAGAAGGGCAATTGTGAGCATTTAAAACCATCAACAATTGGATGATTTGAACCGTTCGCTGCTTGAACAAAAGGCCAGAATACCGGAAAGGGCAAGACAAATTCACTTTTCTTCATGAAAATGCTTCATCGCATACGACAAAACCGGTTCGCGACACGTTGGAAGCACTCAGCTGGGAAGTTCTACCCCATGCAGCTTACTACCCAGACTTGACTTCGTCCGATTACCACTTGTTGCATCGATGGTTCACGCACTTGCTGAGTACAGCTTTGGTTCGTACGAAGATGTGAAGAAATGGCTCGATGAATAGTTCGCAGCAAAAGGAGAAGATTTTTACTGGAGTGGTATTCACAAATCGTTCGAAAGATGGGAAAAATGTATAACAAGCGATGGAGCATGCCTTGAATAAAGCAGTTTTTATCATTCTTCCATATTTAGCATGTTTTGTTAGAACAAAAATCCGCATTTCATACTTGAACATCTGGTATTACCAATTTGAGCTCCTCGTTCTGCTCTGCTCACAAATTCTTTTGAAATACTTGAAAATTGTTTTCCATTGTTTTCTCCTCAGAATTCCCGCCTTTTCTGCTTTTTTAGGTTACAACTATTTCCCACTTTTACAGAGCCCTTTTTTCCTGCTTCACTTCGCACTACGTTCCTATCTGTCGATTGTTCGTATCCCACTTTTGATCTGTAGTCGGGGCCCGGACTCGTGGGTCTTACCTTCTTAACAATACAAGTGTTATTTAAAACTGTCTTTTTATTGTTAACGTTTTACACAATCATTCTCTCTCTCTCCTCTTCTCTTGCTAATTCGCTTGTGTTGGCCCCTGAGCGCGCCCTTTTCCAAAAATTGTCAACGAATTTAATTTTATTGAATAAAAGTACATATTTTTAGTAGTTTAGTAGTTTTTTTGGGTAATGACGTTTTTTATTGACTTTGAGAGATCTTTTCATTGCAAAACTGACAGTATAAATGTGTTGCCATCTTACACAAGGAATTCTTCGAGTGTGTGACAATTGAATGTTGGAAAACGTTACAACGAGGTTAGCAGCCTATCGAATAATAGAGTGGTAGGGCATCCTTCACTATGCAACCTTTGTAACTTTCACATGTGGACCCCTCAGGATCTAGGTATTAGATTTGTATATAATCAGGAGTTTACTTTGAAGCAAAGAAATAACTGCGTAAATTTATAACTGTTTAGATTCGCAACTTAAGAAGGAAGGAATTATATTGAATTAAGTGCGGTTATTCCTCCTCTACGTATATATTCTCACTGTATTTTAAAATAGCATTTTTAATTAATTGCGCTATGTCGTTCCACATAAAAATCGCCACTCTCGGTTCTTCTCTTTTTCACTTTTACTCACCGTTATTTTAACTTTCTCACGGTTTTCGTCGGAAATGGTACGAGAAGTCGTGAAAATATTATAGTCGTCGTCGAGAATCCGCGCTCACTTTCCGTACTACTGCGGTGCTGGTTTCAGGTTCAACGGGTAGGCCACGCATTTTTCCTCCAGCATATTAAAAGTTTTACATTTGTAACGTCATAAATAAGAAATTCAATTTATTTTATTTCCTGTTTCGCTCAAATTGTTAGTGCTTAAGTAACTGTAAAGTATAATATGATCCAATAAATTTCGTATCATTTAAATTTTAATCGCGTCTTAAATAACGAGTTAGCTGTTGAAATATAAATTTTATGGGAAAATATGTGCGTATATGCTAAGAATCGATTCGGATGGTATCAGGCGATTCAATCGAATTTCATGCACTTCCATTATCTTTATTGAATAAATATGTGCACTTTGCTGTTTATTGCTGAGTTTTGCAGGAAAAGCGATATACTCGTACTTTGATGTGGTGCACAGCCTATTCAATTACTTCCCAATAAATACCGCCGTCAGAATTATGTTACTTTGCTTTCATTACTTCCTTCTTCTTCGATCTTCGTTGAAAACTGCAATAAAAACTATTGCTATTCTTCTTATATCCGTAGGGTTGAGAATAGATTGTCTCACGATCGCAAAGGTTTCTGGTCTTTTGTTAAAGCTAAGCGGAAACTTTCACGAATGGTTTACGATAACAATACATTATCTAATGCGAGTGATATTGTCAACGGGTTTGCCGATTACTGTAGCTCAACATTTACGGCAAAGGGTAATAATGATACTAGTCACAAAATAGATATTCAAGAAGGGAACGTAAACGTTTTGCATATAAGGGGGATTTCCGAATCTGATATTTTGAATGCTTGTAGGCAACTCAAAGGGAATCTGACAGCGGGTCCTGACCGCATTCCATCATTCCTGGTGAAGGATTGCATTCGATCTGGATCTATATATATATATATACAGTGCTGTATTGTCTCAGAAGCTATTTCCACTTGTTTGGAAGATGTCTAAGATTACACCAATCTTCAAGTCTGGCGAAAGAAGTTCTATAACTAGCTATTGTCCTGTGGCAATAATATCAAATTTCACCAAATTGTTTGAAATAATTATATGTAATCTAGTCTCGCAACACGTTAAGCCTTTCATTTTCCCTTGTCACCATGGTTTCATTAAAGGACGATCGACAGCGACCAACTTGCTCAACTTTACGCAACAGGTATCTGAGGCAATGGACGCCCGAAAACAAGTTGACACTATATATGTATATGGACCTAAGCAATGCTTTTGACCGATTACAGCATAATGTATTGCTGCAGAAGTTGCATGGATATGGGCTGCAACCTGATTTGATATGTATGTTACGAAGCTATTTATCGCAAAGGCAGCAATATGTTGAGTATGAAGGTTTCCAGTCTGGAACGTTTATTGCTGGCAGTGGTGTGGCACAGTGATCAAGCCTTGGACCGTTGTTATTTATACTTTTTATTAATGATATATACAAAGTTTTTCATCCCAGTGTCTACTATATGCGGATGATCTTAAGATATTTCGAACAAAAGAGTCGGTAAGTGACTGTGATGTTTTACAAGCGGATATTAACAGGGTGACTGTATGGTGTAAGGATAATGGTTTGGCTCTGAATATCCAAAAGTGCAAGGTAATAAGCTATTCAAGAAAAAAGGACACGACAGAATGTAATTATGTAATCTATGCTACTGTGTTGGAACGATGTGCAGTTATTAACCTTCCTATACTCACGCATACGGTCTGTGAGACCGACCTATATAGTATAGTATACGTCTTTCATTTTGACGTGAGTATAGAAAGGTTAAGGACTCAGGTGTAATTTTTGATGCAAAGCTTCCTTTCAATAACCGTGTTCTCAGCATTTACTCTGACTGCAGTAAACTCCTGGGTTTCGTAATAAGAACTTGCAAAGATTTTCGAAGTTTAGAGAGTACAGTATCTTTGTACAATGCACTGGTACGCGGTAAAATCAACTACTTCTGCGTAGTATGGTCACCATCATACTACATATACATCCATTTATTGGAGTCTCTTCAGAAGCGATTTCTAAAGTATTTACATTTTCTGAAATTCGGAAGTTGTCCCGAACACAATGTATCATATCAATTTTTGTTGTACACTTTTAATTTCAAACCTTTTGCTTTTGATAGAAAAGTACTTGCTTTTAGTTTTTTATTTAAATTACTGCATAGTGAAATAGATGACCCATTTTTGCTGGAGAAGCTTAAGATTTACACACCTAGGTTTAATTCCAGAGGTTCGATTACTTTTGTCAATAGAATAGCAAGCACTAGACATATGTTGAACTCGCCCATGTTTAGTATGTGCACTTGATGTATTTCATGGAAATTACAAACGATTTATGGAGCAAGCTAGAAGGTGTATACTTTAAGTTTTAGTTTTGTAGGTATGATGAATTTCTATTATTTTATGAAATAACTGCTACTACCGGACACTGTTGCTTTCTTTTATTATATTTTATTTTTTGTTTTTTGCGTTTTCTTATTTTTAATGTAGTTGTAAGGTAACCCTATAAATAGAATTTAAACTTTCTGCTGGGTTAAAAACTATTATTATTATTATTATTATTATTATTATTATTATTAAAGAACTATCGGCCGTAAACGATTATTAAAAACTGACAACATCAGATATTTTCTACTTAAATTTTCATTGGAAACGTGGACATATAAATTTTGTTCTTTGGTTTTATTAGAAATATATTTAGGTAGGATAACGGCCTGCAGCATATTAAAAACAGAACCTTACTTATTCCAGGATTTCGCAATCTCTTTTTCAGGTCCTCAATTTGCATCTTCGCCTACACACAAAGATGTATGTATTTTATCTTTTGCCGGCAGAAGCGTCGGCGAAATCCTCTTTTCATTCAAATTACGGTACGTAGGTAGATCCCATATTAAGGCACCGCTCCATCCCTTTTGAAACGCGTAATAAATGAAGTGTTTCGGGCTCCAGGCGCATTATTACGAGGTTTTATAATTTTCCGTTGGCATCGCGACGTATTTTGCGTGCAATTCATCCTGTAATAAAGGTCGTACTGGGAAGATGTGTGGTATTTTTATACAGGTGAAGGGACCCAACGGACAGCCATAATTCGTAGCCCGGTCGAAAGGGCACACAATACTGTACTAATTACTTATGGCTTGTGCACGTTATAATGTGTGCTTCCCGTTTTTTACATTCGACACTCTCTAATAAATTCCATAGTGGTTACTTTTTCTCTGCTCCTTTGTGAGTGATGAGGTTTATTTATGAGCAATAAAGGTTGACTTGAAATTAGAGTTTTCGATTAAAAGACTGAAGGAAGAGGTTCATAATATGGTTGGCAGAAATCGTTGAAAAGATGCTGTTCTATGTCAGCTGAGGAAATGTTTGTTTCCGTTGATGATTGACAATGTGTGATGGCTTGGTTTATGTGTGGTATCGATATTGATGTGCTAATGTGTCTGTTTTAGATTGGCAGAAATTGTTTCAGATCTTGCCAATATCGCCAAGAATACCGAAACCATGTGTTTAAAATTAATTAAAAATGTTGTATAATATGTATACATTAAATACCATCGATTGACATCAAATTGCACCGATCGCTTCTCACCAATTACACTGGTCATTACTATTTTGCTGCCGAATTTTTTTTAACTGTTCCTAACTAATTTTGGTGGGCTGAATCCAAAAAATACCATCCGTTTTTCTGTATCGGCTCGTTTTGAAAAGATTTGAGCACGTATTTGTGTTTAGCTTCTCTTATTCCTGCATATAAATATTGGTTCCAATACAACCTATAATAAAAAACGCATAAATAAAAAAGAAAATAAGTTTATTGTATAAAACAAATATTTGCAAATGTTATTACCCAAAATAAATATTTACAGTAGTTGGTAACTAATTTAGTAACTTTCTTTTGGGAGCTTTCCTTGCGTATGTCTGAAAGGCTTTGTCTCTTTTAATACTCCAGCAGTAATCAGTCATCACGTGCGTGTCCCATCTGCCCTGGCGGAATCGTTCGCCCTGCTCCTTGTTAAAGTCGTCAAGATTTGAGGAAATCTTTCTGAATAACTGTGGAGGTAAACAAACTCACCAATTGGTTTTCCACACTGTCTCTTAATATGTATTCGCCACATATATAGCAAAAAACGTCTGGATGATTAACACAACTATATCAACTTGTAGAACCCATGATTTTAACAACACTTTTCGAAGAAACACACCTACAAGAAAGCTTAAGTTTAAACAGAATCAAGGGTTGACACGTAGATATCTTTGTAGTTATTTATGCAGATATTATTAAAAGAGTAAACCTTAAATATCAATTATACCGCTATTTTCATAAATCCTTTCGTGAAAACTGTTTATTACATAAACACATTAAAGCCGGTATTCTTGCAAACCAGTGAGGGTAATTTGGGGCAATTTAAGATGGTGAAATAGTTCCTTATCTAGAAAGATGAGGGAAGTAAAAACAACTGTAATAAACAACTAGAATTGGAAAGAAGGCCTATTCAGAAGGTTTATTGTAGCAATATAAATGAAAATATATCAAATATTTGTTTTTTTGTCTATCTCAACAACTACAGCTGATACAAGATACAGAATGGTACTTTTGGAATCAGAGTTCTTGAAGTATTTAAAATTGAATAAGTGTATTCAATTAAATGGAGACTATATTGAAACTCTCCATTTCCATTTTGTTGATGATAAAAATGGACGAAATAAAGAAATTATAGCCAAATTGCTGGAACTTCGGAAATCGTACTTTAAGGTAAAACATTGTCTGTTCCTTGTTTTCTTAATTTCAAGTAGTATCCTCTGTTCAAATTATTTACTTAGTTTATTTACTTTTTATACGTTTGCAATACCAAATGAGAAGTTTTGTTAAAATTCCATCGTTACCCATCACGAGATATAAACAACATAACCAAGAAAAATGTATATGAGTGTAAGTGAATTCAAGGAATAGGAGAGAATTTGTATAGAACGAACGGCAAATAACTGGCAATTAAAAAAGGACGTCGTCTCAAGTAAGCCTGTTTTTAACCTATTGCCATGCTATTTGCACAGTTATTGCATTTTTTTTCAAGTAACAATCAAAATACATATCCACAATTTCTTCTATTCAACTCATTTTAACAATTTTTTAACTACTATTTGCACAAACGCAACTAATCAATTTTAAAAATACACACCATCTATAACAATGACAGAACTATCACAATTTACTCGAAAATGGGGTGCAATCAAACACAACCTTACAAATTACATAACATTTGTGAGAACCATTCAAGATGCATGTGAAAACACACAGTGCAACGACCAAAAAGCCCTTATAGATCATCAAATGAGGACGGATAAGGTCCTGCAATTACTACAAGAATTTGAAAATGTTCAGTTAAATATCGAATACATTGGCGATGAAGACAAGCTTAACGAGCAATATGCAGAAAGAGAAAATTTCACCGAGAATCTTTATCAAACATTAGCTTCGGCAACATTTATATTGCACAGCAACAATAATCATTCAGACAATTCAATCAAGGAAAGTCCTCAGAATGTGAAACTTCCGATAATTAATTTGCCGAAATTCAAAGGTCAATACAACAGCTGGTTGAAATTCAAAGATACCCTTGAATCATTAGTTCATTTAAACAGCTCTATCAATAATCCTCCTTATTATTTCAATTTCAATTCTTACAAGGAGAAGGTAAGGTAATCAGATTTTTCTAATTTTTGATATTTATGGTACGTGTAATTTGGACCTTGAATAAGAATATTTCGAAGTAGTTCGACGCAACATTCATAAATTACCAAGATAATCGATTCTGAAGCTTACCCTGCCAGTTAAATCCACTAGATATGATATATTTTTCAATTGGAAGCTTGACCAAATCGATAGCGTTCTAGTCTGGTATTCACGAGATTGTTGGTTCGAGTTTTATCGTGCGGCATTCTTTTTCCCTTCAAAACCCACCATAGGTTTTCTTCATTCTTGTCATCGTCTCAAAAATTATGAACAAACCAAATATTATAATAACCATATGCAGGAACATTCTTCAAGTACTTCATTAAAATGCACAATCGGTTGATAAATAATATTAATTTTGAATTAACAATAAGGTTTCTTCAAAAAAAAAAATCGAACGGGGTCAGGTAGGAAATGAAATGTTCTATTATTTATATCTAGTATGCAATATTTTATGTAGTGTGGCACGAGCCAGAATGGTAGTTATCATAGAAACATGAGAAGCAAATTTTTTTATTATTACTTTGTTATCCTAAATGAATAGTGTTTATCAACCGATGGTACCTATATTTCAATAAAGTACTTGCAGAATATTCCTGTATATAGTTATTATAATATTTGGTTTGTTCATAATTTTTGAGATGAGAAGAGAAGAATGAACAGAACCTATAATGCGTTTTGAAGTGAAAAATGTCGCCGCGACGAGTTTCGATCCAACGATCTCGTGAGTACCGGAATAGAACGCTACCGACTAGGTCAAGTTTCCAATTGAAAAATTTATCATATCTAATGAATTTAGCTGGTATGATGAACTTCAAAATCGATCATCTCGGTAATTTATGTACGTTGCGTCTAACTACTCCGAAATATTCTTATACAAGGTCCAAACTACACGTACCATAAATACCAAAATTATAAAAATCACCTTAATTACCTTACCTTCTCCTTGTTAGTTTGTGTTCATACCATCCGAGTGATTCTCTTTCTCTTCCTAATTCACTCTTAAGCCATGACTTTGTCTTTACTTTATTTTGTGTACTATTATTAGCTATAAATACGCTCCCAACAGTATCTTAATTTCATCTGTTTCTCTTTTATTTAGAAGCGAATATAAGCCACCTCCTTATTTTAGATGCTTTCCACTTTATCTTCGTTTTTGTATTACTGCATTGAAGAAACTTGTAGAAGTTTTTATTCATTTTGACAGAAACATCCTTGGCTATAGTGCCAGGTGAAACTGAGTTGTGGTAGTCTTGAAAAACCTGGTATGAATAAGTGAGTGACACCAGCTAACAATATATGACAGAAACCGAAGAGGTATGGATTATAAACACCAGTTAAAGGTTGCAAGGATACACTTTATTTTGTTAACGTTGGTTCTCTCGGTTTTTGCTTCTGTTCCCAGTTACTCGACTTAAAGTATGAGTTTATTAAAATTGTTTAGAAATTATGCGCTTGTGTTTTAAATTCGTATTACCTTTAATTAAAACAAGGGTTCTACCTTAACCCACTATTAAACTATTATTAAAACCAACGTTATTATTACCTTCAAGAAACATTGAATTAATACAAGCTTTAATAACCCAACATGCACTTTCTGCTTTGCCAACTTCTTTCGAAAAAAAAATTATAATAACACCCGTAAGCCACCGTTTCTATTCTTCTGCTCCGCCTTACACCGAGTTCTCGTAATCGGAGTAGAATTATTAATTACTAGAACGATATATTGCGTGATTTGAAAATTGCATATTGTTGTCGACAGGCATAAACCTTAATTAAAAGACGCAATACCTGTTGGTACATCGAGAATATTGTCTATTAGGTCCGCCTATTATCGAAAGACCAACGATGAATTTTAATAGTACTGGAAAGATCTCTCAGCTGCAGATACAAGCATATATGTGCGTGTGTGTGTGTGTGTGTGTTTGTGTGTGTGTGTGTGTGTGTGTGTGTGTGTGTATGCGCAACATGTCTACTTATACGTAGGGATACTTATTTCGCAAAAAGAATACGTGCGTGTAGGCACACGATGAGAAATAGTGCCTGCATCACATGCACTCACATATTAATTTTTCTGTCTACAACTCCGCAGACTAAAAATATTATCAATAATGTACGATTTAATGACAACGCGAGGTTTCATCCATGCAACAAAGTATTATTTCTATTGGTATCGGGCGATAACTGCGTTAAGTCAGACCATCCCTACTGGGTTATGTGCAAGGTAACAGTTGGATTTCAAGATTAATTGGGCTTCGTTGCTAATGGGTATTAAATTCTGCTAGCAACATAGCAGTATAAAGTGTTATTGCAATTAAGTGCACGAAACACCTGGATACTTACTTTAATAAATATTTTACATATTAAAGTGGTTGTGATAAAAAGAACCAACAGTTGTTTGTTATCGTTGTAGTGTTGCGGGCAGTTTTAAATTTCAGATAAGAACGCAATCTAACATACGTAATTGTCTACGCAGCAAATTGTCTTTAGTTCGAAGGAATAACGTTTTTATCCCTTCGCTGCTGCTTCCTACTGTTAAAATACGTTTTATAATTTGACCCCCATCTATATATAAGATCTAATTAGGTGACTCTTTGCGCACCATTTCAATAAAATTAGTCTGGAATAATTAATATAATTGGAATCGCGTCATTAGTGCTGGGCGCGGGTCTAGATTGTACATCTGCTCGATAGCTAGGCGCGTCCTAAGGTACTCGATTTTATGCTCACCTGTATTTACCACCGTCGATGAATAGATAATTTTGTCGCAGTTTAAATGGGAACGCCGCATTATGTATTCATAAACATACCTGCCCCATTGGTATCTGAAAAAAGAAGAAAGAAATGTTGTAAGGCTGAAATAATATCGAATAATATGGAGTCGTATGTTGTTATTAGGAACTATTAGAGCGAACTGGAAAATCATCCGTTCGTGTTCAACCGCTGCAGTTATTTTATAATGAACCGCTATTATAAGCAGGTATTGGAAAATAAAATGACAGTTTAAATTTATGTCTAGCAGTATTGATTGGAAGAACACGCTAAAAAGGTTGCTGCAATGCAAATAAATTTATAGTTATTGTTGTTAACTTTTATACAATGTTTAAAGCACTATTTGGTTTAGAGGTTAATATATAGATTTTGATGGGAATTTTTTCAGTTTATAAATCAATTTCCTATCAGATCAATCTTTAAATTTAAAGCCGTACATTAACTTAGTTTACTTGCATATATATAATAAACAAGACAATGCTTTTTCCCTCTCTTAACCCTTTGAGGACCGGACTTTTTCTGCCAAAGCGATTTTTTATTATTTTCATAATATATGCCCCAATAATAGCTACGTAGAAAAGATTTGGCCCCCAGATCCTCTCCTTCACCCTCATTTTGCTTGGCAAATATAGTTGCCTCTGGGCTGAATGGGATTTTTTTATTCAAAAATTTAATTGAAAAATATGATGTTCTATATATTTTTTATTTATTTAAACTTTTTAAAAGGTAATTTTTAAAATACTAAAACAAATTTAAGATAATAAGTGCTATACGTAGTATTCGCCAAAGCAGTCACGTGATAATGTGAAGCAAAGGAATATATTGCATGTAGTACAAAATACATTTGTGCGGGTATATTTGTCATAGCTGGCGCAACGGACGCATCGTTTCCAATTTTCACGCTTTTCCATTTTATGGACAGTGTTCAGCTTACTTCAAGAGGTACTTCCAGTTCTGGTTGCTTCTGGGAATCTGCGCGATCTTGAGCAGAAGTCACTAATCAATTCCTTTGCTAAAACCACACCTCCTTTTTCGTTGATCAACAGTTCCGTTTTGTGGTCTCGGTCCCAGCGTTGCTTCCATTAGTACTTCCTTCACTTTGCGCCGAGCAGCCTCGAAATGTTTTCACCTTCTTCTCTAAGTCTCTTCTTTCCGAGTTCACACCCATTAGGTAATTCAAAATGAATATTGTTTATTAACCGATTGTGCATTTTAATGAAGTACTTGAAGAATGTTCCTGCATATAGTTCATATATTTTGTTTGTTCATAATTTTTGCTAGGAGAAGAAGAATGAAAAACATATGGTGCGTTTTGAATCGAAGAAAAGAAATGTCCCGTGACGAGACCCGAACAAGCGACCTCGTGAGTATCGCACCAAAACGCTATCAACTAGGCCACGAGTCCAGTTGACAATCGTATTATATCTAGTGGATTTAACTGGTGGGTGAAACTTCAACATCGATTATCTCGGTAACTTATGAACGTTGCGTCGAACTACTCCAAAATATTTTTATTTAAGGTGCAAACTACACGTACCATAAATATCAAAAATTACAAAAATCTGATTACCTTGCCTTCTCCTTGTCAGATACGTATGGAAGACTATGGAGGATTTTTAATAACTTATACGCCAAATTAAAATCGATGAAAGTTCAAACAAAACTAAATCTGTACGAGGAAATGGTTTCCCACTATCACGGAAATACGGTAATTAATTCTTCCTGTATGAATGGAGTATAATGGAAAATTAATTTTAGCCGGAGATTTTAACATAGATTATAATAATAATACATACTTTAGCATATAGTAAAATTTATTATTAATTTTATAGAAATTGCTCGATGTGATGATAAATAGTAATGCAAACATACTAGAATTACCAGTACAAGCAGAACCCTTATCGATTAAATTGTAACAAATGACAAACGTTTGCAACATAGCGTTCAACACCAAGAGTAGCATATCGTTGTATATTGTCGATGTAGTTTAGCGAAATGGTAGATGTAAACAGAAATGAATATAAGATAGTACAGCATAATTTTAGGAACTATGATGTTACTTTATTACGTAATCATATGTATGCAACAGATTGAAGTAATACCGTGGATTTTAATGAAATGGATATAAGATATATTTGATTTAAGGTGTCCTAAAATATTAATTCCACACAAGTATAAAAAAACAAATGGAGTACACCAACAATTATACAAGAAATAAAGATTAGAGATGATAAATATAAGGTAGCTGGTATCATTAACTCGGAAGAAACTTGGGAAGAATACTAAAAGTGTAGGAATAGCGCATATGTTCAATCAATACTTTATATCTAGTACAGAGAATGTAGTAAAAGGTACGCCGATGCCAACTGATTTTAGGTATGAAGATGTTGTTCAGAGAATTACAGATAAATAGAAACTATGCCAATTCAAAATTATTATGTCCGAATTCAAAGCTGTACTTCAAAACTTTGAAAAATTTTGGAGATGTTGCAGGCAATGGCATACCACCATGGTATTAAAGGATATCTGTATGAACACGACTAACAAACTTTTTGATGTAATAAATGCATTAATACAAAACGGCATATTTTCCGAGGATTAGAAGGCAACATAGATAGCATAAGTTCTAGAGTCGTGTGTACGAGATCAATTGAATGATCACGTTATTTCCCAGACACAGTCAGGGTTTCGAGAGGGACATTCCTGTGAAACGGTGTTAGTAGTTGCCATATGTGATAAATGGCAAAAGAAGGTGGACAATGGACACCTAGCTTTAGCGGTATTTGTAGATTTTAGTAGAACTTTTGATACCATTAATAGGCAATTATTAAGAGAATTAGAAAAACAGGTATTAGGGAAAAAGTTGGAGAATTGATGAGTTCATACTTAAGTCATCGTAATATAACAGTATTTTCAGAAAAGAAAAATATTCATTACGGTGTTCCACAAGGAACTTTACTGGGACCATTGCTGTTTAACCTGTATGTTAATGATTTAATGTTTAGAATTAGTAATAATTGTCATATGCACATGTTTCCACAAGATACTATGTTGTATGTATGTGATAATGATGTTGGCAATATGGTAAAAGTAATTAATGAAGAACTCGCTTCACTATGCAAATGGATATTTAGTAACTATATTATAAATAGTAATATTAAAAATCCAAATTTATGCGTATAGATACAAATTAAATTGTATTGATACAATTAACATTACGTTAAAATATATCTGGACAATAACGAAATTGAAAGAGTAGGTAATGTTACTTGGAAATAGATTTAGATAAAAACCTACGGTTTAAAGGAAACGCTAAATTTACAATGAATAAAATATCAAAAAGGTTAGTTTCTTACGGAGAGTAGAAAGAAACATGAATGTGTATATTAAATTCCTATTATAGAGATCTTTAATTACGCGACATGTAGATTATTGTTTCAGTATATTGTTTAACTTAAACAAAAATGAAACATCGCAGTTACCAAAAATACAGAATAGGGCAATGAGAATAATTTTAAAATGTAACAGATATATTCCAATATCAACTATGTTAAGTACCCCAGGTTTAATGAATCTACGCCAAAGAATAGTATTTAGAAGCTTAATATTTAAAAAATAGTAGCTTGCCTGACTACATAACTGACATTACACAAGCTGCATATTAAACACAGCCATATTAACTACTCGAAATAATTACGATTTTTATGTTGGTACATATAGGAAAACTCAAACTGTAAAAAAGGTTTTAATGAGCGGACCTACATTATATAATACTTTAAATGTATATATATATATTATTTTTTGTCATGACCTTTTTTATACTTATCTTATATGATAGTTCTCTACCACAATTAGGTCAATTAAACAAGAGTGATTGAAATAATAGTTATATTCTCAGAACGTTTACAAACGTTTTCGTAACATCTTCTCCAGTGAAAATGTGACTAGATAAATGTATAAACAAACATTTGTTTTTTATTTGGAACCTATCAACAAAATAACTAATGACTAGGATTCCTTGATATAGAGGATATGTAAATTTATATATATATATATATATATATATATATATAACTAATTTAATGTGCAAACACACATGCAAAGTATGAAAATGCCTAGAAAAACCTTATATCAAAAAATCTTTGTCGAAACCTCAACAATTCTGTTCAAGGACTAAGGAAAACCCAAAAGAACAATCTAGCCAAAGGTTTCCTTCTTAAGAACAAATCGCTGTATACATTACTTAAATGTTTAACGTCGATTCTGAAATTAATAGTTTTAGTGTCTTTCTGTATATTTATCATTTCGTATATTAGTCTTTTTTATAATTATTCATTTGAACCAGTGTTGTTTAATTGACCCAATTGTGGTAGAGAACTATCATATAAATTATAAGATAATTATATAATACTGTGCCGTATGAAATTAAAAGTAGTACAAATATTAAGTTATTCAAGAATTCATTATACAAATATTTAAGAAGACCATTTTTAGATTAGTTTATTAACTTATTACAAGTATTATAAAAGTTAAGCCTAATAAATATTATTATTATTATTATTATTAAAATTTTGAATGGAAGGTATTTAGTACGCTTGCCAATACATTTGAGAAGGGTGTTATTTACATGTAAAAGCATTAACACTTGGGTGATATTTTCCAGTGGGATATTACGATACCCCCATCCAACGCAGAGGGTTCATTCATTCAACTTCGGGTCATTATCAATTCATATGTCACGTTCAATAACTCCCAATGTTTGCAATTTAGACAAAGAAATGTAAACGTAAAAATCGGGTTATACATTTTGCAGGTTTAAGAGTGTTGAAGGCCTCGATTGTTTCAACGAGCGATAACGACGTACCTAACTTATATTTTTGAAACATTGCATCTTGCGTCGATTTTCAATACGAAAAATCGTGGTCTTGTCAACCAATCAGTGATCAGCAATGAGTAGTGAAAAAGTGAGTAGAGTTGAATCATGACTTATAATTTCTTGTACTTATACGCACTCATACTTATTGCAATATTGTCCAACTTCATATCCACTCGAAAGTTTGAAGTACTCATCGAACTCATACTTAACAACATTTATGACGTTGTTGATTTCGACTCTCCTTAACTCAATGTGTATAGACGATGCAAAATAAGTATGGTTCGCCTACGAACATTAATATACTCATTATGAGGTTGTGTGTTTGCTCTGTTGCGTTTTTTACTGTTGTTTTTTTACTAAAGTTAAACAAAGAAATATGTGTAGATTTGTGTTGCTTATTTCATATTATATTGCGCTTTTACCCTTACGTTTTTGCACTAATTGAAAAACTCCGCTATTTATTTTTCCTCAATCTCACTATTGCTATCCGTTTTTCACTACCTGCTCACAAAAATGATAAATAATAAAAAAATTAATTTTCCCGAAATGTTTCTATATAAACTTACAATTTTATGCTTTTGTATATTTTTATACACTTTATACTGGTTGCAAACTGTTTAATAACTAAACTTTTAAATATACATGGATGAGTGGAGTGAGCTGAATCAATGTAAGTAGTATAAGTCAATCAAACTGAGGTGATTTATGAGTGTGAGTATAGTATGTGTATAATGTCGCCGTCGCATTCATATTTATTGCAACCTGTACTTATGAATCAGCGTTATCGGGAGTATGAGTAAATTAGAGTAGTTGAGTTTAAATGATGCCTACTCACATATATTTAAAATTTCAGGATGCAGTATGAATAGCGAAAAAGCGATGCATTGCCGATCACTGCAACCAATTGCTCGTTCTAGTTAAGTTTTGGAATTACAGTAGAAGCCGCTTATTATAATCACGGTTAATGTTATCAAACGGTTATTGTTATCGAAAACCGTTGGTCCCAAATCACTCTATTTAAAACTCATTGAAAGAAAGCCGCATATTGTAATCAAAAGCCGCTTAATGTTATTAGTTATGAATAGTATCCTTTGTCGGAAAGTTTCTTCAGGCGACGGTGTCTGCAGCGCAACTCCTTTGAACGAGCCGCTTTTTCTCGCCGATTTCAATTAAAACTCTCATATTGCATATTACAATCTAACGAATTGTTATTTCTATATTATGAAGAGGTCGTCTTTTTTTTTATGTACTTCGTACTGTGTTCGTTTAAATGATATTCAGTTTCTCCTATACTCTTCTACGAATCTCACGTTCTACAGTCTTGTGTACGGGTAAATTATTGAAATTTCGCATAAACCACCGTGGTCATGGCAGAAGTGAATAAAAAACGTCGCGATCTATCGAACGAAGAAAAACGACAAATTCTCGATAACTTCGATAAACTTCCGAAAATGAGTCAAAGGAATGCTGCGGTACAATTAAAAATTTCGCAACCGCTGTTGTGTAAAATTTTAAAAATCGTACAGAAATAGAAACGTGTGCGCGTTCGAATGAAAACATAAAACGAAAAGGGAAAGATCTGGAAAGGATAATCAAGTTGAATCAGCTTTAAAAATTTGGTTTACAAATGTTCGCGAAAAAATGCCTCTGTGAATGGTCCTATCATGCGTCAAAAAGCAGAAGATATAGCCAAAACTATGGGGAAAGAAAATTTCATTGCAACAGACGGATGATTCAATCGGTGGAAAAAGCGAGAAAACATCGTTTATAGACCTCTGCACGGTGAAGAAAAAAAGTGCTGATTCGTTAGCAGCCGCTGACTGGATGCGTTCGGAATGGCCAAAAATTATTGCAAAATATCCGCCTCGGGACATCTACAATGCAGATGAAACAGTACTCTACTTTCGCGCGATGCCTAATCATACTTATTTGTTCAAAAACGATAAAGTAAGAGGTTGCTTATCTTCGAAAGAACGAGTAACAGTGTTATGTTCTGTTAATATGGAAGGTGAAAAGGAAGAACTTCTAGTGATAGGAAAAAGTAAGAATCCTCGGTGTTTTAAAGGTGTTAAAACTTTGCCCGTGGAGTATTTTGCTAATGCGAATGTTTGGATGACAAGTGTCTTGTTCAGCGAGTGGTTACTCAGGTGGGACAAAAATTGAAACGCCAAATCGTCTTATTAGTAGACAATTGCACTGCGCACAAAGTGAATGCAGTTTTGACGAACATCCAACTTATTTTCTTACCTGCGAACACTACGGCATTGATACAACCATGTGATCAAGGAATCATTCGAACATTCAAAGAATACTATCGAGGGCAAATTCGAGCCCAAATTATACAAGAACTTGATGAGAATCGAGATGCACCTACTGCAGATGCGATAGCAAAAAAAAATCAGTCTTCTAGATGCGCTGCATTTTGCTGGTGAAGTCATGGAGGCAAGTTCAACCAGAAACGATCCGAAACTGTTTTCGAAAAGGAGGTTTTTCCAAAACTGGTGATGAAGAACCTGATCTCCATGAAACGTGCGCTGACATTTTAGAAGGTATGAAAAAAGAACTTGTTTTGTACATCTAACTAATATTTTTTAAATTTTTTTGTAGTTCAAGGTCTGTCCAAAAGCGAATTTTCCGATTGGGTGGATATCGACAATGATGTTCAAACAGCTGCCACAATGACTATATCAGACATTTGTCGGAAAGTTGTGGATCAATCGTCCGAAGGAAGTAATCCTGAATTACCCGAAGTAGGAGAAGAAGAAGAAGAGGAAATGTCTGAAGAGCCGCCAACTAATGGCCAGATGCAAGAAGCGTTAAATATTCTCCGACGTGGTGTACAATTCCGAGAAAGTAATTTTGATAGATATTATGATTTTGAAATATACATACAAAATCTTATTAATAAAAATAAACGTCAAACGACGATCGACCAGTTTTTCGAATGAAATCGTAAAGTGTAAATAAATGTACCTACGTATTGTATCGATGATAAAAAATAAACAAATTTGGTAAAATATTAAAAATTGTTGATTAATCGTTAATTTTTCCCTTGAATTTTATTTGTAAGTCGTTAAATAATTTGATTACATACATACATATTTATTATTGACTACATCAGCATAGAAAATACATTTATATTTACCTTCCGCTTACTGTTATCATTCGGTTAATGTTATCAAAAGGGTTTGTTCCAAATTGATCACAATAAGCGGCTTCTACTGTATTTGGAGCAATAAGTTGGTAACCAAAATGACGATTTTCATCCCAATTATGCTATACATTATTGAAACAATCATATCCTAGTATTTTGCACGGACTTAGAGCTATTTTCTCGTTGGGCTTAGGTAATCTAATCCGCAGTTAGATCAAAGTGATCATTGATTTTCAGGTATATATTTTGTTAACCAGATACTTTCTCCCACTTGTTCATTTCATTTGTGACTTGGTATCAATTTATCAATATATTTTCGTATGGTTGCGCCGTAATCATCTACGTGAATCATTACATAATAAAGCGTTACGGACGCAATTCAATTCACCACTTACGCTTTCGATCTCCGATCGTGTAATTGTTTTCCACGTTTAACGCCTTCATATTTCTTCATATTACAGTAGTAGTTGAAAACTTTCCTATTATTTCCTCTTCTTGCTCTTTCCATTCTTAAATAATCGCAATTGCAATTTAACCGGATCTCTGCGACCACAAACTTCTACTTCAGAAGCACCGTCCACAATGTGCATGCGACCGAGAGAAACAAACGCAATTACGCTAGACAATTACTACTTCGTAGGAAACAGTACTGCTAACCGACAATGGCAGAAGGAACGGCTCACGTCGAATCTAGGTTACGGTCATAGCATGGTTCGCGTTAACAGCTTAATAAATAAAAGCAATTCTATAAATTTCTTTTCTCGCGCGCTTCTCATCTGCAAGAAAACATATGTTGCTCGAGTAACATTGTGACTAACCTAATGACGTGTTAGTTGGTCTTAATTACATGCTATTGAGTCCCTATTTGGGTTAAGTTGATTCTGTAAATACTGTAATTAACATTTAGTAGATCACTTGCGTGCTATAAATAACAGCTTTTGATTTGTGAGGAAGAAACCATCGGAATCGATGATGTACTTGCATTTACTACTGCACATATGTGGGTACGTATGCGTTTGAACAAGTGAATTGTATGTCTTTTGCTTTCGATTGGTTACGGAATTAAAGTACGTCTTCGGAATACCTTTAATGTTCTTCTGAAAATATTCCTTTCGGATTGAAACAACTTCCTTCTATAGATATACACTACAGCTCAAAAGTATTTGCCCACTCATATTTTTGTGGATCTTACGTATTTATAGGCAGATTTATTTTATAAAATGATTAATTGATTTCGTGTGGGATTTCCCACACATTTCTTACTATCAGAAAACGATACTATACTTTAATTAGGAATGCGTCGAATTTTTAGTTTATCTTTAGCTTTTGTGGATACAACATTATTTAAAATTTACGCTGTCTGCGATGTGAGCTTGTTTAAGGATTTTATTGTGTGAATCGTAAATATACCGAAGACGAAGAAACTTGTAATTGAAATACGCTCTGCAATAATCGATTATCATAAAGGGAACTGAAAGTAGCAAACAGACCAGTTGACTACAACGTTAAGAAATTTAAGACCGATGGAAGTGTTAGAAACAATACACATAGTGGAAGACCCAGAACCATGACTTCGGCTCAAGATAAAGATTGTCATTCCGAGCAAATGTAATAGACGCAAGTGAATGTAAAAGGTTTCCCCTCAGTGGACCCAGTAGCTGTAAGAAAGCCGTTGTTACGCATCGTCAATTAGAAGAAACGATTGCAATGGGCTAAACAACACAAAAACTGGAATCTTGAAGAATGCAGAAAGGTTTTGTAGAGTATCTAAATTCGTAGTTTTGGGATCGAGGCGAAGAATTTTTGTGCGTAGATTAGCAAGAGAACGGATATCTGATCAATATTTTGCGTGAAACATGGTGGCGGTTCTGTTATGGTGTGGCGCTGTTTCGGTGAAGGCAAAATCGACAATATTTGCAGAATCCAAGGAATAATGAGAAAAGAGCAGTACCGAAATATGACCATCTCGACTGCGTATTTTTCCATAGGGATTTTAACACGAGAATTACTCGAAGCATTGTTCGAAGGTATCTAAGGAATGGGTAGACAAATTATCAGCTGAGGAAATGCTTAATGTTATGGTATGGCCACTGCATCCTTCTGATATCGATCCTATTTAGATATTGTGGGACGAGGTTGATAAATACGTCAGAAAGGTTTGCCCTACTTCTACTGAACAGTTGTGGAATATTTTGTAGGCATAATGGAACAAAATTTCGCCAAAAACTTCAATAAAATTGCTTTAATAAGATACCGAAATTTTGTGAAATACTTATTAAAAATAAAGGTGGGCACGTTGATGATTAAATAATTATAAAATAATATTGTTATTTGCAATTTTTTCGATAAGCTTTCAGTTACTTTAAATATACTATAAATACTATTCACCAGTTTTTAAGTTTTAAAATCAATTTTCTAACCTCAAAAGTACTCAATTTTCTTGATAGACAAATACTTTTGAGCGATGGTGTACCTATGTATGTAGGGTTCCACTTAAAATGACACATTGCATCGGTGTTCCACATACACATGCGGTGCAAATATTCTGCAAAGTACAATTTGAAATCTCTACCAAGGAATTTGATACCTACACATCTAACTTTGTGCATATCAGTTTGAATTTATAATTTTTTTAGGAATTTATTGGAAATAACCGTTAACATTTCGCCTTGATTTGTCGGTTTATCGCAAGCGACAACTTCTAAAAAACCTTTAATCCCAAGTGCAAGTGGCTGAAAGTGGAACATTAAGCATTTCGTTGAAGAACGATTCATTTTTTGTTTTTCGTGGAGGTGTGGCTACTGAACACATTGGAGCTCCAAGGTTTATGATTTGCCTACTTCACATTCTTCTAATTATTGAGTTAAATTGCTCCTAAAGTCATAAAAAATCATTACGTAATGATGTTGGATTTTAGTTCCTTTTTTCGGAAGTTTTTTTCTCCCAATACTCTACTAAGAAAATATAAAATTTTGCTATGGGGAATTTGTGGTATTTTGGCAACACCAGGAGCACCCGATTTTCGAAATTTATACAGCAGTACGTAATAATTTCGTTCTCTACTTTAAATAAAATTTAACAATATTTACCAAGCTTTGAGAAATGACAAAAAATCATACTTGGAAATTCGTACTTTGTAATCTCATTTGATAGCAGATCTGAGTAGCCTATTGAAGCCTATTGAAGCAGACCTTATTAATGTAGCGTACAATAAGTTATGACAGCATCGCCGACTCCCCACTATAGTCAATGCACTGTATGCGAGTAGTTCTGTGTATATGTAGGCTGTCGTAAGTTATTTCGTAATTACCCGTGTTTGCCCAGATTTCCTACAAGGACGAAATAATAAACATGATAATTGTGTTGGCATATGCAATTTGTGCTTGCTTAGTAAGCCATTGTACAGATACTTTGTCGGCTGCTCAACAATCCACATAATACGGAGGTTTTGTACAGTGTGCTAGATTCTTCCTTCAATTAATAGTGTGGTTTTCGCAAATAGTTCCCTATTATCCATGTTTAATACTTTCAATAATGTATTTTAGATTTGATTAGTTTGCTGTGGTTATTGCTAGCCGTTGTATTTGAGCTAATTCGACGGAATTTTCTCAATCTGCGTATATCTAGGCTGTCGTAACTTATTTCGTAATTACCGCTGTTTACCCAAACTAATAATCATTTATTATGGATGCTGTCTAATACTTCTTATTACTCTCAACGTTAAACCTAACTCTAAGGAACTCTAAAGTACTTCCCAAATTCAAAATAAGCCCTCAATAGATTTTCCTTGGTAATGTATTCCTCTCCTGTTGCATTCATGGTGGCGTCTAAAGCAACGCGTATAACGTCGATTAAAGCTTAATTGACCTACAAAGCCAACGGAGAACATTATTGTGCATATATGCAGTCCGCTCCGATTATGAAAGTACGTAATTTCAACGCGCGACTCTCTCATAACGGAATAAATTGAACACGCACGGCGGTTGTGTTTTATTTGCATTTCGCTCATGCATGTTCGTAGTAAATGGTGGCACGACATGAGCTGTGCTCACGTACAAAGTTTTAAATTAATCCGTCAAGAGGAAATTCTTACGTCACAGATCGTATTTAGAAACTAACCCAAAAGGAACGTTCTAATTAGATTTTTCGTAGGACGAGATCATTTTAACTGAGACTGTATGACATATGAACTTCGAATTACCAATACCTCAGAACGAATCATTTATAAAAGAGTATTTGAAAATATAATTTCTCGCTGTACTTTTAACTAAAACCGGCGAGCAATAGGTTTTCGCAAAGTAACGTTTATTAACTACTTAGAGACTTGGCATGCGAAGCACGTTCGAGATGTTGCCATGTTTATTTGAAGTGGAAACTTGGAGCCAGAGCATGTTTTTATGCAGAAACTACAAGTTATAGTTTCAAATTTGTAATGGCAGATACATATATAAACTGTTGCCTTCAGTTACGGGCATAATCTGAGGGCCATTGTATAAATTTCGAAAGGAGGCTTTTCGATGACTTTTTATCCGCACTTAATAATAAACGATATTTCGAATGATATTACACAATATTTATTGACGTGATCTAAAATATTCTGTGATTCTTAATAGACGCTTCAACAGATCTATTATACATGCATATTAAAATGAATCAAGATCACAAAAAATCCACAACAAGAAAGCCGAAATAAGCACACTTTAAAAAGTTATTACTTACGCTTCGATATCTTCACAAATTAAATTAAAAGTTGAGCAATCGTCAACCGAGCCGCTGCGAATTCAACGGCGTCCGTTTATTATTATGACCTGAATCCTTGGCACATGAATGAATAGCCGCCTCCGTGATCGAGAATCAATTTGCCGTAATTACTCGATGCATTTTTTCAATTTTATAACGTAGGTATTGTGCTGCTCTTCGATACGTGTCATCGACTTTAAAAGCTGCCATTATCATTGCATGTGGTAGTAGTAATAAGGTTATATTTACTGCGGGCTACGTAGCAAATGGGATTTAATGAGGATTTTTTCTTCAGTATTTTGGAATGTGTAATTGACCATGTTAGTCCACACTGGATAATTTGGCTCGAACCTTTACGAAAGTGGATCTTCACAGAATACAGTTAAATTTACTGTAAGTACGCTGGTAATGTTCGAGTTCATTATAATTCCGGTGATACCATTAAGAAATGAATGAAATGGAAGCAATCAAAGTCGATACCATTAAGACATACTAAATAAGGTATAGCAGCAAGAAAGAGATTGTAAAGGTTGTAAGGCTCATATATCATATGGATAAATAGCAAAATGTGAAAAAGTAAATGCTTCTCCCAGAACGCCACGTTTGCGGCAAGAGATTTTGCGGAAAGTGTGTGGAGCCCCCAGTTTACATTTCCTTTAATATTAAATTGGAGATTTAATAAACCAGTGATACATTGGCTGTGCACTCAACCTGCAGTTTGAAACTTCAATGTACGAGCGCGATTCATAAAATAAGTTCAGTTTGGTTCTTAAAAACACACCAATGCACGAAGGGGTTTTTGATGTATACAACTTAAAGCTACTACTTCCAGCTAATTTTATACATAGTTGCCATTTACATTGATACATTTGCCATAGCGATAAACCAGTTTTGTAATAACCTTTTTATAGAACTTGGCTGCCGTTCAGTAACAATCTCGTACAAAACTGTACGTGAAATTTCAGGCGAAAGGTTCTGTGATTGTGAATCGTCGATTTTCACGAATTTTCCCTTCGATATTACCCAAAAGTTCGTCCGTCACAACATTTGGTCTTCCATTTCGTTCTTCATCATGGACATTAATTCGTCCTTCTCGAAACATACGGCACCATCTTCTAACGACACTGTCACTCGTGACATTTTCACCATAAACAGCACAAAGTACACGATGAATCTCAGGAAACCTCATGTTCTGAGGTCTGCAAAATAGAAAAACTCCTTGGAAATAACATATTTGTTGGACCATTTTTTGACCATGTTTGACCACAAACTAGTTTGATTTGACCGCCCTTCATTATCGAGAAAAAAAAATATTTTTCGAAAATTGTTTTCAATAATCGATGGTAAAATGTCCCCCACGTGTAGCAAATCGTTTGTCCACGTTTGACCGCTGCCTAGAATTTTAATCAAGTTCAATAAACATTATTTATTAATAAAAATTGTTTAGCAAAATTGATATTTTCAGATTGGTAGCCAAAACCGTTTTCATAATCATTTGACCATGTTAGACCACCTCATGAATTTTTAGTTAAGAGTAACCGAAATTAATTACTTATTGATAAAGGTTATTCAATGTAGATATTCAAGGATTTATGGTCAAAACCGTGCAAAAATCATTTGACAACGTTTGACCATCGCTCGAAATTTCACTAGGGCATAACAGAAATTATTTATATACCAAAATTATTTACCAAGGTTATTTTTTTTTTTTAGAATTAATGTCGATTCTGAGTGGAACTACGTTTGACCACCTCATGAATTTTTATCCTGATGTATATAAATCATACATTCCTAACAATTGTTCAACCAAATAGATATTTTAAGCCCGAAGGTCGATACTGTACAGAAAGTCGTTTGACCACGTTTGACCATCTCTTGATGATTAGGGCATAACAAAAATTATTTATATTCCTCCGTCATTCCTATTACAATAAAAGTTTCACAAAAAGAGGCAATCCCAAAAGTTTTATCAATTTCACCGTTGAAGTCCGATGTCATCCATGTCGTATAGCCAAAGTCGAAATTTTTACGAGGGAGTGAATTATTTTTCCTGAATAATCACTCTTGGAAAAAAATTCAAGTCCCTCGCAGATAACATCGTTTTGTCATCAATAATACACGAAGTTTGGATTGAAACAGGATAAACGAACGTATTCATTAATGTAGTCAAAGACTCTCGAACACTATTCGATCTTTATTGAAAGAAATGAGGGCTGCAATAAGAAAGACGAGGGAAACAAGGACACAATTGGGTGTACATCAAGCGTTTAGAATTTACTCTCAGGATCCACGTTAAACTCACCGCTCTGAACAGCAGCTCAGCTTAGGTGTTCGCCAAGAATCCAAATAGATTACTCGATTACTGTCTGTTTTGCCTAAGCAAGAGAGCTTTTTTAATAGCCTTTGGAGTGCCAAATATATCGTAACTTTGAGTACTGATTGACAATAATCGAATATTTAGCGGAATTCAGAAACGGATAATCGACAGGGGAACAGAGGAAAGGTTAACTACGAAAAGAAAAGGCACTAAGAGCGGTAAAATGAAATAATTTCATGAGGTGGTCAAACGTTGTTCCGCTCAGTATCGACTTTAATTCCGAAAAAATAACTGGTATATATGTAAATAATTTGTGTTGTGCCCTAATGACATTTCAAACTATTGTCAAATGTGGTCACACGATTTTCTATATGGTTTTGATCTTAAATCCTTGAATATTTACATTGAATAACCCTTTTCAATAAATAAATACTATAAATGTCACACGCGAGGGATATTTTATCATGGACTATTGATGTTTGAAGGAAGAATTTTCGAAATTTTTTTTCTCGATAATGTAGGATGGTCAAACAAAACTATTGCGTGGTCAAACATGGTCAATCCCAAGGATGTTTTTCTATTTTGCGATACCACCTTCACAGTTGTGCACACAGAAATCGTATAATAGCACGTTGTTCAAAGAAATGTGTGAACTATTCTCTCACTAGCACTGCCAGACTCACATTGAACCAAACTACACCGCAGCGCTGCGGTAGTACCGATATTCCCACTCCTCTACTCACTAGGGGAAATAAAACTTACTTTACGAAACCGCCCTTGTACATCGAATATTGTCATATGTGACGGAAAATGTGTTTGTATAAATAAGTTCCATTAAAAGAGGAAAAGATAGTCGTCGGACTACCAGCCCATCAAAAAATAATAATTTTATACTTCGGTATCTTAATCAATCATGTACCAATATAAATTTAAATGCGCTCTAACAACTTTTACACCATTAATAAAATACCGTCAGCATTTATCCATGTCATCAATACGTAATATCATTTGCTACTCAGATTGAGTGCATGTCAGACACCTATTTACTTTTCGTAATTTATGATTATGTTATTTCAGAACATAAATTGCGTATGCAAGCATCGAGAAAAGAGAGGAAAGTAAAGGAAGTCGAGTTATGTATATTGAAAAATCGTCATAAACCGGGCGGCTTATACACATAATCTGTCACGTACGAGTCAATACTCAAACTCCAACCGGGCACCATACCTTCATAGAAACAATTTGTTTAACGAGATTAATGACTGGCGTCCGTTTAAATAACAAAAACACGATCAATTTACATCCGCGGACTCGATAAAATAAATTACGAGTGGAATTCTTGTAACGTACGAACGTCAGAAATGTTCACCGCTCGAATATTTCACCGGGTTTCTTTTGCTGGATGACTGACTGACCTGAGATGTGCACCGGGCGCTTTGCAGCCAGCATCGAGTACACGTCTCTTCGTAAACGATGAAGACGATGACGACAATGATGGTAATGGAAGATCGGACCGGCTTTGTACATCTAGCAGTCAAGTTTGAGCGGTAATGGTGTGTATTTTGTCTCTGAACAATCAAGATCTTCGTGACTTACAATTACAAATCTATTTTGCGGTTACAGGTTTACCATTATATTGAACTAAATTGCTCAATCTTAGTTTATCTCGGCAGCGGTAACTTATGGATGTACATACCTATCCAGGAATTTCTCATAGATACATCTGACGTTTTGCGTTATTTGCTGCTGTGCTGTAACTGCGTATTATATCTTTTTATTTGCATTGGATGTAAATGGGCATCTTGTAGAGGTAACATTGTTAGCTGTTCAAACTACGTATCTACGAAGACAGGAGCTTCGTGCTTTTCAAGTTTTGCCGGGAAAATGACGGGAAATCTTTCCGTAGGTGACGCGTCTACTTCAGTTATTTCTTTTTTTTTACTTACAAAGAAAGCATCCTTTAAAAAGCAAATAAATAGAAAACGAAATTTTATTCATCAATTTGTGTTTTTTCCTTGACTGCAGATAGGAACAAAGTTATGAGTTAACCTACAGCAGCGCTTATAACTGGGGCTGGGACATTCGAATTCTCAAAAATGGGATTTATGTCACATCAAGATATCATTAAATATGGTAGCCTGGTTATTTGTAAAACATAAACTGATGATTTTGAATAGAAATAGCACACTGCGCAATCTAGGAGTGCAGAAGAAGGTCTACCAACATACACATGTTTCATACCAAGAAAAGTATCCTGAACTTTTAGGAAGTGAGAACGAAAAGATTTAAGAAGCAATCCAGAAAATGATTTCTCCAGTTTGAAAAATTGTGAAATGAAATGAGGGTATGTTATAGCAATAAATATCTTATTTTTTGCTTGTATTTCACATATAATGATAAAATATCAAATACTTTTTCTTTAAAAGTATTCTAAAGCAGGTGCTTATAAGAGATTTGTCAATGGTAATTGTAATACATATTTATAGTATGATGTAGGCAAATATAACATATAGTACTTAGATGTACACGAAATTGCCTACAATCAGAAACACATTTGAATAAATCGTTTATCGTTAACACTATCGTTATATGCTTTTACTATTTAATATTTTGACGACTACAATTACTACACAAAAATTACTAAAAATATTGATCATTATGGAATTTTAACACCATCATAGGTAACTGTTAACTATAAACCAGTAGTAAGAACCTAAAACAGTTTCCTGATTGGTCAAAAGTGCTATCCCAAGACTATAGCGTTTGCTCAGAAAGAACTTTTACCACTTTCGAGAGATTCGAAAACCCTTTAGGATACGGATTCGAGAAAATTTAAGATTCGCCCCACCTCTACTTATAACAAAAGCTATATGTATAACGACAGCAGTTGGGATCGTAATGACCTATCATTAGGGGCGAGTGATAGTAATCTAGAAGGATGGTACAGAACAAAAGGAAAAAGATCGATATAACAAACAGCCAATAAATAGGTCAAAGTAAAAGAAAACTATTATGCTGGCGAGACCAGTGCTCGCTAACAGGAAGAATTAAAGGAAACGGTTGACCAGGTGCAAACCTGACTATTTCAAAGCAGTGTAAAAGATCAGATAGCTAGAAACCAAATTTGGATTACTATCAACATTACCGTTGACAAAAATGAAATGCAGCAATGATTATTAAGGTGCTTCGGGGTTTCTGGGCCCACGGGGTAACTGGGCCAGCGGTTAGCTGGGCGACGGGTTATTCATAACCATATTTGTGGGAATTATAATGTTACTTGGTTGGCACACCTTCATCTTCTTTGTTTCTCTCTAGCACAACAGGCATTGCTTCATTTAGAGCATTTTTAGGCGTGAGAAGTACAGTAATTTTTAAGATGACATTTTCTCAAACGACGTGTTTTCGAATGATTAATGGGTTTCCACCATTTCTTGGTAAGTACCTGTTTTCTTATTGCTAGTTAGGTATAAACATAATGAATGGTTTTATCTATAAATATGCAATTTGCCACCCCTATGCTTGTTGTAGTTTTTTTGGCAGGGGTGATCCATTTATCCCGAAAAGAATTAAAAAAGGGTAACTGGGCCATCCCATTGGAGCAACTAGATCCAAAAAGACCTAGTTACCCCAAGAAAAATAACTACTGCAAAATACCTTGAAATGAAAGAAAGAGAGGAGGGGAGAAAGAAAAGGCTTTGATTGAAAAAGAAGAAAAACTCAAAAAAGAGGGGAAAATATAAAGGCAACAAACGAGAAAAGTTTTGAGAAAAAAATTAAAGAAATGAAAAGAAAATTCGAAATCGCAAGAAGTTGTTTACCAGTTTTCTAGTGATAAAAATAACTGTACTGGTTATTCTATTCAAGGAAGTGAAGAAGACTACCTCAAGAGCTTCACAGAGTATGAGCACAAAGCAATTACACTTGAACCTGGTGAGTTTTCAATCGCTAAAGTTTTTGTCATAACATGGAATAGCTTCAGATTAGACGTAGCAAAGGTTTGATAAAAAGATGATGCAGGGTATATGGTTCTTTTTTACGAAAGACATTCTTAGACAATAAAATTCCAAGAAACCGATGAAAAATTCTACATCAGAGAGTTTGACATCGTACGGAAACATCCACAACCGGTAACAAGTATGATAGTACCGCTGAATTTAATATTATGATTGGTTTTACAGCAATCCTGAGTGATCCAACTAACATACACTAAGTTTCCTGTGTGTATAAGAACTCAAATAGTACTTATTTAAACTCCATTTTCTAAAATTAGGTAGTTACTTAATTTTTAATTAATTACTTTATTTTTCCTCTTTTTATAATTTTTTGAAATTTCAAGGTAAGAAATGATTGTAATTTCTTTGAATAAAAAATCCAAGAAAGTATAAAAATTACTTTCTTAGTAAGAAACAGGTTTCTTTAAACAAATGTGTAAATGTATTGCTTTTTCCTATTTGAATTTTTCCTTTTGCCCTTTTGTTAAACCCCTTTTAGGGTCCCTAGGATATATGTCTCTAGCAAGCGACCACATGGATCCCATGCTTTGCTTCGATAAGAAGTACGGGGTCGTTTTCCCGACAAGGGATGAGTGGTGCGCAAACCCGAGATGGTTTCGAGATGGATCGCAAAAGTGGTACACAGATGGGTCCAAAACGCTCCACGGAGTGGGGGCAGGAATAGTGGGGCCTAGAACACACAGATCAATAACTTTGAGCAAGGACACCTCAGTCTTCCAAGCGGAACTATACGCAATCTTGGAAACTGTAGGAATCCTATCCGAAAGGGGACACAGGGGAATACGAATCAAAATATTCTCGGATCAGTCCTTAAGGCCCTGAGCAGTTGTACAATTACGTCCAAATTATTATTGGAATGCCGCAACATGCTTAATGGCCTGGCCACTTAGAACCAGGTCACCCTGGTCTGGGTGCCAGGACATGAGGGGCACGGGGGAAATGAGATGGCAGACATCTGCGCAAAAAATGGGCTGAGAGAAACTTTACTGGACCTACCCCACCTTTTGGGTTTAACAAAGGTCTCCTTAAAGGTGAGATACAGAAATGGACAGCGTCCATTACAATGAAGCACTGGAATGAGACCAGCGGGCTGGAACATTCCAAAAATTTCTGAGCTTCGACGCTAGGAGGGCCGACCTCGCCCTAAAACTGGACAGGGGAAGCTTAAAAGCACTGACAGGGGCACTCACAGGCCACTGTACCTGTAACAAGCACCTTCACGAAATGGGCTTATCCAACACGGACACTTGCAGATTCTGCGGTGAAGAAGAGGAGTCAATGGAACACTTGATCACTAACTGTGGGGCACTAGGCCATAGGAGATATAGACTACTACATGCATATACGCTGAGTGAGGAGGACCTATTTACACTCCCATTGAAGGAACGGATCCTGTTCCTCAGCGTATTAAATAAATAAATAAAACAAACAAGAGGAAGCACAATAGATCAACGTGATTGCAGTGCAAAGGGCCATTTTGGGCCAGACCCACCTCAATACAATACAATACAATAGGGTCCCGATTAAACGTCCGGAATGTGTAATTAAATCAAACAATTGATTATTTTTTCTAAATCATTTGAATGTACAACAATAAGTTCGCTTGCCCCAGACATTTGCTGTAGTGCTCTTACAGAATATTTATTTATTATTTATTTATTGCTAAATAACCATGCAATATTTTGCAGTCAAAAATTGCTTGTTACTTATCGTAAATTACAGTTTTATGAAGGTAACTGGAGGTCATGTTGTAAAATCATGACTCAGTTACCCCAGAACACTTTATATAAACCAACAGTTACATGTACTTTCATCTTATAATTGTCAAATGCGTGTCACCGATGTTAATCAATTTAACAAACACACCGTTTTGGATTGTTTTTCCCCAAATTTTGAAATTAATTGTTAAAATATAATCCAATTGTTTCGTCGGTTAAATTCGCATTACATAACAGACAATTTCATCCCGGCATCTGCAGCTGTATTAAAACTCGTACATTCCTCTCGAGTCTTCTTCAACCGGTTGACTGACTGACCTGAGAACTGGACTAAAGCATCAGTCCAGTATGAAAAGACGCGGTCGCAGGAACGATGATGATGATGGTGATTGCTATGAAGTACAGCAGAACGTCTCCGAGTTCTGTGCGATCGCCAGTCAAATGAGAACAATAATGGCGTGCATTTTTGTCTTAGAACGATCACGATCTCCCGATCGTGACTTACAATTACGGTTCGTTCCTGCGGCTAAGGGTTACTAACTCCTTAAGGCGCTCTTGTATTAGATCGATGTTTGCACTAGCTAGCCGTGTGCTTCACGAGATATCTGTCAGAAAATTGATTTGCGAGAGGAAAATCTATAATTACGGATAAAAGCCTATTCGATGTGTGTCCGCAAGCATTTCTTTTAAATTAATTTTAGCTCGAGTTTTCTTGGATATTTTATATCCTGTTTAAGTATAATTTTCATAAAGCTTCATCATACATAATTGTCCTGAACACTTATTAATTTGATTTTGTGTTTCTAAAGCATGAGATAATTTAGATATTTAACTCGGCACAGCTACTTAATGTATACTTCTGTAAAGTAAAATAAATTTGTAAAATCCAATTTACTTGATATATGTACGTACAAAGAAATAATAGATCTATAGTGTTCAACCATCTATGCACACTCCAATATAAAATTATTCGAAGCGGGAAGTTTACGTTCTCTCCTGGACTCTTGCGTCTCTATTTATCATCTTAGCTACGAAATTATGGAAAAAGATGTCTGCGATTGATTCCAAAGAATACTAGTAGAAATACCTAAAAGCGTGACTGAGCCAGATATCCATATCAAAAATATATAAATATATGTATAAATAGTCTGGGCAAACAGTATTAACAGTGTACAATTACGAAATAAGTTACGACAGCATCGCCGATTTCCCATCCCCTTGTCTAGTCAGTACTAAGATGCTGTATGCGAGTAATAAGTCGTAACTTATTTCGTAATTGTACGCTGTTACCGCTGTTTGCCCAGACTATATATGAACATTCGGGTTGAAACGTCCTCGATATTGTCCGATGCCTTCTAATATTGCACTTTTCTTCGTTTAGTCCTTACTTGCTAACATATTCAAATATCTTCCATCCACGTCTTTCATCGCCTTCCTCTCTCCATGTGTTGCTGTGATGAACGTTCATCACTTTTCGTTTGTAATCTATATTCTTGCGTTTTGTGTACGTACCCATACCAAATTAGTTGTGTCTCTCTGTACATTAAGTCAAAATCGTTGGTTATTGTTTCGGGTTGGACTCTGTTTAACCGCATTTTCTAGCTATTCTCAAAACATCCGTCTCGGTTGCTTCTATTTTTCCGTTTCTTGTTCCTTTAAACTCCCGGTTCCATGCCCCAACAGTAATGTACGCTTCCCAGTTTTCTTTGTTTTCCTATTTCAGTGTTCCACATTATGCGTTCAATGACTTGATTGATTTCCTTTCTCTTATATCGTCCGTTCCTTCTGTGTCGAAATGTATTCCTAAGTATTTATAATCTTTACATCGCTTTATTACCTCATGATTTTGCAGTATTAAGTTAGTAGTTTCTTTACCAAAGCCTGCAGGCGCATGTCTATCTTTAACTTCACCTTGATTAGATACCAGCACCAAAATCAATAATTTTGTTATCCATAGTTAACAAAATTATGTCGATAATAATGCTAATTAATAATAGGGCAAAATATTCTGAAGGTCGAAGGGGTCGATCGTGTGAGGATAGGTTATCCAGCACACAGCTTTGACATCAACTGAAGTAATCATCAGTAGTCTGGGCGCGCAACGGTAACAGCACACAATTGCGAAACAAATGACGACATCCTAGATATACACAGAACTACTCGCATACCGCATCGATTCAGTATTGACCGGATAAGGGGATGTCGAAACTTAGTACACTGTTACTGCTGTTTACCCAAACTAATCATCAGATTCCCCGACGACCACCAACTTCCGAAGCGATAGCATATCCTTCTGTAAATAAATCTTTTTTGAGCGATGTCGCTCATTCCCTTATTTTACCTGGTAAACAAAATTTTTACTCATCACCCCCAAACCGAATGATTGCACGAATTTCCAATGAGATAAAATGATTTAAGAGTATTTAGTTTGACCCTAGGTTATGAATTGAAGTTCCATAGACAATACCTTAATTGCTTTTGATAAGCGGGTAGACGAAGTTCTTGGACAACTTGATACATATATAATTGTTTCTTCACTGGTCTGTAATACGAACCATAACAATGCTATAAATAAGTGGATAAAGTCCATTAAATAGAAATCACTACAATACTGCCACCTAGAGGAACCATATAACAACAGACCTATCAAAGAAAAGAAGTAGTGTCCGGCCAATCATTTTGGATGAGTCAAAGAAAAATTTGTTCAGTCTCAAAATCTAATTAAAGCAAAAAGACCAATGATAGAAGAAAACGACAAATGGGGTTAAAGGTTAAAAAGATTAAAATCAGTAACTACATATATGTACCAAGTTTCAGACGCAGAATTATGTCGGATCAAAATTAAAGGGAATTACAAATGAAAGTGTAGTATAAGTTACGGTCAAAAGAAAACCAAAGAAAGAATCTCGTAATGGATAGGACACATCTCCAGGAAACTGTATAAAATCATAACCAGAGAGCTCAGTACAAAATAATTTGAAAGCTGGCACTTGCCTTCATTATTAGTCATGAGACTGAAGGAGAACATGTACTCTCTTGTCATAGACATCAGTAATTAACGGATGGTTAGGGCGATGACGCAAGCCTGTTGTCCAGACAAAGCTTATTATTTGTACGACGTGTTTGATGATCGGTTCATTGCATTCCAATGTATAATGGACCGATCAAAGTCAACGTCGCACAAATTACTAAACGCTTTGCCTGAGCGACAGTGCAGACTGCATCATTCTAGAAGCCATCGGCGCACTAGTTATCAGGGAGATTTCTAAGACCACTATGCAATGATTAACGAATTGCGTGTGTTTATTTGTCACGAGATTATTAACATTGGGAATGCTTCGCTATAGCTAAGTGGTATATCAATATATGGTTCCTAAGACATTTTCCCGAATTTATTTTTACCAAAACAATTGTTAGAGCAATCTAATTAAAACTAGTGAAATTCAGACAAGTGTGTTTTTATTTTTGATTATTACTCACGAAGATGTTTCATCAAAAACCAACGGCTACATCAATAGATAGTATTAAAGAAAAAAGTGCTACCAGGGCCAAATATAGGGAGCTTCGAAAGGAAATGCTGTGTCCTATACACCTGCAAAGGTGGTTTCAAAACTTTAAAGATGGAAATTGTGATCTTCGGGATAAGGAACGCCCTGGAAAACCAAAGGAAGTTTACAACGGAAAACTGGAGCAGATACTGGTGAAAATCTCTGTCGGACGCAAGTATAACCTTCTAAGGTTCTTAGCGTGACTCAGCCAGGCATTCCCGCACAAACTTGGAGGAATAGAGAAGATAGGCCAATATTTTGTTGCACGACAGCTTACGATCCCACACAGGAGAGATGACTATGGTAATCATCACCAATACGGCTTGGAAAATTCTTCCTCTAGTGGCGTATTCTCTAGGGTTTACACCTTATCATCTGTTCCAGTCGCTACAGCAGTATCTTTGCGATTTGCGCTTTCGATTTGCCAAGGAAGTTAATAAAATTATTGATAAAGTCATAGAGTCAAAACCGTCATCTTTTTTTCGAAGTAGAATTCTAAACTAACCTGAAAGGTGGTAAAAATGTGTATAAAGTGGGGAGATAATTTTGAAGACTGCGTGATTATCCATTTTTAAACAAATAAATAATACAACAACAAAGTTTCATCAAGAAGGACGAAAATTAATTTGTACACCTAGTAAAAGCCATGGGTCAACACTTTCTTTATTGCTACGACAAAATGCATAAAGAACGAAATCACTCATCTCACTGCCATTGAACCACAGATGTTAATAATAGTACTATCAATAGTTTTCTTTCTATATTGCTTAAATGTGCTCAACCAGTTTTCCCTTACAAAATAAAGATGCATTGGTTATACTTTTCAGATAAATATGCATTTTCTATCTCACGGTTGAAGAAGTGATTGAAATTTGAAAATTTTCTTGTCTTATACTCTACCCAATACTAATTTCCTGAAAAGTTTCGTGTGTGCTATCGCGCTTATAAATCCTTCCCTTCGCGAATTTTTTGCACGGTCGAAACGATAGGAAATAGGTTTTTCACCTTTCACTATTTTGGAGTTAATACAATAATAATACAATATTTGCTATTATAATGAAAGATAAGAAAAAGACAGAAGAATGAATATTTTTTTCTTAATGTTGACTATCGGTCTGTAATTATACATGATTTCTTTAAGAACTTGTAATTGAAGCTTATTAAATCCAATTTGTAAAGTAGAATATAATAGTTATTGCTGAGATGTTTCTATCTCCTAACAGTCTCTTTCATTCCTGTACCTCATCGGTAACTATTTTAGACGATCTCACTCGCAGATGTTCTATTCATCAATTTCGACTATGAAATGGAGTTTGCCATCAACGTAAATACCCATTATTGTAGCTAGTATCTATGTAGCTCCAATTTTACTTCTTATTGATTTTATTACGTGTTTAAAACCGCAACGTCATCCTAACCGTCGGTCCATAATAAGCGGTTTTTGTACAACAAATCCTTATTTATCCGACTGATGCCCATTATCTGTTCGTCAAAAATTTCTGTGAGTCTTTTAAGAATAAGTGGTACCACGTAAAACCACATCAAAAGCCTCATCTATATAATCACCGCTATATCGATAAATCTCTTTAAAGTTGTCGAAATTATACAATTCAACGCCTCTTTCATGCACGGGCGCCCGCTACAGTCAATACGAGTGAAATACAACTTTGTATTTACATAATCCGTTGTCATTATCAATTTTCTCCAACACGCGAGAAGATCGACAACGCTGTGTATGAATCGATCTTAATAATTTCCCCTTTTTCTTAGAATACAAAAGCAACAAATGAAGCCCGAAGATGTTTGTGGATTCTCGTAAGAACGATCGTAACGCATGACATGGTCTTGTCCCAAGGCAGTTTCTAAAAGCTCCGAAGAATTTATATGGGAGCACTGCTCGTGTTGCTCCTCTGCTGCTGCCTCATGCCGCACGATTCCAGCGCAGGCTGGAAGGTAATTTGTTGACGGTTGAAGGTAGTAATTTTACAAGATCTCGGCAGGCCGAGTGTCGAGGGTTAAATGATTGCATGACATGTCAATATTTTCCATTCAATTTGCGATCGATTTGCTGTATGCACATGATTTATGACAACGATTCAATTTGTTTCTCGATTATCTATTATTTGAATGAGTATATAAAAGATACTTGAAGGCGTTTTACCTACCACATACATTTTAACTTGTAAATTGTATTTCACGCGATGTGGTGTTTATGTCTCTTCATTTCTGAGCAAAATTATTGGAGTCGCTTGGAGAATAGTGTTTTGTTTGTTCTTATATACACATTTTACGAACTTGATTTTTGTACATTTTGTACATTTTTTACATCCCATGCGGCTAAGCAAAACTATTTTAGAACTAAAGGGCAACCATGATTGCAGTTTAGTTGTTTTAGTCTTGTTTGTATCCGACATATTGAAATTTCGTTTAATCAAAGGATGAGGCAAAGATAAAGATGAGAACATTAATACTGAGACATTGGCGAATGAGACTAACTCAATTGACAGCGCAACCTTAAAGTACTAGAAGAACAATTATTGAAGGTCAATATAAAGACTAATATTAGAAAAGCAAAAACTATGATAATTTCCAACACAAAGAAAACGAAATAGAACTGAACGGAAAACAAATTGAACAAGTACAACGCTTTAAATACCTAGGAGCAGTTATAGAAGAAAACGGTAAATTGGCCAGCGACATAAATGAAGGAATGGTAAGAGTAGGAAGCATCTTTAGCGCAGATCAGCAAAAAATTAAAACAAATTGTTGTGCCATTTGGCTCAAATACATCGATGACAGTTGTATTTTAATGTTTACAAAAGAAATAAAAAGAGGAACAGGTAAACGAACGATTACGTTTTCTTATTGAAGACAGAACAGAAGTACGGACAAGAGGAAAGATACCACTGCTTCACACAAAAAGAACTGAGGAGTCTTTGTTAAACTTCACTGGATACTTGGAATGGCCCCCTTTTGCCTTTATAAGTGCTTGGAGTCGCCGAAGCATGCTCTCTACGAGGTTTTGGAGTAAACACAGATCTAATGCCTCCCAAGCATCCCTTGTTCGATACATTTGTTTTATCAATCTTTTCGTTCATAGTTGACCATAGATTTTCTATGGGATTGAGATCCGGTGATTGTGCAGGCCACTCGACAATTTTTATTTTATTTGATTTCACAAACTGTTGAGTCTTCTTCGCCGTATGTTTCGGATCATTGTTTTGCTAGAAAATAAAGTTGTTTTCCAACCCAAGCCGAAGCAAGGATTCTTCCAAGTTTTCACTAAGAATATCTATGTACCCATCAGCAGTCAATATGTCGTTGATTTTTACTAAATTGCCAACTCCTGACCAGCAAAGCAGCCTCAAATCATAATACTACCACTACTGTGTTTCACAGTCTGCTGTAAACGACGGCCTTGATATTCTTCCCCGGACTTCTCCATACTCGCAGCCTTCTTTTTCGATTGAACAATTCAAATGTGCTCTCATCGGACTAACGAACTTTTGTCCAGAACTCAATTGGCATGTGCACATATTTTCTTGCAAATTTCAGGCGCTTTTTGTTGTTGCGTTTATTGATAAATGGGCGTTTACGAGCGAAACGGGTCCTGCATACTAGCCGCACAAAGCCTCCGTCAAAATGGATGGATCGTAGTGTTGTATATTTGTGTTCTTAATTCCCCGTAGGATACGTCATCGCGATAAGTAATCGTCCGTTTCCTTCCTCTTCCTTCTTGGCTCGCAACAAACCCATTCTCACAAAACTTTTTCCACAGTTTTTGCACTTGAGCCTAACTCACTTAAAATTTTTTAGCTACTGTTCTCTACGAGAAACCTTTTTGAATATCTTTGATAATCGATTTTCGTATTTAAACACAAATTTGTTTCTCAGCCAGCTTAGCCGACGATTTTTCGCAACTGAGCAATGAGCCAGTAAATGAAGTAAACATACATAACAAGGTCAAAAAGGATGATAAACAGAGTACAGTAAAATTTAGTTCACCTGTCGCTTCAATGGCAATGGTCTCTTCATTTTATTTCACACTGAAACGAAATAAATTACGGCAAACTAAACTCACATAAACTAATGTAAGAATTCACACCGTATGTTAAAATGAAGTTAGTACAGGGTATGTTAGCCAAAAATGCGAACACTTTTTCAAATATTTCTTCCCAATATTTCAAATATACACTAGAAAAGGGAGGTGGTCTCTTTTTTCTGCCAGTCACTGTATACCGAAAAAGTAAAAACTGAAGTTGGTAAAAAAGTTATACCCCCAATCATATATAGCAGCAAAGCATGGACACTGTCGGAGAAAAAGTCGAGAATAAACGCTATGGAAATGAGATTCCTGAGAAGAATTGAAAATAAGAAGAAGATGGACAGATAAGGAATGAAATCATCAGACAAAACCTACCAATAAAGACAACAAACAAAAAAATTATAGAAGGACAACTTAGATGGTTTGGTCACGTATGTAGGATGACGGGCGAGTGTTCGAAACCAGAGTATACGGAGAAAATAGAAGAGGAACACTAACAGCCAGATGGATTGGCGGAATCAGGAAAGAGTCAAAGAAATTAGGAATGCCATGGGACATACGGATACTAACACAGAACAGGAAACAATGGTGGCAGATGCAACGTCCGACCTCTCTAGCCTTACACCTAAAGGTCGAAAGCCTCAGGACTAAGTAAGGAAGTGGTTCTCACCAATTTGGTGTAGCTTGGGTAAAGCTGGACAGTTCCAATGGATGGAACAACAAATGAAGACTGTTTGGAGACTGACTAACAAATCTGTATTACCTGGCGAAAGATTCTTTTAATTGAGCACGACAACCAGCTTATGCGCAAGGAGGACCTCTTGCATTCGTACTGATGAGAATTAGTTCGAAACACGTTTATACTTGCTACAGGAAATTTATCCATCAATCTTTTTACTGTGAAATTTCGTTTATTTATTCTAGCACACTATAGTTTCAGTTTTCCTTATAACATTTATTGCAAAATATGGTACTCTCTATTATTTCCGGATCCTTATCTATTTCCTCTAAAAACTTATAAATTCTAAACCCTCACCTTAATTGCACTACATCACTATAATATAAGCTTTATTATAATGATAACGATAGTATTATAAACTAGACCTTCTAGTTAGTCTGCAGTAACATAGTTCTACATCGTCTATACGGAAGGAATGCTGATCCTAGAGATACCGAAAGGCTAATACGCTTTGGTCGGGTGAACATTATTCTATCATTGTCATACACGTTCATAAATTAACCTACCAGGCGGATCTATCGGTCGTAAAGGAGATGACTGGTCGGCATATTGGGACCGTTTAGTTAACAGTAATTAGGGCCGGTGACTGAGCACGGTTTGCCGTTGTTCTATCCTTGTGTTCGTAGGGAGCTGGCCGAGATGAACCAGCAACCATCATGTAAGCAGGTGACGCTGAAAGTTGCTACGCAGCCGTTGAATTGTTTGAATGTTGGGTATTTAGATCAGAATTAATATATAGGAAAAATCACAGAACCTTCCACAGCATGTTTATAGCGAAAATATTATTATTAATATTTTATTAGGGAACTTTTACCCATTTCGGCTGCGTTGATACTTTTACTTAAACAAGAAAATATCAATCGTTTTAGTCCACACCATCAAATTTTGGCTACCCCGATCTTTCTTTTAATTGTTAAAACATCTGCATATAATTTATATTGAAACTTTTGTGTTCTCAATTCGAAAAGTATAACAATAATCTGTAACATGGTTCTAATCCGGTGCCATTTCATGTTTGTTCCTTGTTAGATTTAAAAAAACAATGTCCCAGATGTTAGTTTTACATGTTTTCGTGTCATTGTCGACTGATAACGAAATGCTCAAAAAGGGGCTGTTTCTTTCTGGTGTTAGCTTCAGTGTTCGTACAGAAACCGGCAGTCTGGATAGTAAAATCTTCTTATGAAAGGGTTACACACCACAAGACGGAAAAACCTCTTCTAGCCTCAAAGACAATTTCGTGGGGTACTCGACAAATTCGTGATCTGACAAAAAGAACACAAGCTTTCTTGTACCTTTCTCTTAATGGCGAACGTAATCATCTTGCAATCAAATTTATACACTTATTTGCTCGACTCTGTAATCTATGTGGTTGTGTTAGCTTCGACCTCATCATGTGAAGTAAATGTTTGTCTAGCAAGATATTACTTCGGATTTGTGAGGAGGAAGCAGTTGCTGCAAGAAAATCCTGTAAATACGCATATAGAGATTAGAAAATTTTTGAATATCACGCAATAAAACAAGATCCGCAGTAAATTCCCCAGACCGAATTTAATGTCATATCATCGGACGAAGAATAGCAAGGACCGGAGTTAAGGTACCACATTAATGAACAATTAACCTGGACCCAGGGTTCAGGTTCACCGGGTCATCATTCTTCAAAATCCAATTCGACACGTTGACAAGACATGTACCAACGGTGACTCATACATTGTTATTTCATCTAGTGACGTGTACCACAGTTTACTACATTTTCTTCAATTAAGGCTGAAAATTTTGTGGTATAAGGTTTTCAAGTCTAATTCGGTGATCAATTTGTACATCAGCTTGGTATTATAAAGATGGAATGGGATTCCAAGTAATTACCACATTGATGGTACCTAAGTTTGTTTTTAACACTATTACAAAAAATGGGAGCTCCCATGCCTTAGTGCATTAAGTAAATGTACAAGTCAGAGTCCACGATTCATAGTGATTTCCTTACGGTTGTATGCTATACAGGACTTATTTTCGACGCCGGTACTTAACTAGCACATTCTTATGAGACTTCTAATTATCTTTGACGAATGTCGTTTGTTCAGCTTTCTCTTCCAATTTCTGCCTTGTCAAACCAGAACACGTACATCATCAATTCCATTTTTCTCTAAAACGCAATCTGCTTGGAACTGAATTGTGTTTACTCGAGCATTGAACTATCTTCAAGATCACTAGGACTGGACTGTCTTATACATATATGTTTGTTATTTTGATGCTCTCCGCACACGTCTGTGAACTATTTCGGTATTCAACGAATGTATGTATATTCTATGAAATTGTAATAATTCTATAGAATATAACAAGTTTAATACTTTCTCTATTAGTGTAGTTGTCCAGTGATTAAAATCATTAAAGACAATTTATTTGTTTTAAGCAAGTGCACTATATTTTCTTTTAAGATGCAATCCGTTTACAATCCACTCATGTTTCTATGAATACTGAAATTATATTGACTAGCACGGGAGTTGCGCCCCGCATAAATTTATAGTCTTGCTGTTTATTTGCTTTTATGAGCAGTCTCAGTACTCAGCAAGTGCATTTATTTTCATGAATAATTTTATGAAGTACATATATCAAACCTAAATGTTTAATAAAATAAAATCTAGATGACTCTCCATATAGCGATCTAATTAAGTTAGGTACGTTAATGAGCATCTAGGAAATAACTGTGAAAAAGCTTGTTAAGTAAGCACAATTTGCATATGCCAGTAAACTGTAAGGGGAATTAAGCTTTGCCAATCACAAACCGTAGCTGCGGACTAATTAGATTCGTTCTAATTGGTACTCGTCAGTACAGTATATCGGTCTGCAATCGACAACTTATAAGTAAACTGGGCAAATATGCGGTATGCTGAGTCATCTGTCATTTGCTCTCTGTAATATAATATTAGAGGACAGATGACTCGTCATGCCGTATACTTGCCCAATCTACATACCCCCTCCCAGATGATACGCCGATAATTCGTAGAGATGGATTTGGCCAAAAAATGGGACCCCATCTCAATGTCTAAGTTTAAACTATTTCTGCAATAATGAAAACTAGGATCGGCCGATGGTCGAGACTCGACCACAACATTTATTTAGGTTTTACACCCCTTGGAATGTGTGTTCAAGTTCTTTGTGCACGAAGAGATTGGAAAAAAAGGACATGAGGAGGACTTGAACACGCGTCCCCCACTGGTGTAAACCCTAGACGTTATCCACTGCACTACGATCGCTTCGTTAAACAACACTTAAAATTAACCATATAAGGGATAAATAGGAAACTTCAATTCCTTTTTCAACAATTTTCTCAAAAAATAAAACACGTTAGTACAAAAGCTCATACCTAGATATATAAGACCCATGAAAATTCTGGTGTTCTGCAAAATGTAAATGCTTGGCACGAACGGATGAGCTGAACAGACAATTATTTTACTCACTCGCAATGTATTGGGACGCCAACTTAATCAACTTAATCTGCTTTTGTGCAATCAATATTATGTCACACAATTTTTGTCCGTTTCTCGAACGTATTTACTATAATAATATGTCATTACTTGACGCAGTTGACGTATATCACGTTGCGTGTGTCATTCTGACATTTACAATATGTAATATATGCAATATGTTACAGACTCTCACCTGCGTTCCACTGCACGTATCGCGATGAAACATACATTCGACAAATCTGCATTGTAATACGAAAACAACGATATATGTACCATCGCGATACATGGAGGGAACACTCTAAAATATGTACCAGAAGACAACCCACTGCGTATTAATATATACATAGATTGTTACAAATTTTTTGAATCTATTCCTTCAATTTCCCACGCACTATTTCAAAACACATGCCTAAACAACTTTTTCTCTCTAAGGTGTAATATGTGTAAGATCTCTTCGTCTAACCACGAGAATTGACACCAACTCAAATATTCATCGTAATCAACCATTTTCTATGCAAACTTGACTTAATGCTTCCAACTGCCACGCACTTTATATGCCAAATGGTTGCTCGTCCTACATGCATCCTCTGATAAGTTACAGAGGTCCACAAAAATACTTTCTTGAAAGATGTTTCGGTTTCAACATCTAATTTTATACAATTTCGGGGACCTGATCCTGAATTACTTTGTCAGTTTTTTGCATCACGTTAAATTTCTTTACAAATTACAAAAAAGTACAGGTGCATGTATTGCATAAAATTAAAACGAACATGTATTACCAGAAATATTACATATGCGATTTGGTTTTCTGTCCAACTTAATATCTTTTACGTTTTGTATGAAAACGGCGTTTAGTAGCTTTACTGTTATGTGTTTTTTCTGGATTATCGCGTTGTAACCTCCAGCAGTAGTCTGCCATGATTTATATTCTCCATCTACCCTGATAACGTCGTTCCATTTCACGTGTATCCTGGTGAAATCTTTCACCCTACTCGTCGCTTACTGCACCGAGATTTTCTGGGAACTAGAGTAGGAACTGTACTTTCAAACTCATATTACAGCCCTAGTGACGAACCTTCTTTACCATGTTGTTGAAAACATTCTCGCAGTCGGAGTCCTTATGATTCCCCAAAAACTTTTCAATAACCTCTTTAAACGAAGTCCACGCGTCCTTTTCAACAGAATTCACACATTTCAGAAAGTTTTCATCTGTAAAAAACGATTTCATTTGGGGCCCTATCGAAATTCCTTCTTTTAAATTTGCTTCAGATAAATTCGGAATAAAGGTGCAAATATATTTATAGCAAGTCTATGTGTTTGTCAAGAACGAATGAAAGAATTGTTTCATTAATCCTAGTTTAATATGTAGAGGGGGTTAAAGGACTTTTGGAGGATCCACCAATTTACTATGTTGTTGTTGAGATCCTTTCGAAGAGACTGCTGTTTGCTAGTTTAACTTTTTGGTATATTATTTTGCTGCAAACGTACTTATCTCATTTGGGCATGGATATTTCTCATACTTATTGGAGTTTCTACAATTTTGTAAAAAAACTGTACGTGATGGAAAAAATGGATCTTGTTATCAAAATTATGACGTACAGATAATTCAAGAAAACGTTTTAATTTGCGAGCATCAAGTTTGTTGTACCTGTGTTGCTCAACTCTCGTAGTAGAATATAGTATAGTCAGTACGCGAATATTTCGTTTCTATGAAATAATTTCACCGAGTGTACACTGTAAAGTGTTTCGTTGCAACTAGAAGAGTTATAACTAGTTACACTTTTACGAGCCCTGCTAATGTACTCATAAACACTTCTTTAAAAGTCTTATTGGACCTACACCATCAGACGCTGCACGAAACCGCGCGTTAGGGGGCGTCGTAAATAATGGAATTCTCAGTAGGACATGTCATAAACACTCTTACAAATAAATACCTAAAGCTCAATAAAACACACTTTTAAGTACTTACGCGTTTTCTTAATTAGAACATCGTCGCGCATTCACTATCGAACATTTAACGTTAGCGTGTAAAATTTTTAACGAGTTAATTTATCAAATCTACCCCGGGAGAGGTTGCTGTTGTATTTTGTTTCTTCCTTTTTCTTTATAGGGTTCTCGATATCGCTTTTAAATTAACGTTCGACTGACACCTGATTGACAAGCAGGTAACGGTCCAGCTTGTCCACATCTGTCAAGATTGTTGCTTAGCAAATCGCGTACGTATATGACCGTATTGGGAAAGAAAAAATGCCCATCTAGTCGGTGATATTGAGTCGCGAAAACGAGTTTGCTCTGATACGTTAAACGAAGTGGCGAATATACGGTTAGATATAATTGAGAAACCTGATATCACTTAATGGCAGCTTCAGCACAAGGTATTTTTCATTGGCCGTACACCTGTTTTTCGTTAGTGAAATCGTTGAAATATTCTCGTTTAAAATACTTTCGCTATATTCGAATTATTACCCTTATTATTTTATCATAAATAGTCGAATATTACCATTATACTAGCAGATATTAGCGTATGTGTAAATAAATATTCCTTTTACGATTGTTTAAGCATAAGCTCTCCTTTTCGGGCCGAAGTAATTACATAAAAGCTGTTTTTTTTTGTTGGTCCTTGATGTTCTGGAGGTATATGTCATTCCTACGCTATAATAAATTCGTTTCATTAAAACTTTAGAGATCATTTCGTACATGTCGGTTTCCGATCTTATGCCACGAAATCCTGACACTATATTACTTTTTCAGTATTTTTACTCGATATATATCCAAGTGGATGTATCCAAGACCTACATCCACAAACTGCGTATTCATTCTTCGAATAAATATTTTCAAGCTATTAGTTTATAATATAATAAATAATTTTCTTCTAATTTATCACAGATTTACGTCTCGTGCACTGCATGCTACAATCATTAATAAATTTATTTTTCTTTTACACCCTGATTTATACTTACTTCTTTTAGAATATAAACTTGTATTCATTTCCGATATTACTATTAAGTTAGTTTTTGATACATCTGGTGGATATTTACGGTAAACATTGGTAAAAATGAACAAGCCGCTCAACTTTGCAATTTTGTAATTTATTGCGAAGTCATCTCTTGGTTTAAGTTACATACAATTATCACATTTACATTATTACACTATAAATATCTTTCGGGTCAATGAAAATACTAAGTTTCAATTTAACGCGTTATATTCTAAACCGTTTCCGTACAAATTTCATCAGTGAAATATGATTTTGTATAAACAAAACATAAATTTATATATTTATTATATTTGTGTGCAAATGCATGCGTATTGATAGCATGCAACCGTATTAATTTATCCTTATATCACTATTTGGAAGTTTTCAAACTCGATGTGGCAAGGAACTAAGTAGAACTTTAAAAACCTATTCAAAGAGGAAATTTCAAAACTTGAAATCAAATTTGGAGCTAGATACAAGTGCAAACTTCTGGGTGAATTTACCAAGAAAGCTTGATATTAACCATCGATTTGAAAGGTAGTAAGATCTGGAGGGAAACTAAAAACTAACATTAAATTCAGGGGCTTAGTAGGAACACGATAGAAATCTTAAACAATTTGGTATTTGGGTATATATTTGATAACAACATGATTATAATTTGAAAAAACTCCAAATTCAATTTAGGACTTAGATAAAATACAATAATCTTTTAAATGCATCTGGTAAAAAAAAAGATATATATATAATTGTAGATGTGGCAAGCTATAGAATAAAACGTTGACAGACCTAGTAAAGGTAAAAATGGAAATTAGATACAGAACTTGGTAAGAATCCGATTAGGCTTCTACTTCTTGATCTAATAAGAAAATTTTATACTTGACGCAGTATTTGCTCAAAATATGAATTCAACGGAAGAAAAATTGATGCTGATGAGTGGTATCGAAGAGACCAGAACCTAGGGAAGGAATAGAAAAAATTGAAACTAAATAAGTTGCTACGACGTCTGACTAAATCTCATAAGAAAGTTTATTATTAGACAAATGATTTGACTATAATATAACAGATAAATAAAGTTGTGATTTGAATGGATCTTGCAAGAGAATTTCATGCTTTTTCTTAAACGTATCGTTCTTAGCCCAAATTAGTTTATTATTAGCAAATGACTTGACTATAATATAAAAGAATAATGAAGTTACGATCTGAATGGATCTTGAAAGAAAATTTCATGCTATTTCTTAAACGTATGATTCTTAGCCCGTTGCATCGAATAATATCGAATAATCAATGAGAAGCAAACTTATTGCTTCCTCCTTAGTTAAGTTCACTTCATCAGGTCGGTGTCCTTAATAAATAAAATCTACCACTTTGCTAACGGATACCTTTATCTCTTCTGGTTGCAGAAACCTAGATGTGGTGTTTAATTCTCGCACTACTCAGTCCATGACGCTCACTACAGACATATTGCAAAGTTTGATTTGATAAGAGAATTTAATATTAGACAATGGATTTGACCAGAATTTCACCAATTCAAAAGATAAACAAAGAATATTATCTATGCGAGTAGGACTTGAGAGACACTTAAAGAAGGAGTCTGAATCCAATTCAAACGTTAGTCCAACAGACTTCTAATAGACCTGACAAAAGAATTTGATACTTGATGAAGTTGATGAAGCGAAGCTACAACACGGAAAGTGACATTTAGAAATCCGAATAACATGATTGATAAAATACGATAACATTTCTGAATTGTTCTAGCACAAAAGCTGGATACTTGGCGATTAATTTGGCTAGGAACTAGCTAGAACTTTGAAAGACTTTTAAGAAAGGTATATCAGAAAGATAAATTATTTAAAAAAGAACCTGAAAAAAGAAGATATGATATATATCGACAAGTTTGGCAAAAAAGTTATTATAAACTTATTATAATTAGAAGAGCGTTTAATGAAAGTATTCGAACCATTGAAATTAAATCCAAAACCTAGTAAGAATGTAGAATAGAGCTCTACAAATGTTTCTAAGAGCTTGTTAAAAATCTAATGTACAATTATGTATAAATTTGGTAAATAATTATATAAACCTGTAAGATAATTATAGAATAGCAATTTGAAAAATACAAATTAAATTTGGAGCCTGATAGAAACGCTGTAGGACTTCTGAATTTGGAGAGATTTCGATTCCATCTAATTTCGTCTATTTTTCTTTAAATAATTTAAAGTTTGGGAACCTCTCCCTCGTCGAGAAGGGTGGTAATATTGATTTACCTAGCCCGGCATGAAGAATATCGTTTCCTTAAAGTTCAGAAGTCCAGGCATTCGCAGAAATGGCAAGCACAACGTGTGATTAGTTCTGTTCACTAAATATCTTATCGATTGGGACTAGTCTTGCTAGAAAATATTATTTATCTTGGTATACATCATTAATAGAAACGCTTTAAATAAACTAAACTGTCAATGAAAGAGTTTCTGGCACATTTGTCAGAAAAATCTCCAACTGTGATATTTGGAACCATTCGTATAGAAGGAACCCGAATAAGTCCCAATAACAGATCGTTGAATTAAAGAAATGCGATAGCAGCATCTGAAATATAAGCTACTGTGTGTTTTCTGCACTGGGTAAAGGAAAAAGGTGGAGTACTGAAAAGTGAATTAACTGAGTCTTCAGACTCATAAATTCGCGAAAGAAAGAAACACGACACATAGGGAGCAGGTGGCGCCATTTGATTATCTGTAGATTATCTCGAAGAGAGTGATGACACGCAGAAACGTCTTCAGACTAGCACAGAGTAGGGTGTGAATTAATGTTAACATTTGGAAAAAGAAGTGTTCTACGACTGACTGATGGTACAAGTAGAATGTGGGCACTACTGATTCCATAAAAGGTAAATTACTCGTTTCTACACCGACGAGAACAAGAATCAGATTATTACAGCAACGCTTCCTCAAACAAATAGGACGGTACATAACGTTTCCTGTTTGGAGTACCAGGCCCGTAAGAATTTACTTAAATAGAGCATAGTACAACGCAATAAAACTAACAAACTGGGAGTTTATTGAATAAATAGTGGAATGATAATGAAAACGAAACAAGAGATATGATACGATCTAATTTAGCGGTAGGATACGACAAGCACTCTTGAGTGACGTTTCACAACATGACGCAAACGCAGCAACCAAATGCACGGGAAAACTGAATTTTAAATTACTAAATAAATTCGGAAAGCAAGAAGGATTATTCAAGGTTTTAATTCCGCTCGACGTCGAAATTTACAGGTAATCTAAAATTCGCAAACAAAATGTAAATTCATCAAAAATTGGGAATGAATAGATAAATTAGTAAGTAAGTAAACAACAACCTTACATAAATCTTCACAAAAGACTGACGGAAGGAGAAACCAAAACAAAGCGGTCGAGCTCGTTTATCGCAATCCCAAGACGGCTATTACAAGGACATTAATGCGCACACACTTTGCGCTATGACGTGTGAACACACTGTAGCTGCGGCAGGTAATGTCTTGTGGTAAGACGAAGATACACGTCCTTCTTGGGGAGGATGTAGATTGGAAAATGTCTACCTTATATGCTGAGCAAATTTTTAACAGGTGGGTGTCAGATTTATTTTCTGAAAGCTTTGATTGCGTCTAGCTTCCGACTGTCACCAGGTTCTTCGATGGATTTCGTCAGCAAACAAGAGAAAGAATTTTGGTAGATATGCCAAATTTACTCTTACATCTTCCGACTTTTACATAGGTCAAAGGGTACGACGAAACTTGTAATCCGTAAGAGCTTCAGGGTGACATTTTCGCGACGCGGAAAGAACCCGACAATGTGCACTGGCTTACCGTTATTAAGACTCTTTTAGACCTGATTTCTTTCCGTGATGGGGTGTCTGTTTATGCTTCCTCTACTCGTTGAACGATACCTCCCTTCCTATAGACTAATTTTTAGGGACTGCTGTACTAAGCGGTCCTCGTGTGCCGAAACATTCTTTTCCATTGGTGAAGATAAGCGATCGATAAATTTCGGTGGACAGAAGGGAGAAAGGGGAACTAAGCGGCACTGCAAAGAAAATAGTATATGTATGGTTTTTATGTATAAAAGAATTTAGAATCTTGGAATTTAGGTAAAAGAACATAGATAAAGCCAAAGTCAAATTTGAGACGGTAGCAAAGCTTCATATTTGTTTTTCAAGTTTGCAATAAATTGTTCTTTTTTATTTCTTCAGATCAATTCAATTCCATCGAAGAACTCTTACTTTATACTTATCTGTTACTATTCCCTGTAGGATATAGGTAGGTCAATTTTCTCCAATCTTCGGTGAATGGAGATAATTCCCAACGTTGTGCAACAAGCAGAGTTGTGTTAAAAATATTAGCGCGAAATATCTAAACTAGCGCTCCCAATCTATCGATATACAAACATTAATCATATCCATATTTTATCTTGTAGCAATGTATCCCTACAGACATATGAGCATTTTTCAGTCCCCTAGACTACAATTCCGCTATGCCTCAATTCCTATGGGGTGACTTCATTGTCTGCTTCCAGTAATCATTCACTGCATCGCGCACGTGAGCTGTCACGGGTTATAACACCACCCCCTAATATGTTTTTTAAATAGCACATAATTAATTGCAGTATTTATTAAATTTGCTTCATTTTTGGGGAACATGCATCAGTTTGGAAAGATTACGTTTCGAGATAGAGTAAATTATCCCTGTGTATATTATGCATACGTTTACGAAGGTTGAATGTGCAGTCTGTTGATATTTACAATGCTACATATGGTGGAATGTGTTTTAATGAGTTGGTATCAACACTGCTATTTGAAAAAAGAGAAGAAAAGAGAGAGATAAAATTGCAGCTTTCCAACTAGCATAATATATGGCTTTAGCTCTTCTTTCATTCCTCCCTGGTCCATGATGTTGAATCACATGTAAAGCGAATAGATGGATTACGTCCATTACTTGGATTACATCGATTCAGCTGGTTATACACAGTTAAAATGTTGGACCGAGGAGCAGATGGCTAATCAGATCAACTATTGTCACGCTCTCTATTCTGAAGACTAGCAACTAAATCTAGAAATTAAATTCTGCAATTACACAAGAAAGTCCTTTAGAATATTTGTTATTGGCTTTTTATAAGAAAACTGGGACAAAATCTGAATTTAACTACACGGAAAACAAATGACTTGTGTATTTACAACAAAATCGAACGTATTATCTTAAACTAACCATTTGGTCCTTCGAGCGAACTCCTGAAGACTTATAGGTTGTACCTGCCCTCGTAAATGACATCAGTCGAACTGATTACTCAAAAAGGCCGACTCTATCGATTCATTTGTTAATTTAGATTGCCTTCATTAGTCGAACGCCGTATACTTACCTTTACAACTCCAATGTAAGCCGACTTTATTTAATTATGCGCGGGTAACAGATTTTGATTTGTCGAGCGCCTCCAGACCTTATTCTGGCGCGTTAAAGCCGGCTGTAATCCTAAAGATAATCGTAAAAGCCCGCATTCAAATATATTACTATAGTTAATGAGCTGGTTACGGAAGCGTACCCACTAATCCCGCGTAATTCATGCGGATTTATTTTACGGCTTATATACACACATACGAGCGGTCCACGTACGGAGAATTTGTGTTTCGTAACGTCGTCGCGCTGCCGCGAAAATTGTCTTCAATTATGAATTCTGTTCTAGAGGCGACTGACAGGAGAATTCTAAACGTTAATTCAGGGAGAAATTAGAGCGACATAGTCCAAAATAGTGTTAACTCAAATAATAATAAGATTAAAAACGCTTGATAACGTAAATACCCGATATTGGAAATATTGCGCTAATGTGAACACAAAGTTCGTAGTAGAGGATTATACGAAACGCTCGATAACGTGAAAGTATCCTTCGATAGTTCGATAACGTAAACAGCACGCAATTTCCGATCATCTACGAATAACTGCGGGCGTTATAAATGCGTAAAAACTTACCTATGAAAAACCCAGGTTGATCAATCCCCGAATTATCCAATTACGTAGGGGAGTCCCCGATTTATGTAAGCAAACACATATGTTTTTAGTTGCGGATACATACATATATAGTTTTGATTTTGCAAAAGTGGTCTTAATTACAACTTTATTGGCTGAGGTTCGTTCTTTAATGCGCGATTATAAAACGCTATTTTGATTTATTGTTATCCTTAGTGTTTACAAAAGTTTGTTCGAATATTTTTGTATTTTATTTTGGCGTATTAAAGGTTTCTTTTAATAATTTGCTTGTTAATAATCACCTTCGCTAATTTAAACATTTCGATAATGTGAAACACCCTTGATCTGAATTAGTGCACGTTATCGAGCGTCAGCTGTATATTAAAAGATTGTAATAATTGCCCAAATAATGTTGCAAAAACTGCAAAGATATGTCTGTGTAGATTTCCAAGGGCAATCGGTTGTTGCGATAGTAGAAATAGTAAAAACGAGACTATATTAATTTTCTCAAAAGTGATTCAGTAAGAGGGATTGCAATCGAAAACTATTAGGTAAGATTATATTTGAAAACTTCTTATACGGGGTGAAAAGAAAGATGAATTGAATGAAAGCATTCTTTTAAAAGTATTTATCGAGCCCAAGGAATTAAATCGCTACAGAAAAGTGAGTAGACAGTTTAGTTTAATTCAAGCAGATATCTTATTTCTTAAACGTTGCAAGAAAAACAATGTTTTTCCAAAATTTTTAAAAGTTTGTGTTTGAGAAAATTGCAAACAATCCGAAAGTGTTATAAACTGCGCAGAAAGGTGTCAGCTTAAGAATGAAACTATATTTGTATAGAAAAAGAAGAAAATTAGAACTAGAGCTATTCACCTTATATTTAAACATAACCCGTAACTTGGATGAAAACAGTTTTCAAACGTAGTGTGATTTTCAGTAACGCGTTAAAGAACATTGTCAACATAAATTTAAAACAAAAATTTATAATCAAAATAACAAATTCAGAAAATTTTGTCCAAAGAATAAAAATATATAGTAAGCAAAAATAGTAGTAAGCACGTCAAGGAGTGTGAAAATACTCCACTAATATGTAATCAATCGTCCGAGACCTTTACTAATGCCGAAATCGCGCACTTAAATAAAGGTATAAAACATCGCTTAAACGGGGGAAAGACACCAATAGAAGAATTGATCGCAGATATAGAAACGGGTATAAAATGTTTAGATTTGAATATGCAGGAATACGTCAGAAATGCCTACAAAATTAGAATTCAGAAAAATTTAGAAACAAAAACGAATGGGCACGGTAAAAGTGAAATACACATTATTAAAAAGGCTTAGAAAAAGAAACTGTTTTTACCTAAAAGCGAAGGAATGAATTTGTTATCATGGACAAATTAGACTATTTTGAAAGGGTAAACAGCATGCTTTCGATGGATCTCATCACATGGTTAAGAAAAATCCGTTACCAACGATGATTAGATACACGAAGGATACACTTAAGGAGTGTCCAAATTTAATCAACAATAATTTAAAATTTAAACTGGCTGTCATACCGAGAATGTATTGTTCACCCAAAGTACAACAAATCGGATAAAACAATGAGGCCAATAGCATCGTGTATCAAGTCTCCTACGAATTTAAGACTTTGCCTAAGAGAACAGATAGCGATTGAAAATTCAGTAGATTTCGAGAATAAGATCAACGGAATGCAATTGAAAGAAGGGGAAGTTCAAATTTCGTTCGACGTTTGTTCACTCTTCCCCAACGTACCCATTAATGCAAGTTTAGACTTTGTGGTGGATTTTATGCCAATGAATAAAATCAACGACGTACCTACGAATAGCTGAATATATGAGGTTAACTTCCCTTTGCATAAAACAGAATTATTTTCAAATGTACATAGAATATATCCAACAGATAGGTACATACAATGGTTACTCCGTAAGAAATGTTGAAGAACGGAAAGAATTAAAAGGAAACTCAATGACTCTGGCCCCGCAGTGACGCGCGAAAAGAATTTTATAAAAGTACCATATTGTAGGATTTCAAAAGGGATTGGTAATATTCTAGAGAAACAAAACATAAAGGTGTGCTCGACATCTAAGAGCACTTTAAAGAATCTCGTAGGTAAGCCGAAAGACAAAACAGTTTTGGAACAACGGTCGGGTATCTATAAAATTGATTGCAATGAATGCGATAAAGGATATATGGGGCAGTTGAGACGCGTAATGGCTACACGATTTAAAAAACATGTGACACATTACCGTTATGATAGGACAGATTCGTCAAGTATCGCGAGACATATACACGAGAGGGAGCACGACATAAGAATCGAAAATTTAAAATTGATAAGACAAGTTAATTCAGTGCGAGAGCTGGATGCGTATGAAGCGATACACATACACAAAAATACAAATCTTCTAAATCGCGACAACGGACCGATCCAATCTAGTTTATTCCGGCTATTATAATTATATTATATATTAAATAATTAAGTGATATTGTTCACCGAAGGGTAACTAGTATTTTAATTTGAATGTTCTACGGGGAATTGACCAAATTATTCCCACAACGATGCTTATAATTTTTATTAACATCCAAACTTATTCTAGTTAGCAGGTACTTTCCCTTGACCGTCCATTTGATATGGTATGTAGGAAAGGGCATTTACGGGGCTGACCGGCGTTCTAGCCGTTTTCGAGCGGGAAAATATTTATTTACGCCACAAACGCGGTTACAGTAGAAAGTAGAGTAAAAATGCATGCTCAGAACTTTAAGAAAAGAATTTTTCTGCTCATTTCGGTTTATACGGTTGTGATAATGCTTGCCTCGAGCTAGCGAAACACGTGACACCGAGTTTGTTATGTGGTGAGAAATTTACCCATGTGATATAGTGTCAGTAAAAGTATTTATTTAATCTTCGATGTGTTATCGACGTGTTATAATTAAATAATATAGACGGTATGTCACCCTTACTTCTCCGAATTTTAATGTCGCGCCTTGTATGTAAGTGGAGACAAAGACCGGTTTAAAATACTTAATGATAACACGTAATCCATTCTTTTATCACACTTTATTTATTAGTGACGGTAATGACTTACAATACAGGAGAATTAATACTGGCTCGTTCTCAAAGGAATTTGTACTAAAATGAAAATAATGAAAATAGAAATAACAAGAAAACTAAACTGTCAATTTCACTCAGCCTATTATTTATGGGTGTCAAAAAATTTAATGACAAATACCAATCCTAAGAACGGGCTACTAATATTACAGTGGTCACATGGGTTTCGTTCTCAACTGAAACCTGTGTATATTGTACTGAGAATTTAAATTTCTTAATCAAAATTCCACCGGCCTAGCTCTTAATTAATGATATAAAAAGCATAAATTATAACAAATTATATTTACAAATTAAATAGAAATATTTAACATAAAATCAAAATAATTACCTAGTGTTGTGTGTGTGTGTGTAAGTGTAAATTCTCTTTTGATGATGGTTCTTCCTATATCTCCTCTCTTAACTTCTATTCTCGACGTACCTTTAATTTCTATGAATTCTTCCCCTTCTTTAGATTCTATCTTCTCCGGTATGGTGAGATTCCTTTATTCACTGGTATATAAACAAATAAGTCAATAAATATATTTGGAATAAAAGGGTTTTAAGAAGAAGAACCCTTTTATTCCAAATATATTTATTGACTTATTTGTTGACTTATCTATCTTGTCAATCTTTTTTCGTCGTTAACCAAACAAACTTTTCTTTTCTTTTGGAAACCAGGACTGCACTGTTTATTTCTTCGTTGTTCACGAAACGTAAACTTCAACTATCTCCGACTCCAGTTCATCCAGGCATATCACTGTTATAGAAACCTGTATTGAATGTCGATGTATCCTTGGTTATTTCCAGTAATTTTTTATGAATTCTTGTAATGTAAAATGTTGTATGTATGTATCTGAATGTTAGCAATGCCTTTTTATCCATTAAGATCTGCTTTATAAAATAATTAATAAGTTTATTTCTAGTGACATTTGTTTCTCCCATTAAACGTCTCTGGCTGGAGTTAAAATAAGAAGCTAACACCTGTAGGGTAATAAAATGCTGAAAAAGTCACCACCTTTTCAGCATTGTGTCGAAAAAGGTATAAATAGAACCTCAAAATAAACCGTAGGACAATTGAAGACCATAACCCCAACATTAAGTGTGAATTTTGATATATTGAATTGTAATAAAAGATGAATTTTCTAATGGTAAGTAACCATTCGAGTATTACTATACTACAATATACAGTATGGGAAAGGTCTCTGAGGCAACGCAGCTCTCTGTAACGAAGAAGATATCAAGCCGCGAGAGCGAGTAATGGAGTAATTTTATAATATAACTATGCTGGAGCTTTTTGAGTTAGTATTTTGTATCGTAGTACAAGGATTCGCAACCAACCTGTCAATTAATTTATGAAAGATATAATCGTATTTCCTGCTACTGTGCATATAACCAGGAGAAGCATTTTGAACTTTCCAAATGTACTCAGCGGTTACAAAGTTAATGCACGACTTATAAATTTCAGAGTAGTACGTAAAAGTTGCAAGTAAGCGTTACACAAAGTTTTCTGAATACCTCTTTTTAATGCTAATCGAGAAGGGTATAACTTCTTAAGGTTAACGTATACCATCTTGATATGTTTAGAAGATTCCACCCATGCAGTTATTTATGACCTGTTGTGTACGTGTACATTTCTTTCGCGTATCTATTCCATTGACGTATAAGCAATGTTCGGCAATCCATCCAGACGCTCCGATAAACGATTCCGGCACAAATCCAGCGACGACGACGACGAGAAAGTGCTTGCGCGAAAGACGGACGGGAACAGTGAATATAATAATAAATCCCAGAACCAGTACCGAGAATATCTGAATAAATCTTGAATAAATTTAAATTTATTTGATAGTCGTCGCGTAGCGAAAGATCGCAACAAGCGCTGTTTGAATTTCGATTGCTTTTGTTTGGAGGCGGCGGTACGTCAGAGACTACTTGATCCTTTGTTCCGCTCCGATCGTAATTAATTGAAGTGCGAACCAGTCGGTAATTTGTGGTCGTTTTGAGAGGTTTTATGGTTCTGTTCTGTGTGTAGCGGAATCTGAAGTTCTTTTCAGAAAATGTCAGTATCCAATGTAAAGCTACCCTTTGCGTTTACTTCTAAGTGGATGTATGAGAAAGGAACATCGAAAGTTAAATGTTTGATTAAATCGTGCACCGCAATTTATTTCAGGATTGTTTGATCATTTCAATGATATACTAAAAGTTTTGAATGTTGGGAATTGGAAGAAATTGCAGCTCTATGAAATGTATTGAATGAATCGAAATTTCTTATACACTATTGCAATAAAAGTGTCCTCCATTGATGTTAGTACGACGGATCTTTCGAATGTTCTAATAATTTGGTTCGAGTTGAATTACGTCTAGGCAGGCAGCTCCAACATTTCGTTTACTTCAGATAGGTGACTAATAGAGAGGTATTTCCTTACCGCTGATTTGGCAGCTATGGAGGAGGCGATACAATAACAAAGAGCTATTATATTGTCTTTATTTAAAGATGGACAACGGACACACTACACTCTACCTGCTATACACAGCTTACCTAGTAGCTGCGACATGGCGGCAACATTTACTGACGATACCATAATCCTGAAATGGCACCAAGGTCCTACCAGTTTCTCACAAATGCTTCGAAATCATATTAGCGAAATAGAAATATGGCTCAAGAAATTGATAATTAAGGCAAATGAATCGAAATCAGTCCACGTTACTTTCATGAACAGAAAAGGTACTGTCAAATAATCTAAACTAACCACTCGATGTCGCAAAATAAATAAGTCAAATACTTGAAAATGCACCTGGCCATACGCTTGGCTTTGAACAAGCACATCTTTAACAAAAGGAAACGACTAGGTATTAAACTTCGAAATCTGTATTGGCTAATAGATAATCGCCAAAAAATTGTTTGTCAACAAATCAATAGTCAAGCTATATGGACCAACAGCATACAACTATGGCGATCCATCTCAAACTCAGGCATAGAGATACTAAAGAGAGTTCTCCAAATGGTGGTGAACAGCCCATTATAAGTGCCAAAATCCTCTATCACACGTGATCTCCCACTAAAAACAATAAAAGGCGAAATCAAAGACTACAGTGTTAAATATCAAAATAAACTAGAAGGTCATCGAAACAGTTTTGCAACCAATCCTATGTGGGAACCAATCACCCGACAGAGACTTAAACGCCACGCACCGTGTGACCTAGTCACTATGTACACTATGGCAATTATTGTATTGTTCCCAGCGTCACATCTGATTAATTACCTTTCTTTTATTACAATTAATATTGTTTTTTTGGAAGTAACTAATGAGTGGTTTCCTTTCACGTTCTTTTGTACCACAAAACACTTGCTTTTTGTAATATAATGTTTTAAAGATTGTAATTAAATTGGCTGATCAAAACAAACAGAAAATTTAAAGAGACTGTGAAACCTTTACAAATCATAATTGGAGAGTCTGCTGAATTTAGCAGTCTATAGAAGAGTCTTTCTTTTCAAAGTTGTCAGAACGTCACTAGAAGATACGAATGAGCGAGCACTTCTGTACATGAAACCAACGTTATTGCCCTGCAGAATCTACTGCAAAATGGCAGATGATGCTATAGAAATAGAGAAGCAATAGGTTCATGAAAATTTACACGAACGTTTAGGCGTGAACAAGAATTCTGCTTTCTTAGCAGCGGAACAGAAACTTAACAAGTCCGATACGTGCCTACAACTTCAAGATCTTTTGGCACACTACTATGGCAAATTCTGGCGACCAAAAATAACTACGGATGAAATATGGATAGCTTACTTCAATCCTGAGACCAAAAGAGCAGTTGAACGAATGGCGTAAAACACATCCGGTCCTGTTGTTTGGAAAGGTGATGCCTACTGTACTCTGGAATTGTGAAGGGATCATTTTTATGGATTATGTACCGACAGGTACCACAATTATCGCAGAATATTATTCCATTTTTGTTACCTATCCCCTAGCGACAGGCTCCCTACAGAAACGACCTAAGAAGATGCATAAACGTTACTGCAATAGGACAACGCAAGGCTCCATACCACACAAGGATCGAAGGGTGTTTTAAACAAATTGGGCTCAGAATTGCTTCGACATCCGCCACATTTTCCAAATTTGTCTCTTACAAGGGCACACCGCGTAATGTCCACCACAGATTGCGATCCCATTACGTGTGACTGTTCTTCGAGACCTCACGAAAAAAAGACCTCCGAGCGTTTACCCGATTGAATTCGAACCACTGATGTTTGTGATAATGGAAACATTCTTTGTTTGCTTTGCTCTTCTTGAATGAAAGTGTATAAAAAAAGAAAAGAAGTGAAGTCAATAACAATCGAAACCAGAACCTCCACCGTTCCAATACGACACCTTGTCTGTTCGGCCATTACACTCTGTACAACTCTATTCACGCGATTCGGTACTTACTCGTGTGATGCGCACTCCGTTCTTCGGAATTTAATATCTACAAAACGAAACCCCAATCGGACAAACGCTCGAAGGATTTTTTCGTGAGGTCTGAAAGAACACTCGTAATAAGATCGAAATCCGTGATGGACATTACGCGGTGTACCCTTATCAGTGATTTTCATGTTCGATTTGGGATTCTAAATTAGGTAAAACTTGCTATAAATAGGTGGATTGCGGAGAATGAAAACTTTCTTTGACTAGCTTCACGCTAAGAAAAGTGTATTCATTTAAATGCAGAATTCATATCTTATAAGGACTAGATTATGAAATCACGTCCCACGTAGATACAGATATCTTTCACAAAATGAACTTTCCTGCATAGAAAGAAAATGTAATTAGTTTCTTGAATCCTAACTTTGTCCTCCAAGAGTTGTTTCATGCCGTTTTTCATGGCCTGCATTGTTGATACTCTTGTGGTGCTATTTATATCGTGCTTCCAGAAAATAAAATTGGAACCTAGAACTACTATACTTATTGACTACAGAATATTCGCAACTACTACACCCACGTAGTTAATAAACGTGCAAAATGTATTTCACGCAGTCATTACATAGGAACCAAGTTGTTTGGAGATCTATAACAACTTTGATAAGAAGAAAGATACGTCTTCGCTCCAGCGTAAGATCACGGTTCAATTAATAGCGAGCTATCTCACGCCGCTCTCGCTATCAAAACCGTAACAGTTCCCATCTGTACATTCAATCTGGACACCGTAAAAGTCACAACACCGATTACGTAAGACGAGTTCAATAAAAGAAATAACCGACGCAATAATCTATAATGAACATCTAGACCGCTATGTCCAGATAATATTTTTCCGGCCCACCTTAATTACAATGAATAAGACAAAGCACCGTCATTGACGTGCACATTTTTCCGCATACTGCGTACTCCTAAGTAGGTTTGTTCTTTCTACTTTTAAAAATCCGTTATATTGTTCTAGCTTTTAGAATCTGGTCGTTAAGAGCTACAAGGATGCTAATATGTTATGTATGACCGCAATGTTAGGTAAAAGAAATAACTGAGAAGTAGTATTAAAACAGTACGAGTTAAAGATTTAATAAGAAATCAAAATCGGTTAAATGTCGTCGTGTTTACATACATACATTACGACTACGGCTCGAACCTACTATGTTGTTAACTTAACCGAAAGCTCCCATTGAAATACTATCAGGGCAAACTTGGATTTCGACGTATCTCTAGTAATTACCTAATTTTGAAATTTGGCGGTAAACAGTTTTCGCCTGTAAAACAACTATTACCCGTACAACAACATCGACCGTTATTAAATTACTACGTAGTAAGTACCATTACGCGCAAAATTAAAGTAGGTACTGGAAATACTTTGAAATTCATGTTTACGCGAAAAATTTGATAAGGACAGTTTACAAGAAAGAAACTGCCATTTACAACGGACAAGGTCGCATCCTTAGAGCAATACCGCACAAATGGATTTACAAATTGCGCTTGGTAATTTTATAAATCTTACACCAGCTTTTGAGATAAGCAAAGAGTAAAGCAAATATTAAGGAAACATTCTTACCAATAGTTAAAATTGTGAAATAATCCCATATTACAGGAAATAGATTATGTTTTTATTGACATGATTATTAGCATTAGTGAATATCTAGATCTACATCAACTAATATCATTCAGAAATTACACCGAGAGGTCCCAAAAGGAAACAATTAGAAATACAGTCGACTCTGTATATAGTGAAATACAAAAATACAAGCCAAAATTTCACTATAGACAGGATTTCACTATATACAGGTAGTGGTTGGTAAGGTCAGGTAAAATAAATTACACACATTTATTTTATAAGAGATGTATTTATGTACATATTTACGTACATATTTACATACACATATGCATATACAGTAGTTACAAAGCTTTGTATTAAGATTCTTTTAGAAAATAATCTGTAATTTTTTTCTGTATGTTTGCATTATAATATATCTCTCCATCAAACAAAGTTTCAAGCCTATTGAAGGCATTAAAAACTCGATCTGGCACATTATCTTTAAATTGTAACGCAGATCGCACAATATCTAATGCATTTCTAATTTGTTCAGTTGTTGGCTCTATTGCACACTCGTCTTCATTTTCGGCAACGTCATCATCTCCTCCGACATTTTTGAGACTCTCAAGAATTTGTTGGTCTGTAGGATGCTCACTTGTTATAACATCGTCGTCAATATGAATGACTTCCTGTAATGAAAAATTCGCATCCACATTCCCAGAATTTTGCATGTAATCCCACTGTTTTCTCAACGAAGCCAAGTCAATTTCATCATCCTCTTCCCATTCATCTGACCTATCGTTTGTTTTAAATCCCGCCTTTGCAAAACAGTTCTCTATGGTTTTTAGTGACATCACCACTCCAAACTCTCGTGATTTCATTTATGCAATCCCGTAATGTTATCAGTGTATTAAGTTGAGGAGTATTTTCCATGCTGGCAAAATTTTACGTATTATGCGTTTGCGGTAATGTACTTTAATGTTTTTTATAATGCCCTGGTCCATGGGTTGCAGTTTGGCTGTTGCATTAGGCGGAAAGAACACCAATTCAACATTTTTTAAGGTTTTCCCTATAGCAGGTGGGTGAGTAGGACAATTATCGACAAACATAACAATCTTTCGTTTTTGAGCTTTCATCTCTTTGTCAATTGCTTTAATCCAATTTCCAAAAATTTCTCCGGTCATCCATGCTTTATTATTGTAGGCATATTCAAGTCCTAGGGACTTTAAACCTATTAAACAACGTGGGTTCTTACTTTTTCCAATCAGCAAGAGTTTTAATTTCTCAGTTCCATCCATATTGGCACCAACCAACAGTGTTACTCTTTCTTTACTGGTTTTAACTCCAAAACACTTGTCGCCCTTAAATGCCAGAGTTTTGCTAGGAAGACACTTAAAAAACAAACCGGTTTCATCGCAGTTGAAAATGTCCTTTGGTTCAAATTTTTGTAAAATTTTGTATAAAACATTTTCAATCCAAACATCACAGTCTCCTTGGTTGACACTCGAACTTTCACCCGAAATTGTTTTATACACTACTTGGTTCCGTGTTTTCCATGATTCGAGCCAGCTTCGTTGTTGGCTTGAAAATCAGGACAGTTGAGTTCTTTGGCGAATTGTAATGCCTTTTCTCTAATTATTAATTTCCACTTAAAGGCAAATTATTGGACCTAGCTGCTTCAAACCATCGAAGAATGGCTTCATTAACATCTTCGTAAGAACAAGTCCGCACACGCTTTCTGCTACTCAACACATCAATATTGCTAATTTTGGCCCGATTTTTTATAATTAGAGTAATAGTGCTTGGTGCAATACCGTATTTTGTAGGAATATCAACTTTTTTAACACCTCGATCAACTTCTTCTAACACTTTTACTTTGTCAGCAAAACTTATACAATTACGCTTTGACATCTTGACGTTTTACAAACAACTAAATTTTCAATGATCTTTCCACACTGCTACTACTGCTCTTCTCGCTCAACTCCTACTGCTTATTAAATGTGCGTGGCAGTTGCGCACTCGTCATTCTGTCAGGTACAAAGAGATAAAGAGAAAGAATAAGCCCTAAAATTTAGAAACAAATCTCCTAATCAGATTATGAAAATTTCATTATATAGAGGTTTTATTTTATTATAGAGGGGTAATTTTATATGCAATTTTATAATAATGTACTGGTTTTTATAAAAATTTCACTGTATAGAGTATTTCACTATATAGAGTTTCATTGTATACAGAGTCGACTGTACCTCTATTTTTGCAATAAGCAGGCAAAGTTCAAGTCGATAGGTTTGGAATAGTATAATATTCATCTTTTGTTTTATTATTTTGTAACTTATGGAAATGATCAGGGTGTTTTTATCAAATTCAAATATAACGAAATCATCTTTTCGTTGAACATCACTGAAAAGCTTGACCCAAAAGGAGAGTCAATCAAACAATGACGGGGGTATGGTATAATAAATAGGTGGACACAGTTTTCCATAAAATATTCGACAGATTATTAATTAACAATGTTCTGTAAGGTGATATCTAATTCATTCTTTTAAAACATGATGCTCCAGAAAAGGATTTTTTGCTTGAAATGTGAAGATTGTGTGGGATATGATATTGAAGCAGTTGACATAAATGTGTTCGTAAAGTAAGAATTAATTGCAGAAGACAAAGCAAGAAATTTTTCACGAAATTCGCCTAACATTTATTTCAAAAATATTAACATTGACAGAGGTATAATATATCTATTATCAGAGTACTGAGATCGTCCACACATTTTATTTCAAAACGGAAATCCGTTTACGGCCATGGAGTATATTTCGCATTCACATAACTACCAATTTTCTTAATAAAGCTTCTGGGAACATATTTTAGTAACCACGAAATGCATGCGTCTTTGTCTACTTAAAATTTAATGTTATCCCAAAAGCAGTAAAGCTTTACGCATCTGCCAATATACGGTATGAAACAATACAAACCAACACATGCGAAAATCACATTAGGCGTTAAGTCAATAACGTTGTATGTGTAGAGTAAGAAGCGGTCCGTTTATCGTGTACCAATTTTTGTATCGACTAAATTATTTATTTATAATCTATGATAACGAGTGTCTGTTTGAGAGCTTTCCACGGGCTGTCTTTTCTTAAAGCAATCATCAAATACTCAAAACTGTTTCAGTAGTGTGGAGGAAGAACTTGTATGACTTTACAAATATGGCGTCCTCACCGCAGGCTCTTCAGCTTCAAAGGCTTAAGTAGCATGTAACATATCGCTAGAAAGTGCTTGAAAAGTGCATTTCATTGCTTCCATGCAAAGATAATTTTTGATAAGTAACTCGGTAATAAGAAGAGAGAGACTTGAGGTGGACTTGAGGATCGCGAAGAGCAATAAATGTGCAGATGGCTTAAGTAGAATAATGAAATCCAAATAACTGTCAAGGAAAACAGAAGTTAGGACCTACAAAACTATTTTGAGATCCACTCTAACCTACGCATGTGACTTGAATAATATCTAACAAATCATAACAAAAGCTTCAGATTTGAGAAAGAAAAGTTCTGACAAGAATTTTCGGAGGCAAGCAGACAGAGCTAGGATGGGAACGAAGGACAAACGCAGAATTGTATGAACAGTTTAACGAGACAACACCATCAAGGCAAGAAGAATACAATGAATTGGGCATTTAGGAAGAATCTAACAAGAAAGAGACGTAAGGGATGTAGCATGTAAGGTACCAGGCGGTAAAAGGAAACGGGGAAGACCTAGAAAACGCTGGATAGAAGCTGTGGAGGAAGACCTAAAAGAGTAAAAATCTAGAGCTGGAAGGAAAAGACAAAAAATAGAAAGAATTGGAGAGAAATCGCGAGGCTATAGACCTAAATTGTCTGCATACAGCCTATATAAATATATTATATATATATATATATATATATATATATATATATATATATATATATAATTTGGTATTAACGTTTAGGCATCATTGGGAAATGATTAATTAATTAAGCTAAGAAATAAAATGGCATTTGAGCAAAGAAAATAATTTTTTTAATATACGTCAAGAAAATTGAATTTTAATCAAAGAATGGGGTATATGCATCATTTTTCTTTACAATTTAATTAGATACTACTCAATTTCCAGTGATTCATGTGAATTCTGTACAAAGTACATTATAGCTCGTATAAAATAATTATTGAAAAATGCTATTTTGAATTCCCGGCAGAAGAGATGTGACGTATGAGTATATATTTACATTGTCATGTTTTGTGTTTCCGTTTCTTCTGTTTACTGCAAGTAAATCAAAATGTTTTTGACATATGGCGCTAACGCATATATTTAATATCAAATAACATTTAGAGTTATTACATATTTACGATTCAGCTTTAACTATAATTTCGGCGCCGTTGAAGCAATCGTTTGTGCGAATGAATTTTATATACAGGCCAATATTCGGTAAATTATCAGTTTGTCTATTTACAAATGCATTTTAGGCAATTTCGTCCATTTTAAAGTGTCAAGTGAGAACTTAAGCAGATGTTAAACTATTCCGAATCAATGTTTCTTTTGCGAAAACCTGTAATTAACGTAACGTTAATACAACTGACAATATGCTGATAATGAGATAATGCTTCTAAATAAACCTGGTGACGTCACTCGACTGGCTAAACACACTCGTAAGGACTCTGTTAGTGGTCGGAGGCATTCGAATAATTTGAACTTCAATTAAGTTTTATAAAACATTGCTTGCCTAGATAAATATTATATAAGAAATAGGCATCTAATTATATAATGGTTTCAATAAAAATATATTTTGCTGTAAAAACCCAAGCTTGCGTATACCGTGACCGTATGATAAACTGCGAATTTAGGTTAAGTAATTTGCTTTTACAAAACTTTTCCTATAATTTATCCTGGGCTGCTTTTCATTATACATATGTGCAAACTATGTAATGCGCTGCGTTTTGCTATATTTAAGTGTGTCCCTGTCCTTCCTTCTAATTGTTTCAAACTGTTATTTATACTTATTGTTCTTTGCCCAAGAACTGGTTATTGCAAGATTCTATTGTATGATTTCTGCTATTGTGCAAATAAGAAGTACAATTCAATTTCTTTTTTTCTTTTCATCTTTAAATGTAAGCTAGGAAATTGTTGAATTATTTTTCTCCACAGCTTTCTATTCATATCCGTGTCGCTTGGTCACCTTTGGCTATGTTTATCTCGCTGCTAAAGATTGATATACCATTTGCGATATACAATTCCATATGTATGTCTAAACTATTTGTGCCCTTCTCATTGTTCTAGTGTTCTTGTCAGTGAATTCCTCCATATTTCATGTCTTAGTTTGTTTGTGTGATCCACTATTGTGTATACAAACTCATTCGGGTAAACACTTTATTATTTTTCTGCAGTGTTGTCATACTGCTACGTCATATAAATGTAGGTTGTTGTTGACGATTTCTGCGTGGGTTTATTGTAGTATTTTGTTCTCGTGCGAGTGTTTTTGTAATATTATTCTTATTTTTAGAATATTCCACTGTTACCAACATCCCCTATATAAAGTTTCTACGATCATTTGCGTTAGAACTTAGGTATCCTTTATTCCTGTTCAGTAATTGGTTAGGTACATCAATTAACCCCCGCCGTTAAAACCTACTCATTTACTTCTGCTTGTAATTTTTCTTTTTCGTTTCACAATTATTTGCATTTTTTATTACCCGGTAACTCACGTTACTATTAGGATCAGGGTTCATCCAATGGGATGAAGCTCGATTCATAAGTTAATACCCTCTGAGTTTTCCTTGTCAATTTTTTGGGAAATCCCCGCAAAACTCCCAAATCCGTGACGGGCAGTTACATTAGGAATTTCCATAAAACTCTTCAATTTGTATATATGTATTTGAGTAAAATTTTTTCAATAAAACATGTTAAATGAAGAAGAGGTTTTTAAATTAAATCACATGCCAGTTCCGCGGAACAGTAAAAACTAGTATTGAAGTGTGTTTCGTGTACAATCCACTCAACCCCAATTTACTTGACTTCACACACACTAACAACTACTGCATGATATTGTCGTTTTAAATAGCCCTTCTTGTTATCTCCGCTTTTACATTTCTGGATTCTTTTTTGTTTTGTTTGCTATTTTTCGATTTCCTTTCATAATTGAGAAATATAGGTTGGTATTTTTGTGGTGAATTCTCTGTTAAAGACATTGAAAGAAATTAGTTCTTTCTAAAGGGCATCTACTCTTCTAAATTATGTTCTATCCAAGACTTCTTTTAAAACTATAAATTGCTAGTGGCCTCTCACAAAAGAAATGATATATTACCACTTAGAATGTCACACATTCGCTTCTTCTACGCCACTGTTAATGAACAGTTTCAGCCGTACTGGAGGAAGGCATGTATAATGTCTGTAACATTAAGATTGATCGCTATTTGAATTGGAGTGAATGTCATTCCATCTGACAGGCGATCGGCACCGGGATAATTATTAATTTGTAATAATTTTTATGCGCAATTAAATTTCATTTTCTCCTCGCTTGTCAGCTCCAAGCGTTCTTTTGTTTCCACTTATCGTTTTTTCCACATTCATTCTTGCTTCAGTGTATGCTTCCTCGAGATACATACGCATACATACATATGTAGTCTTATTATGCTGTGTATTATTGATTAGAAGTGAAAGTATACGTAAGCCCAGGAACATGAAATGAATCCACCTACATAACTTACCTGCTAATTGCATTGCGTTCACAGTCGCATTGTGTTTGTATCTTTTGTCTTTTGGACATAGATGCACGACAAGATTTTTTCCGTCGCACAGACATAAAAGACGGCGTCGTTTTGTTAGTGGATTTGCGAAATAACCTGCTATTTTTCGCTTATTAAAGTTCCACGCGTTTGTACATCGTGCGATATTCAGTTGCATAAACTTGCCATCTTACGTAAAGCATGATTTTTGACGTTTAACATGTTAGGAAACTCGATTTTAACTCAACGTCATGTTTCTTTCTTGATTCACGCCTGGTATAAATTTATGAGACGTAAGAGGAAATTTCGGTGTTATATAAAGATAAATTGTATCGTCCACGTATGTTGTGCTTATTAAAATGATACAAAATTAAACTTTAGTTTACTGCTATCAGTGCTTTTGTGTGAGCTGAAAAGCTGTGCTGACAGCAATATGTAATTGTGTATTTATGTTTCATCACATCTATTGAGAACAAGGTTATTGTTGCCAAAACTTCCCACCCTTCTGGAGACAAACGAACGCTAAATTAGAGTTTTCTAGTATTGTTTATTTGAAGAAATATTCAGTTGGAAATGTTGTGTTATACGTAAATGTCAAGATACATACATACACGTTAGAGCAAATTTATTAGGAGTGTATTACACGTATATTGTGCGTTGATTTCATTAAAAGAAAAGAAGAACGCTGGTAATGCCAAGTGCATTATGTACATAAATATATAATTACAAGTTCGTTATATCCAACTTTATCTTGCACTATATAATTCTCTGTAAACACAATAAATACTGCAATAAAATGATAGATACGGAGCTTGACGGTTACTCTATTAGAGACCTTCCAATCGTTAATTATGTATTAATTGCAGACTTAACTCTATAATAATAGCAAATAATGTTGGTAAACACTGCTATATATTATTACTATTGTATACGTATCATAAGTGCGCTCGTTTGGAGTGTTTCTTGCGGTTAAAAGTTTAGTTTATTGTTTAATTGTAATTATAAGGTTCCGACGGTAATACTCTCCACTTTGCTGCTGCGTAAGCTTCATTAAACAAGTTCTGGGTAACCATTAAATTTATATAAACGAACAGGGGTTGTTATAAAGATTTTATGGTATACAACAAAGTATCATCCTATATTAATTTGTATTAAAAATATTTAAGAAGTTTTTATCAATACTATTCCACATGCCAGCTTATATTTATTTATCATGTGATTATTTATTATTTTACGCAAACTGTTACTAACAAATATTAACTCTATCATCCTTGGAGTTGCCAGTCCAAAATCCCCAGGCCTGTTATTATAAAATCTTATGGTTGCTTGGTGATGTGTTTGACGAATAGGTGTTAAGCGTTCACCTCAAATTAATTATCCTAAACGCGGCGGTTGATAAAAAGGACAAACTAATTTTCCTGATGCCATCGTGCAAAAATAATCGGTGCAATATGTCCTTGCGACTTACGTTAGTATGAAAACAATTGTTTGCAAGGGCAGTATAGCGATCATTTGGTAAAAAGTTTGCGAATTTTCAATTGAAAAATAAGAGTTTGGACGTCGTCCATACAGGACGATAACGACCACTTGAGAACCGTCGCGCAACTAGACACTATCGAGGGAAATTGGGGAAAACTGCGGCCTTTCCCATAAAACAATGGAAACGCATTTGAATGCGAAAAGTGAAGAAGTTGCCAAAATAGGTGCTTCACGAATTTAATTTTATTACTATTTCGCTATTCGGCGAAGAAGGTCAGAAGACGTCGTAGACGTTGTGGTATCGTACAGTAAAACCAGAATTATTCAGCCAGCAGTCAAATAAAGATGAGATCTCAAAGTAGACACAAAAACTCCCAGTTCGCTCCTTTCACCCCAGGAAACTACACAACAGACTCCTATTATCTTAAATTAAAGGCACTGCTCCAAGCACACTAATCCAATTCGTTATTGCAACCAGAAAGCCGCGTATCTTGCGCCATGACAACACCAAACCTCCCGTCGCGCCGTGGACTGTCCAGAAATTACGAAACTTGAGCTTTGAGATTGTCCTTCTTCCACCTCACCAGCCTATCTTCTTCCCTATCGACTACCACTTCTTTAACCATCTGGAATTGATCTTGTGAGGGAAGCAGTTCAAAAACAACAACAATGTCTAAAACGTCTTCCGGAAGCTCGCCTAATCCAGTAATTAACATTTGACCCCCAATGAAAAGTTCTCTCTCCCTGCTGATTGGCAAGACTACGCCAGTTATAACAATACTTATTGCATTTCCTATTTGCTAAAGCGATTTATCTTTTAGCAAAACATTGTCCACTTTGCTGTTTGTAACAGCAATGGTACCCTATAGTAGTGTGCCTTACATTAGGGAACTAATAATGAATTAATTCAAAAATACCAGAAGAATCACGTAGGATCCGCGTAGATATTCAACGTATTTTAAAACGGATTCAAAAACATCCACCGAATTTTCAAATATTGCTACACTCCATTTTTCATTGAATATTTCATCACCAAAAGGGTTCAGATTTAAATCTCGAACACACACAATTTTCTAGCACCCATTTACTTCTATTTCCTCATATGTAAATTTCATCAGTTTTTACATACATAGCTGTCATTTTCCTTGTCGTTATTAACAAGTTTTAGGCCCTTCAAATATTTCGCCCAGAATCTTATCTCACTAAGAAATTTTAAGAATTTCACGTGTTGAATTAGCAGTTTTTAATAGCCTCACACATATCAGGTATGTTTTAGCAAGCATTTCAGTGAGTTAGAAAGAATTATGAACTTGTACTGTACTCATCGAGATGCATTTTATAATTATAAGTAAACAATGATGATATCTGCTTTGGAGCTGATAAATAACCAATTAGTACAAGAAATACTGAGTAAATCTTGAGTATTTTACTATGATTTCTTACCAACGGATATAAATTATTTCGTTCCCAAATTGAAATAAACTCGCTCTTTGACGTACGACTCCCAATTACTCGATCCGTCATAGACTTTTTCTAATATAACCCTAATTTCCAGACAGTTAATCGTTAAAATCCTTTGGGAGGAAGGAGACCATATTCACAGTGTCACAGTTTCCTAAGGCGTATTTCTTTCTTCTGGTCGGACTCTTCAACTTTTACTCTTGAGGATTTAAACATATGTTCGACGTCTACGTTCGTCATCCATCCTTAACAGTGCTAGGGTACATTTTTCCTTAAAGCTCTGCGTTCCCAGTCCTTTACCAAAGGATATGCCTTCGGGCAGAGACACTGCTCAAGTTGTTAACTTTTTCGCCCCTCTAACTAGACTCCTTAAGCTTCATCCTCGAGGACTTAGACACATGTTGGAGAATCATACGTTTTACTTCCATATTTTACACTAGTAAGGCACATCTTCCCTTAAAACAACATCTTGAATACTCTTTCTTCGCGAATAACTAGAAAACGCTTACACCGTATGGGAAAATACGGGCGGTCGCATAGTGAGAAGCATATTAGACATTAAGTCGTGAACGTCTATGTGAAGAGGAGGTATCAGCCAGATACGATGCTTACTGTGCGTCGCAGGTTACGCTTAAAAAGTCAGAATTTTCAAAAACCGAACCACAATTTCTGACATAATTAGACAGAGAAGAACATAAGAATGTTTTTTGGAACGTTGAGTGACAAAAGGCTGATAGCGCAGAGTATTTAATGTGTTCCCCGATATGAGCCTGTATATGGGTCTGTATTTTCCTATACAGTACAAGGGGAGTAGGTCTACTGAGGCGTGGCTGGAGTTAGAGGGAAGGTATCTGACTCTCTGAGTCCATTCTAAAAGCGTTGCTTCAAACATCATTCATTTTTCTAGATTTCTAGCTGCCTTGCACGTGTACCAATCCTCTAAAAACAAAATTGAAGTATAAGACCAACATGTTTGTATAGTAGCTACGTACGTATTTCCAGTCTGTTTTTGATAATGTGCCACAAGAGTTCGTAGTTTCTCACTACATAAAGGATTTAAGAATGTCTGGTTTCGCGAAACAGAATTGAACAGTACTATCTTGAACGAATGTTATTTAAGTTTCATCATATTCAGTTTACGATTTTAAATTTGATAATTCAGTGGAATTTGATTTGAACGTAGGAGTATTACAACATCCAAGGTAAAAATTGTAATCTGCGGAACGCTATGTATTTGCAGGTACCAAGACGTTCATCGAACTCGATTCCATTTAGTAGACATGTGACATTTCAAAAAGTCGTGGTATTTTAATCACTTCACATCTAGATATATTACTTCCAGTTTTTAGATAACACGAAATCAAGTTATAAATTTGCCAATGTAATAGGAATAAGTTAAAGAGTCGAACAGGAAAAAAGCAACATCAATTTGACGAGCGCTATAAGTTTAATGTCACATCACCCACTACATCTCTCTTTTTCTATCTCGTGCAGGTTTCTTTTACCATATCTATCTCGTACGAAGAACTGGTTCAGACTCTGCATATCGGTACTTACATACACATATGTACGTTCGTATAGACTGGTATTGGAGAATAAGCGGTTACTTTTACTTTTACGTAGTTATTTATTGTTGTATATCTTGTTTTGTTTTGGTTTTCATTGCTCGCAGTTTATGCGTCAGAACTACGTCGAACTGTCTTGGACATAAGAAACAGATCAGTAAACGAAGATCTACAGGATACTATTTCAACTGGTGGCAAAAGTTGATCTAGTAATTTTCTCCTCTTTGCAGTTTAAATGTGTCTAAAAATCTTTATCTAAATTTATTTCGTATGGATTTCATAAACACGTCGCAAAAGAGTGCTACTATTCAACCAAAAATAGAGTTGCTAAAAACTATTGTTTCGTGTATTGTCCTGATCTGCTTACTTATGGCGTTGTTCTCTCTTGTTTATAACTTTCTGTTGCAGTTGTATTCGAATTCCCTCGTGGTTTTCTTTGAGACCTTTACTTTTCAGCTCTTCTTTCCTGTATATGTACATGTTTTAGAAGATTTTTTTTTCTCTCATGGCCGTAGAAGCTTAAACTGTTAGGCTATTAAATTACTTTCGCTTGATATTTCTTCCTTCCTTAGAAAATTTAACTTGTGTTGTGGAATAGTTTTTGCGTTTTGTTAATACGTTCTTCTGTCAAGTTTTTCTGTCCTCTGGCAATTTGTTTTTGGGTTTATTTTTATTCCCATGATACTATTATGATCTTTATTTTCTGTGTGTAGTACATACCGTAGGTATTCTATCTGTTGTGCCATATGTGCAAATTATGCAATAGATTTTTTTTCTATCATTACTTTGTCTGCAAATGCGCATTATCAATTGACTCTTGTAAATTTTCCACATTCATATCAATAAACAGTATTCGAGTCCCTGAACCCGGACACTTCTTTAACACACATATTTTTGGTTATTATTTTCACATTTTTCTTTTGTGTTTTCTAATACGGCTGTTGAATTCGAAACAATGAACCGGTCTGTAATGAAGGAACACACCCTCACAGAAGTTGGAATGTCATCATTTTAGTAATAGACAGGCAGGATCATGGATAGTAAATTCAAATTATTTACATGCAAATGTTTTACCCGTAGGGTAGGTTAGTTCGCAAGCTGTTTTATGTGATTGTTTTCACATTTTAGGGTCCCTATAAGTTTTACAGTGTGTACTTTTATTCCATCTACGTGTGTACTAAATAATTGATATGGGTCGTCATTATTCTAATGCGGAATTAGTAGATTCCGTACTTGTTTACGAGGATCCGGACCTAACACTGCGCGCGCTCGAAGACGATATGCGGGTTATGTGTGGGTTATTTCGTAATAAACAAACATTCTAATCGAGAGGGTGATCGTGAAGGGAATATTCCTGCAGAAGAAGTGGTAAATTTAGTAGATCATGATCATAGGAGAAGTGCTACATTGCAATGCTATATAATTTGCCTTGTTCAATGGTTTAGAGAACTTTGAGGGGAAATTCTTATCTTTTTAACGGGTGCATGCTTTATCACCAGATTATTACCCCAAGTAGTGTAGTGATATGAATGGTTATTAGAAAGAAGTGCAGATAATTCATTAACAAAAATACTATTCACAGATGATGTTAACTTTTTCCGCGAAGAAATTATTAATACGCCCAATAAATATTATTGAGCGATGGGGCATCCCCATGCTACATGAATTCATTACCAACGACTATTTTCCTTCAATCTATGGTACGACATAATACATAACTTTATTATTGGACCATTTGTGTTTCTGAATCATCTGAACAGACAAACTTATTTAGATTTTCTTCAAAATGAGTTACCACCACTAGGAAATACCGCTCAATATTCATCAGCAGATGTAATTTATGCATGATGGAATTTCTCCACATACGACAACTGCTGGATAGACCGCGGAAGATGGATAATTTGATCACCCGGCTTAAAGCCCCTAGATTTTTTATGGGACCATCTGAAATGATTGGCTTATAATAACAGTTCGTTAACCAAATGCGTTATTTGTCCGTGACCCACTACTACGGCGTGCACGTTTATGTTTCGAGATCGGCGGCAACACGTTCCAAAATCTGTTATGACATTGCTGAAATCAGACGGTATATGTCTAAAAAAATTTAAACTTGTTTTCTAATCGCTTCATTACCTTAAATGATGCATATTCTTAAAATTTCTATGGGCTTACACTACATATATTTACCGGGTGTGACATCTAATTATTTTGCTAGAAATTACCTATTAAAAAATACAAACGGCAGAGGAGTTCAATGGTGACCTTAGATTTTACCATGGAATATAAATTCAAGACCATTTAAAGGGTTTTTTCTTCAACAACTAATTTTCTTTAAACAACTTGAAAATAATCTGATTTAAGTGCACTTTCTCAAAGTAAAGAACTTCTGTTCTAACGATATTTTCGTAAAACGACTCCTGCTGAGATTTTCCGGGGTACCTATACCCTAAGTACCTGATTCATGTTCAAATGATCTTGAAGTGGCCTCTAAGATAAGTGACCAATAAAATCTAAAGTCACCATTGAATTCCTTGTTGAAAGTTACATAATTGTTCCCCGGTGTGACATTCGTATATTATATATTAAGAATTCGTCTTCGGGTAATTCAATCTTTTAAGTTCAATAAAACTACGTTTTATTTACTCAATATTTTATATATTATTTTAACCAGTCCACTAATTCTTATTTGCAATATTTCGATAACTGTTTATTGCCATTGTCAGGAATAGCTACAGTGGTTTACATTTTGCTCGAGTTTAACTTTAACTAACTAATCAAATAAATGAGAAAAATAATTTTGGAGAATTACTCAAAATTTTGTCAAAAGGTGAACATCTTTTCACGTAACATAAGTTATTTTGTTAGGTATTCGTCTTTTATTTTTGTATGTATAACTCAAGGATAACTCCGCATGTAAGCATGATTGTAGAAAGATCATTTGAATTTTAAAATATCTGAGTAAATTACGCTGTTATGATAAAAGAAGGAGACGTATCTTTGTATTAGTCATTTTCTTCATTTTTTAATTGGTTAAAATTTTGTTCGAATACTTTGTTATGTTTTATGTCAGTAAATTGTTTTTTAAGTGCTTGTTTAATTTATTAAATTTCTGTTTACTAAAAACCTATTACAATAAGTATAATTATATAAAACAAATGCAAACCTATTTCTGTAATAAAACTAGGTATTAACAGGGGAAATCCTAGTAGATACCCAAACAAATAATTTTTAATAATATCTAGTTGTTAAGGCTTGTATAAAAATCATGAGTTACGACAATGATTTGTTTAGCTTCCAGAAAATGAAACTTCATCGAAGTGTAATAAGAACCTACACTAATAGTTTTAAATTCAAATTCCCCAACATTTATATTTACATTATATTAACATTTATATCTACCACTAGAACAATATAATATTCAACCCACGATACACTGAAATCTCGACATGATTCCTTACCAACTTTTTGCAGATATAGACATGAACTACTTATATTCCATGAATTTACCTTACGGGTTTACTATCAATCCTTGCATAAACGTGTATGTACTATGTATATTGTGGTAACACCTTTATAGTTCTGTGTACTATTTATTGATTCTTGCGTTTCTCGAATATGTATACACGCTTGTATGGAGGCACTATTGGTGACAGATAACGCTTAAAGTCAAGAAGTGATTTAAGCCTGCAATCGGTTTTTAATGCTCGTCGTATATCAGCGGAGAAAGGTCAGGCAGTATTGGCTCGGGATTTTATTAGCCTATTTATGCCCGGCTGTTCACATTTATCTATTCACCTACACGTTTCGACGTACGAAAACCTATTTCGCGTCCTTTTGCAGGATGTCAGTCAATAATCATATTTTCACACCAGCAGAATGTAAGATTGCACAACCACATTACCATCTAGCTTTATATTTTTAATTGGAAATGATATACATATATAATGTAACACTTTCTATTATCGCGAATTAGAATAAGGAGACTGTGGTTAACATAATAAATAAAATGAATAAAATTATCCTTACCACACCTTTCGGAAATCCAGATATATATCCATGGTAACTTTGTTGCCGAAATACGTTTCTGTATTTTTTCCGGAATGTGTGGTAAGGGTAATTTTATTTATTTTATATATTTTCTACTATGAACGCATGTAACTTCCTATAATGAGATTTAGGTAAACACATTTTCAAATGTCAACTTGATGTGATCTTTAACTTGAACTTTACCGTTTTCTGTCTGACTCTCAACCTACGTCTAACATTTACCGCTTCGAAAAATATCGCTGACGAGATTTTTGTTTCAGAAGACAGCATCCCAGCAATACTACTTGGCATGCGACACCCTTGGCCGCCGTACAAAGACAATCTTCAGCGCCGAGCCCCGATAGGCTCAAAGGTACCAAGCACGACCTTTTCGATTTGCTAGAGAAAGCTCAAAGCTCTAGATTAGACGACCAAAGATGCGTTCTACCGGCGTATTTTAAACAGGTCAGTGACGTAATAGAATTTTATACGTTTTCGTATTTTAAGTACGGATGTCTTACACATATTTTAGACTCGGTGGTAGACCGTTTTCACTCCCTTCTGTGTTTCCCTTACGTCCATTTGCAAAAGTAACTTGAAAATATTACGGTTTAATTTCAACACGTTCACATAATACATACACAGTGTTAAAGAGGAACAAAGATTCTAGTTGTTTGAAACTCACTATTTCTGTGTATTTCTGAAGTATCATCGGTGATGTAAGCGATATTTCTTTCCGTGTTAGAATTTTTCCAAATTGGTGTTATTTTATCTCCTTTCACTCAAATTTGAACTTATACTAGGGCGATTCGTTAAGTAAATTTCGTTTCTGCCTGGTGAGCCGAATAGTGGCCATATCGGCGAGAATGCAACACTACGATGTATTCCGGTTCAATGTGAGTCTGACAGTGCTAGTGAGAAAATCGTTTGGCCATCCTGTGCGTGCTATTTTGGTCGTTTAACGCTTTCGATACAGATGGTACGCATCTGTACCACAATTTTTAAAATGCACGTAGAAACGAAAATAGTATTGCGAATGGTTAATTAATGTAGCAAATCGTATTCTACTGTTGGTGCCTATATAAAGAAAAAGGGGATTCCCCATTCAACAGTGTTGCACTTTGAAATTGAGTTATTTGTATTGCAAATCTCAAAGACGTTGGACATTTATTTATAATTCTATCGAAAAGTGTTGCAAGATTATAAAAGAAAATCTGTGTATTGTGTTTTTTTAAATTTTGAATTAATTTTTGTATATTCTGGTGAGAGTAAGTATAAAAATTACTTTTATTTTACGCATTTTTATATGAATTAACTCATGGTACCAGTAGTATTTTACTGTGGTACACATAGGTACCAACAGGGTTATGTGTACTGATCTCCGCATTTTGCTTTCTCTACATAAAAATCTTTAAATTATGGATCCATATGAGAGCGCATATTATTTGAAGATCATTCAAGTGCTAGTGATGGAAAAAGCGATGATGACTTCTCTGCTGAAAGCGATAACTTTTATGAGCGAAGTCCAATCAAAAGCAATGAAAATGACTATTCCATTGAAAGTGATGAAAAGTCTTCTGATTGTGAAGCTGAAAATAGATGGGGCTATAACACGATTAATGAGCGTCCAGCTACAACACCTGGAAACACTAACATTATTTCATGGCATCACAACTTGGAAACATTCACTCGAAGTTGTTCAGTTGCGTTACACCGCAATTCGTCACCTTTGGAAATATTTCATAAATTATTCCCACGATCTTTACTCATCTATATTGCTCAGTGTACAATCACAAAATGTCAACCAAAAAAAAACAAGAAATCGTCAAAACTAATTATAGTGAAATACAGATAATATTGGGATGCACGATAATAATGCCTTACAAGAGAGTTGCAGATAATGCAGATCATTGGTCAAAATACCCTTCCTTGGGTAATGAGACAATAAAATCTGCAATTTCGCGTGACCGATACCAACTTATAACATCAAAAATGTATTTTGTACCTCCCCAAGAACCGGAGAATTGCAGTAAGGCTTATTTCATGGATGACATGGTGGAATGTTTGAAAGAAACCAAACCAATCAAACGAGAAATAAAAATGTGACTCGGGTGATGCAGCTACTGGGTATGTATTTGATCTTAACATTTACTCTGGAGTGGATTTGAAGCAGTTGATGGCACCTTGGGTGAACGGGTCGTGAATAAATTTATCAGCATTATTTCGAAACTAGATGTCACTCTTTGCTTTGCCCGGTTTTTCATTTCTGTCAACTTGTTGCAAAATTTACAATTTGGCGCGATTGGGACTTGTATGTCAAATAAGGAAAATGTACTAGAAGTAGAAAAGAAACTCAAAAGAGGTAAAGCTACATTTAGAAGCTCAACTTCCGCTATACTTTCCGCAAAGTGGCAAGATACGAAAGAAATTATACTTTTAAGTAATTGCCATATGCCTGCAATGACTACTGTCACAAGAACAAAAAGAACAAAACGGGGCAGAACTGGAGATACCTTGTCCAGAGATATTTCCTGTTTTATAGAGAAATAATGTGTGGCGCAGACAGCGGACCAAATGTGCACCCTGTGTGATCATGACCGCAAATCTAATAAATGGAAAAAAATGTTTTACCGATTACTGTTGATGTCTAGTGTAAATGCGTAAATCATACAATGTGATCCCAATCATTCAAGCCATTTCTGGTATCGTTAGCACAAGCGTTGATTGAAGAAGGCTTGAAGACAACGACAGTTAGACAATCGGGAAAACCAGAACGTCTACCACATCTAACATCAGGTTGTAAACATTTGCCGATTGAAGGAGAAACCAGGCCACGTTGTGCTAGATGTTCACAAAATAATTAACAAACTCGTACAAAAGCAATGTGTAATCAGTGCAACATAGCGTTGTGTAAATTCTGGTTTGCGTTGTATCACAACTGATATTTTACTTATTATTTCAGTTTTGGTTTACATTTCTTTCTGAATATTGGGAGAAATTAAGTTAATTTGTTTGAGTTTATCAACTTGCTTTCGATCTGGCTTTTTCTTCAGGCAACACTGCTGGTACTGATGTGTACCACATTAAAATACAGATCGTACAAAGTTGTACCACTCCCTATAAATATAATAAATAGGGAGAGTATAAGATGCCTTTTAGCCTAATATCATAGTAACCATGCAAACTGAAAGCTGTACTGAGGGATTAAAATGGCTGCTACAATTAAAAGTTCCGCCGACTGTGAATTGCGTGATGTTATTCGATTTCTGTGTGCAAAGGACAAGAAGGCAGCTGAGATTCATTGTGAACTTGTTCTGTTTATGGTGAAAATGTTATGGGTGGCAGTGCAGTTAGAAGATGGTGTCGTATGTTTCGAGAAGGACGAGCTAATGTCCATGATGAAGAACGGAGTGGAAAGCCCAGTGTTGTGACAAACGAACTTTTGGGCAATGTGAATAGAAAATTCTTGAAAATCGGCGATTCACAATCACAGAATTAAGCGCCTTTTTCTCTCAAACTTCACTGAAGAGTTACAATACAGTGTTCAAGTTCTTGTAATAAACTTTATTTACTTATTTATTAAATTATGGACTTAAATCGTGAATACCCTAAGAATAATTTTTTAATTTAGACTTCTATTACATTCAACTGGAACTAATGAAACCACTAATTACCAACAGGCACTTATTTACAACTCATCAATACAAACGCTAATGTTTCGTTTCTAAGTGCGCAATAGACTGCATGAATTACAATACTTTATTACGCTAGAAATTTATATGAGTATCTAAGGAATAATCAGGGATTAATTATCCAAGTAGGAGGACTGAATTCAAAAATGTAGAAATGTGTGTAATTTGCAAAGAACTTGAATAAAATAGATCTGACCCTTACCTCGCAAATTTGCAACATATACTTATTGTTGTCATTCTCAGTGGAGAAATTGCAAAGGATTGAAAGGATAAAACCGTCCCCTGAAGATAACCAACTTAATTAATAATTCATAGTAAAATCATAGTAAAAACCATTTTATTTGATTTAAAACATAAATTCACATTAGTTATCACATAGTTCATCCTTCTAATTAAATATATACTACTTGCTACAAGAGAACAATAAATTGTTTTCACCAATTTGTGAATACATTCAAATTGTATTACGGCAACCATTCGCCTTCCATCCTTAATGGACAGTACGGAGAAATAGTATTAACTATAAGATGATAGACTCTGAGGTAAATAATAATGAACCTTTGAATTTGAAGTAATGAAGGTCAAACATTTTCTGCGATAAAAGCAGTGGTTACTGTTTTTTGGGACAACAACGTCCTTCTTGTAGATTCTATTGAAAGAAGGACCATAATAAACGCTGAAGTGAAACTGTGAAACTTTGAAGAAACTCAGAAGAGCTATTCAGGGCAAGCGGCGTAGGTTATTGGGCTGGGGCACAATTTTGCTTTATTATAACGCCCACCCACGTACGGCTGCTCCTATGATAGGCTTACTGGACATTTCTAAGTGGGAAGTGTTTGAGCATTTTCCCTATAGTCCTGATTTGGCTCTTAGCGACTACCATATCTTCCCTAACATGGGGAAATGATTTGGATCGCAATGGTTTCGAAGCGACGAAGAGCTGCGGGACAAAGTTACAGCATGGCTTAATTCGCAGACGGGGTTCTATGAAGAGAACATCAAAAAGCTGCTTCGTGGTTATGACAAGTGTCTCCATCTTAATAGCAACTATGTTGAAAAATATCTGAAAGTAGTAGCTCTAAGTTGTATTATAATAAATCACTTCATGTATTGATGTTTTTTTAATAACCAAACGGAACTTTAGAAATCGCCCTCGTATAATTAACTACATGAAACGGAATTTACTCACCTTTGCGGTTACACTATTGCAGTGATAAAGTAGCCTCAACTCCGCAAAAATGCAACTTTTACATTTTGGGCGACAAACAGATTTAAAACTTGCAACTTAGATTATATCGCGTTGAAGTTGATTTAACACAGGTTTAAGGAAGGTCGACTAATTTTGGCAGTAAATTTTACACTTGTAGGTAAGTTTTTAACACGGTCCCATTTTTCCGTCAAAAATGTATATGCATAAGCATCGTATGAAGCTATTAATCGACCAAAACAAATACTCTGTAGTAATAACTATATACGTATATTGTATTATTACGATTTTTTAAAAATAAAAGTAATAAAAGTAAAGCATACATATATATACGCCTTGGTGTCGATTACCTCTAACAATAACTTTAAGGTATCTGTTGAAATTACGCACATTACACGTTCCCAGAAACTAAATTTTAATTGGCACAAATACCTCCAAACTTACGTGCGCGTAAAGATATAAAGCAACAAAAAAGAAATAATTGACGCCACACAAAAACTACCGTTACCGTTCGTTTAATTTCGCGTCGTATCCGCATGGAAGCAGCTAATAAGGACAAAAGTAATTTGACATATACGAGTATTACTGGACCAGTCTTTTTCTCCCATTATACTCCGATAAAGTTGATAATTTATAAACTTATACGAAGCTGTAACGAGGGGATTACAGCTGTCTTTATCGGACAAGCATCTCCGCTACTCCACTGTAAACATTAGAGAATAGTAAGGAGTAGTAGTCTACTTTACATATTATATCATCCTGTTTAGACAGTTGTGTTTGTTGTTTTTCTCCTTTTGTATTCCAAACCTAATTGAAAACAAACACGACCGCGCTCGTTTACTGTTTCGCTTATTTAAACTGGTTTGTTGTTATTTCTCGTATTTTTTGTTTCGTCGTTTTCGTATTCGTTAATCTCGGTGAAACGACCGAGATCTTTACTCTGCGGAAGATCTTGTTATAAATCTTTCGAGGTGTGCGTCGATTCTCCTGCGGCTACAAAGGTATCGGAAATTCCTTGTTTCGGTAGTTTATCGCGAAGAGACAAGTAATTGATGTTCCGGTCCTTCGCTTAATGCGTGTTTTTAGAGTTTAGCATTGTTCTGTTTAGATTAGAGGAAAATCTTTCTTGCAGGAATGCTAGATAGTGTATCTTTTTTCTCTTTTGAATATTACGCAAAGATATTGTATAGGACGCTGGATATAACCGTTTAACAACTAACGTTGAGACAAATATGGCGATAACAAGAGAAAACATTCTTTGACAAACAAAAACAAATACTGAAATAAGGTTCTCGGTAAAAAAGATACGTATTTATTGGTTTTGCTATGAATTTTCAGTTGAACAAGTTACGCGTTTGCTTTATGGATAGTTAACTACTTGAAAGCCCATTGTAATTTTATAAAAATCCGGGAAAACCAAATCTGCATTAAGTAGATTATTTAATTAAGAATGGTATCACTTTGCGATGATTGCAAGGACTGTGATATGATGTTACTATTATCACATCACATCGGTAAACTCCTTACCGTAAATGTTTTAATGCTGGGGCATGTGCTTCATTAACAACATTACTAACTTAATTACGGCTTCAAGATGATGGTCTTGTTGGTACCGAAACGGGTGTCTCGATACTACTTAATAATTTTGTGAGAAGGAGCTTACTAATGTCATTTACTGACAATAACGTAAAAGGCAGAATAAAGTAAGAAAATGAACACAGAATAGGTATATACAGTAATAGGTCCTATTACAGCTCATGAAGGGTCACTGGGCTTGGCTAGGTTTGGTTGGGTTTGTCACTATGGATTACCGATCGACTAAAGAATTGAAGGTAATCATTTTCATTCACTCCTTTAGGGTTTAGGTCACCTATAGAGCAGGCACTTGAGCATTATTCTCTTTGCACCGTTCCCCAATAACGTCCGTTCAAGCAACGTCGTGTCCTTCACGGAGGCCACTATCTTGCTCAAGAGAAGTCCGAATATTGTTGTGAACTCCATACTTCCGATTATGTTCCTTCAGTTGCTCACAGGCACAGATAATACGCATGCTAGTTTCTTCTTGTACTTCGCATCTTCTACATCACGGTTGGCTTGCTATACCCTTACTGCATAGATGCATTTTCAAGGGGCAATGTTCGGCTACTAGACCGGTAATTATTCTTATGTCTTTTTTGCTTCTTCTGATTAGGTTAGGGAGAGTTTTGTATCTAGCACACCAAACAGCGTCTTACTATGGAATTGACCTTCAGGCAATCTCTACTTCTTTGAGTGTTCCCTTTCTAGCTAAAACTGAATTTCCTGTCTGGCAGAAACCCTCGATATCCCGCATACAGGTTCGGGTCCTACGAAGTTTCCCTTAACGCCTTCCTTGGCTAGTTATTTCTCTTGTTTTACTTCTGTTACAGAGAAAATTTTATTGGGAAGTGACTTCTGGTAGGGATAGTTATTTTAGTACTCGCCTTCTGGTTCGCTTCTAAAAGTTTAAGGTAGGTAATCAGCCAATGTATCACCTTTCTCTTTGCCTAATGGAGCCTGTTCTGCATTTGGTTCAGGGACTGGTGGTAGCTTTCCTTGCGGTCTTTTCAGATTTTTGTTATCTACCGTAGCATCTGATCAGTTAACGTTAAGTTTATCAGCTAGTGTTTCTTATTCCGCGCAGTTCTAATGTCATCTTCAGTTGCCTCCTCAGTCTGTTGTAGGTATCCCAGTCTAAGACGGAAAGTATTATCTAGGGATCTATGAGCAAGCGAAAACTGACACAATTCTTAATCGATACCTTAATTTCCCCCATTTTATAAGATGCTTACCACCATTAGAATTGATTTAATGTTAACTATCATAGTGGATTGGAAAATGTTTTACAAGCTGGGGAAAAATTGAATAGAAGTTGCTTTTACTTGGTGAAGATTCATAATAATAATGGGTAAAGCTCGTAGAGTAAAAAGCACTTCACTAAATTTAACAAGAAAATGTAACGATCGCTTCACCGACATAGTGGCTTCTAAACTACCAGAGACACAAAAAACTAGTATTAGCTTCTTTCAAAAATTAAATAGAATTGGCTTTTGCTTGGTGAAAATCCACAATAATAATAATAATAAAACTCGTAGATCCAGTTCTATACAATTTTTGAAAGAATACTAGTTTTTTGGCTCTCTGGTAGTTACGGTGTCGGCTAAACGATCCTTTTAATTTTTTGTTGAATATAGTGAAGTATTTGCCTTACACCTATTGGTAGACGAGGTGTGGATTATATAGATATAGTGAAGTATTTTTACTCTACGAGTTTTATTCATTAACTTTGGAGAAGCTTAAAATTGGGGAAAAGTCCAAGATATTGACGATACATATACGTTCAAAAATTTGATACCTATTCATAAAAGAGGAAACTGCACTAACTAAAAATTATCGACCAATAGCCCTACTGTGTACCACATTTAAAACATACGACCGCATAATCGAAAGTAAGATAAGGAAGCAAATAGAAGAAGCAAGCAGTATTCAGAACAGATAAATCCACCAGTGTCTGGATATCTGTAATTAGACAATATTTACGACAGACAGAAAGTTATATGTATGCTCCTTAGATCTACAAAAGGCTGTGATAGTGTAAAACTAGAGGAAATAGTAATTAATGGAAAGACAACTAAGATATTAAAAAACTTACGTAATCACATTAAGACTATTGTACAAATAGAAGGTAGAAGATTGAAAAGTTTTACTAGGAATAAATTATTATTATTTATCACGACCATGACCAGATCTTAGAGAAAGTAAATGAAAATGGAAAGGCAAGGTAAAGGAACACGTATTAAGGATAACTAATCTCAAAGAAAACAAAAAGAAGGAACTAATCGTGGGTTTTAACAGATTACTTAAAATATAAAATAAGTAAAATAACCCTTACCACACATTTCTGAAAAATCAAGATACTTATTTCGACAACTGAGTTGCCATCCTCAGTGGAAAACTGGGAAATTCAGTATCACTAGCGAATCCGGTTAATGCCCAAGACGACTTCCACACAACGCACACTGTACAACACCAAAACACTGCACAATGAACATCACACAATGAACGCGCGAAACACACCAAAACACTGTTGACACTGTAATTTTATTTATTTTATATATTACTTTAGCCACAGTCTCCTTATTCTTATTTGAGATCATTTAAAAAAGAAAAACTAATGGCGTGCCAGAGGAAGTTGCTACGAAAAGCCACGGCTGTGACAAAAATAGATAAAATTAGAGTTACAGTCATAGGACTTGGGAGTTAAAAGTGTATTGCAAAAAATCGAAACACAACAATTACATCTAGTACACAGAAGAAAAAGGAAAAAGAGGATGGTAGCAATGGAAATACCTCGTAAAATGTCGCGTCTTGTTTGGACACTTTACGAGGTCGTGAAATTCGAGCATGGCCGCACAGTGCCGTATTGGAATATAAATATGAGAATTTTTTGTTCTAAATGAAGTGTCAGAAATTGTCTACAGGTCAGTTAAGACATTCCTAATGGAAATAAAATTTGTTGCGGAATTGTAGTATCAGAAATTGATCTCAAAAATAACGATTTAAAAACTTTTTGATCAACATAATTTGATTTCATAGCATTCAGTGGAGTTGTCGTCAGCGTGTACATTATACATATTTATAAACTTGCTATGAAAGGTAGTAGTGTAGATTAACGCTGTAAAAGATGGAATGAAAGTCAATGGTCCTTGTCAATGTTACTGCCAATTTGAAACTATGTACGATACGGTCCTGCCTTGCCGAGCACGTGACAGGAAATACGAGTCTCGAAACGATTGAGGATCGGATAAGGCAACACTTTGCGAGGTTAGATTTTAGATTACTTAGAAAAAGTAGGTGCAAGTTGATTCCAACCATTGCAGAAGGCAAAAAACAGGAAGAAATGGCGAAAAATCATCATATCTGCACTGATGTGACAGTAGAAGAAAGTACGTGTAACTTTGGCATTCATTGGGTAGGATACTTTCGATCAAAATACTATCCTTTTGAAAACTAAATGCATAGTCGCAATAGAGGATTATTTTAGAAACGTTCTGTCGGATAGATGTTACAATACTTCTCGATCGTGACTAGAAACTAATTAAGAACAAAGTTTCTCCAACAATAAATTTCGATATCCAATGATCGTTGATTAAGTGATAATCGTAATTGGCCTTCTAAATCTAAATTGTAATCGACTGTAATGGACGCTAATTGTATTAACCACAGCCAGATAATCTGTCATTACCTGCAATAAACGGTAATTATAGCATGTGCTCGCGCAAAATTAACAGAAATGCTTCCTCTTGTCTTTTTGTTCAAATCCCACGGTTAGTTTTCATATAATCTGCTTCTATATAGGCATATGCACGTTATAATCTTAACTTGCGAAACAATCCCTGAAATTTTTTTTTTTCATAACAATACAGCGAACAATTTCGCATCGGTAAAACAAATCTAGGTATATCATAATTATGTGGTTTTGTACCGTTTCGATAGTAGTAGCCGTGCCCCCTGCAGTTAAACATATGTGCGTGTGTACATGTAGGATAGAAAAAATTATACGCTCACCTGGAAATGTCGGTGAGGTGGGCGTTGACCGTCAAACCATCGCCTTCTTTTCCATCTCTCTCCGTTTCAAGAGCACCTAACTATAACCCGATGTTAATTTGGCGTTTGCGAAAATTCCTTTCGGTTTGTTTTAGTCAGTTCGCCCGTTGAGTCGTTATGTAGTTGGCTTGGACCGTTCGCTTTTGCTTTCGTCGGTGACTCCGATTATTTATTGGCAAAGGTCATTCGAGTAGATTTATGGATGTATTCGCAAATTTGCAATATGTACGACCCAAATTCGGCCCCATACATTTGTCATTTCAACGATGTCATTAATATGCGATACCGATTTGAACGTTCACAAATGGAGTGGATCTACATATTAAGATCTTAATTTATTTCGATCAGATTAATTGGGTTTGCTTAATTATTTTCTCTTGGTAAGCAGATTTAATGAGAATCAAAATCATTTGTAAAATGTAAACACTAACTATATAAAAATGCCTGATGTTAATTTGGCATTGAATCCAAAAGTTCCCCGATATCAGCCTGGTCTATTACATCTCAAGCAATCTGTATTTAATGTTGCTGAACTTCCAAAGTCAACGACCGATTAAGTAAATTCCCTATCCTCTTGCCCATAATATGCCGTACAAATTCTATATGGGTTAGATTCAAAGACTGTTGTGACCCAACCGAAAGATTGATGTGGTTCTCTTCAAGACAGTTCGACCTAAACTGTGAAGTGTGAAGACCAGAATTGCCTTGTTGAAACAGAGGGTTCCAAAGGGTTTGGCGAAATGGAATAATATGCGCCTGCAATACCTGAATGTATCGTTTAGTGAACATATTGCCTCGAATAGAAACCAAAGAAGACCTACTGCCTTTGACAATAGAGTCCCATACGATAACACTTACAATTCAGTATGTCTAATGTTGCGCCTATCTCCACGTTTTCGTCGGAATCTTGATGACCAATGATGCCACTCCATGCTCCACTGAACTCTCTGTCTGCATCACACTAAACATTGTTGCCGGTGCAAAAGCAAAATAGAGAGTACTATATGTGGTTAGTAAGTTGTTAGTTAGTTGTTTGAAATGGTATCTAACAGCTAACAGTCTAAGACGGCGATCATGGTAGTCGGTTGATTTTCTCTGCGTTCCAGTGTCTCTTCTTCGACAACTTCCTTGCCTTTATTATAATCATCCTCGGCAAATTTAAGTTATACCGGTATACAATGTTTTTGTTTCTTGGGCCCTGAGTACTGTTGCTTACGTATTGTTCGATGCTGATTTTGAATCTATCGTCAGAAACCGTCCATTGCATTTTCCATCGCCGATCTTTGCTCCTTGACCAACGCGCATAGCACCTCCTATCAAAGACGTGTCTGGCACCTTTGCGGCGATTTGAAAGTCATTGCTCTTGTACTCGGTCTTCAACTATAATATACCTAATTTTGATATTTCTGGTTCAAGAAAGTAGTCCGGGCAACTATAAGGACGTTGTGGAGAAATTACTTTACAACTATAAAGCTTTTGTTTGCAATATGTCACTGAAGATACATTTTCTTCGTTCATTTTTGCACCAGTACATATCGATCATGAACTCTAGTTATCAAAGCAATTTGCGCTTAAAAATGCTGACTCCTCTGAAGTTGGCGCCCGAATTTTCAAACAAAAAATTCTAATTTTTAGAGTTCTGAGACAAATAAGTATAGTTATGGAGTTCTTGCATAAAATTTTCAACAGTTCTGCAAAATTACCCCAAAAAAACAACCATTATGTTTCAGGGCTAGCGCCGTAATTTGTTCGTTGGAAGATTCTGATCGTTTTTGTTTCAGCTTACAGATAAGAATTCTGGAGTTCATTCTCAGTTTTCAGGAATGATTCAGCAAACTTGTTTTTTGCAAAAGTTGCAATTTTTAATTTCGCAAAAATAATTCTGAGTAGAGTTCTGGGTAGCGCTCGAAGAGTTCTTTCGAATATCCCCATCATGTTTTTCTATAAAGTTGAAAATTCAAACGTTATTTTCAAAACTCTAATTAGTGTGCTATGTGCCGAGAAGAGAAAAAATCGCACAAAAGCTCTGATTAGAGTTGTGGCTAGCGCTCGCAGAGTTCTATCGAATATCCTCATAACGTTTTTCTATAAAGTTGTAAGTTAGCAAATTCAGGTGCTCATTTGATTAAGAGGGCAGCAAATTAATTTTGTGAAACAAAACTTGAGTGATTTACCTGTACATTTCATATATACAGGTAATATATATTATCGAGCTTTAATCATGTAACACGTTATAAAACAACTTTAAAATGTAATGTTCATTTATTCCAAATTCATTTGCTGTCCTTTTCATTAAATGAGTACCTGATTTTGCTAATTTTTAACTTTATAGAAAAACGTTATGAAGATATTCGATAGAACTTCTCGGGCGCTACCTAGAACTTTTCTCAGAATTATTCTTGCGGAATCAAAAAATTGTAGCTTTTGCACAAAACAAAATGCTGAACCATTCTCGAAAACAATAAAGAACTCCAGAACTCTTACCTATAAGCTGAAAAAAAGCGATCAGTACTCTCCAACGAACAAATTACGGCGCCAGCTTTGAAATATGATGGTTGCTTTTTTTGGGTAATTTTGCAGAACTGTTGAAAATTTTATGCTAGAACACCGGAACTATACTTATTTGTTTTAGAATTCTAAGAATTAGAATTTTTTAAAATTCGGGCGCCAACGTCAAAGGAGTAAAATGTTGGCCGATTACTATTGGGCATTACAAAAATAGATGTTCCTGCTGGAATATAGAGAAGAAAATCATGTAAAAATACCTTCTCAGCTGTCATTAATATAAGAATTGCAGCTATTCTAACTTGTAAGTAAACGCTAAAAATATACGTTTTAAGAACATTTCAATGCGTATTGCTCAAGAACTATGCCTGATGGACAAATTTGGAAAGCAGACTTGGAATCTGTGAGTAAAATACTATACGAGTAACCCTATTTGGTCAAAGAAACGATCAAAAAGTGAAATTTTGTTTAGCCAGGCGCTAGCTGCCTCTTAATGTCTTGAGATTGAACGGCTTAATTTGTTATTTTATTTTATTTTAAATTTTAAACCAAAATTTCATCATAATGCTTTTAATAACTAATATTTATATTGGGAATTTGGAAAATTGACGAAGAGTGGGAATTAATAGATTCCTTTTCACGTCGTTGGATGTGACTGGTTTAAGTTTAACCCCCTTTTGTTTTCGCCATCGTAATATTTCCTTTAATTAAATTGTAATTTTAACCTTTTATTGTTAGTCTTTAGACAGTGATAGTGAGGGAAATCTAACCTCGAAACTTCTGTTAATATTTTACCGCTTGAACTATTACTAATAAATTAAACTACCAAAAACTGTTTTTGGCGTATAATTATATGAACGTATATATATAATTATATAGTGCGCCGTTATCAACAGAGTTTACTATCAGTTACACTATGTCATAGTTCTTGCACTCTATGTAAAATATTATATCCGTCTCCCTTTTCTAAATCGAAATTCATGAAAAACAAAAAAACACCTCAATTATAAAAAGAATGTAACATTCGCGTTTTTCACGTCGTAGATTTCTGTGCTAAACACTTGTTGAAATTCAGTATCATTTATATTTAAAATAGAAACATTAAGTACGTTTCTAAAACGCTTCAAACAACTTTCGATCTGAAGCAATTCGCTACCTCTTACGCAACTGAAACAGATTTAGCGCAACTAATTTCTTTGTTTATGATTTGCGTTGAGCAACATCTAATTTTTAATACATGTTCGCTGCTCACAGACACGCTCGTAACGTTTCCCTTACATGTTAGCGAGTAGGAAATGCAATAGACTACTACAAAGTCGGGAAGAATTTAGGTAGTCCGTTTTGATCATTCATTAATTTGTGACTGACGCGAAGTATGTTAGGTACCTGTAGTTTCACTTTTTGTCAACAATCTGAGGACATTTAGTACATATACATCGTTTAGAGCGCTACCGCTCGCTGAAGTTTGCGCAAGTGAACAACAATTCTAAAATAGAAAATGAGTCTGGCATTAACTGTTGAATAAAAATTATTGGGAATTGTATAAGATACATTTATCAGAACTATAATTAAAATGAGTTCTTCTTAGGAACTCTACGAATTTTCAATAAACAATTGGTTATTATTAAGGCTTTGCGGGTCGGACCCATGTTTGTCGAAAGGTAGACCTATACGAGTTTGGTATATGTGACAGAGCAGACATGAAGATAATAAACAAATCAGTTGAACGAACAGTTAGGATTCCAAGCTGGGTCCGAGTACATTCGAAACAATTTCAAAAGCGAACAACCGTAGGACCCATTTTCTTCAATCTCTCAAGTGCATTAAATACAGCTGATTTATAAATTGATTATTTCGGGGTCGTATTTGTATTTGGTCGATAGATCTTTTTGGACCAAATACATTCCCATGAAGTCGAGCACTCACAGTATACAGTTTGGCGTCTCATAGGCATCGCTCCTGAAGCCGCACCTTTTAATCCTTTATATGTTAGATCTCCTAAACATTCCAACTCTGCGACAATATCAGAAGACCACTTGGAAAAGACACTGCGCCAACAACAAACCTTGTATTCAGATGGGCGTTGATCCCCAGATCGACCCCCTCCTCCTTCGTCGCCCAGCAGATTTCTTTAGCATCGGCTTGGGAAACGTCCAGGTTCTCCGACGAAATAAAAAGATTTTGTTGTGTAAATAAAGAGCTTTTAAATGATATTATTTATTTTATCTAGTAAATTAAATTTTTATTTATCACCCTCAAAACTGCGCTATTGCAACACTTTCCCAATAAAACAAAAGGCCTTTATGGCATTCTCTTCTGATCCTAGGTTAAGCATCGCTGTTTACCGAACCGCGTCATATTACAAAACATTGTCATTGTAAGATGAAGTACGTCTCTGTCGTAGAAATTCAGGCGGTTGGCTTTTATTTTGATTGTATCAGTCGTAAATTCTATCTCGGAAAGTCTGTAGACGTTTCAAATCGATCTGCTATTATAACACTATGTGAGGAAGGGCAAAATAATATTAATTAACGAACATAATACAAGGCTAAGGGCACCAGTAATTACAGCAGAATTTAATTTTTAATAGACAGCGAAGCGAAACAGTTTGCGGAAGTACAGTGAAACGTAGTATGAAAGGATCGGTCTTATGGACGAGTGGCTGTACGAAAACTGTTACTACGGAAGGGAGAAATAAACAGAAACGACTGAAATGGCCACAAGCCCTTACAAATTGCACCCAAGATAAATTGTAAAGATATCTTGTTGGTAGACGAATCCAAATTCGAGCTCTTTAGGAAATGAAGACGAGTTTTTGTAGGAAGAACGATCGGTAAAGGGTTAACTAGCAATGAGTAAAGCGTGAAAGCGAGTCCATAGTAATCTGGGATTGTTTTCCTTATGCTGGTATAGGCGATTTAAGCAACATTGGCGGTATAACGAAGAAAGAGCAATACAGAAACATATTAGAAGAAAATTTTCTTTTGGGTTACTTCCACTACTTTCTAGACCAAACAAAAGAAATTTAAAATTTACAGATTATATTGTTATTATATTGTATTATATATTATTATATTGGCGAACTTTTTACAAAACCGGTTTACTTGCCGTTCTGAAATGTAATCTGTAAATTTTAAAATTTATCTTTTAACAAACTGATGAAGGTAACCTGAAGAAATCTAAATAGGTCACGAAATATAATGCACTTCTGGTCATGGAAGTTGGGACAGGACACTAAATTCACAAAACTATGAGATAGAAATTCAAAATTTGATCAAACAATACGAATTATATTACGCTGTGATTTGTGTCAGTTTACAGTATGATATGGCACCCAGATGAATATTACACTAAGGGTTTTTACATTAAAACTTATCCCTGATCAGAAAAGTCCCATAACAATGCTTTACAATGATTTTAAGCAATTAAACAAACGACTTATTTCAGGGATATTTCAATACGTTCTCTGTCATGCCTGAATAGTTCTCCGGACTGTTTTCCGGTTATTTATCTATGGTGACTACCCATCATAATGCGATAATTTCAGTATACCTGCAAACGTCTCAGTGTAAGGACAAAATGAGAGTACGTAAATTTTGAAAGTCCTAAAAATTGTCCATCAGTGTTGGAGAGCACTCTGCCGTAGTCATATTTCACAAAGAAGAATATTCTGTTCAGCAAATTAGTGGTAAAGTGCATCTAGCGAACAATATTATAAAACACTATCTCGCAGCAGGAAAGACAACCAGGATCGACCAGGTCCGTCCCGAATCGCTACGAGTATTAATGATGAACGTATCGTTTTAGTTAGTAAACAAAATCAGAAATTAACTGCTTCATAAATAGCAGAACTCAATCGGGTTCGTAAAAAACCGTATCGGTAAACACAATCGAACGTCGATTGCGAGTAGCAAAGTTGTTTGGACGAATTGCAGTGTGGAAACCGCAATTAAGACGAGGCAAACGATTATAACATCTGAATGGGGCAATGGACAGTAGACGAATCTAAGTTTGAAGTCTTTGAACAGAGAAGAAGAATTTACGTTCGAACGTCGAAGGGAGAAAATATACTTCACGAATGTCCAGCACCCACGGTAAAATATGGTAATGGTTCTATCATGGTTTGGGGCTACTTTCATATTCAGGGGCAGAAGATTTGGTACGAAAAGAAGGAATCATGAGAAGGGAGCAGCTTGAAAACATTATAGAGCACAATGCCGTTTCTTCTGCTCGGCGATTGATAGAGGATACTTTTGTTTTTTATACACGGTAATGACCCTAAACACACGGCATTATTGTGTTAGAATTATTTAAATACACAAGAAGCAAATAATGTCGTGATCTGCACACCAGATCTTAGCTTTACGCCCTTAGCCTCAGCGCTTGTGGGATGAGCTGGGCAGACCGGTACGAACAGCAGGTCCAACTTCAAAACAATGTTTTTGGATTATCTTACAACAAGAGTGCATAAATTTACCAGTGGACACTCTGCCAAAACTTTTTCCCCAAGGCTTGAACGCTAAAGATGGATTTTTCGATCAGAAAAAACTAAAATTTTTTCGAGAAAATATAATCATTTATTACCATTTGATTTTTTACTTTTTTATGTAAATAGATCTATATTTTAATGTATCAAAATAATTTTGTGTTTTGCGTTTAATTTTGTGCTAATATAACACTGTTTATTAACGAATATTTAACTGTCCCAGCTTCCGTGACCGGGAGTGTACATTTAATGAAAGAATAATGCAATCCCGTTAGGAATTCGATTAATTGGTCGCGGCAACACAAATCCAAATTATGTATAGACTACCTGAAACAGAAGGAAAATGAAGAAAGTTTGAATTATATGTAATGCCCCCTGAATCACTCGACCTTAGCTCCATTGAATTGTTATACGAATAAACGGGTTAAGGTTTAGTATCAGACTTAAAAAGATCACATGGAATATTTTAATTATTACACAGTTCAACAGAAAGCAACTTTTTGTTTGGTGCTTGGAATGTTATACTTGATTTAGTGTACTGATTCCAAATATAGAAACCGTTTCCTTCTATGAGCTTCATTTTTTAAATACAGCGCTACTAATGTATGGACATGTTATTTGCATACAGACGTACCTCGACACTCTGCTAATTAGCCTCATATAACATAACAACTTCGAGTTTGAGTCGATATTGTCTCAATTTTGAGTTACCACATTCGCCAAATTCCTAGCACCTGTATATAAAGCATGACGAAGCAGTTTGTGAGGGTTCCTCCCTGACGGACCAGGCGTAACGTAGAATGAACAATACTGGGCTAACTCACAGAAAAAATTGAATTTTTACGTTCCCCGAATAAGGTAACTTGTAACGTGTCAACGTCACTTGTGCTGGTTGTCATACACTTTTTGGGCAATTACAAAGCTGATGACTATGTTGAGAGTAAAAATCATACTCAATAACGTGATCTTGGGTGTAACATGAGCATAAACCGCTTACACTGCACCGCTTTCGTGGAAGTTTTGGGTGACACCAGCCAAGAGCAAGGTGAACGATTTCACTAATTGTACAATATAAAAACAATGGAGAACCGCTATCGGGGAATATGGCTTCTACACGTAGTGGCAAATTACTGCTGCAATTTGCAAGAGGACTATTCTAATAAAGTTCATTCGAGAATGTCCCGCTAAAAATCTTTCGCAGTGTAAACTGACCGGTTTCCTAATTCTTGTTTAATCTTCTGAAGAGCTATTGTGCAATTATGCAGTTATGTACAGATACTGTAACAATACTATTTTTGTCATAGCAATGCTCAAGGAAATACAGTTATATACTATTTCCTGAATCAATTAATGAATGGAGTAACGTAAAATCACGACATTGCCATATCTAAAGAATTGTGGAAACTGTTGTAATATTTGAATTCCGTACACCAAATAGCAACTCCCGGGACCAAAACACGTGCTTGACTGTGTTATTTAAATCAATAAAAAAGTAGTACATAACTCTCCAATGAACAACTTAATACTAAAGTTCGTTTATTACGCAACTCTCACAGAATGTTGTGCAATGGCTTGACTGTGGACTACATTGTATATGCCAAATAGTCTGCAATGTAGTCTGCACTGCAGCCTACTATTTTATTCAGTTGTAATTTTGACTCTCCCAAGCATCTTCTTGAAGCTAGTTTTCTATTGTTGTTGTCTAAATTGGAAAACAAGAGCGTCTTTAAGTTCCTTTTGTTGTCTTTCTTTTTTTATACATATTTCTATTTGTCCGAACTTTCATAAGCGTTAGTGTGAAGATATTAATACGAAATTTAATTTAAATAAATTATCCTTTATCCTCAGAACACCAAAGAGAAAAACAAATAGATGTTACTCCATCAATTACTACAACTACCAACGATGCGGTTCCTCATGATGCCGGGTCTGGCGGCAAACTCTAGTACTTCTTAATTATTTATTTGGGAACAAGTATATCAAATTTTTCGTTAATCGTTTCCAATCTTATAGTAATTTATGGTTTCCGTTGTAACCAAGACTTTGGAGATTATGCGTATAATCCAAGTCTAAACTAAGATTTTTTTACATTTACTCACGTTTATATACACATATATATATATATATATATGTGTGTGTGTGTGTGTGTGTGTGTGTGTGTGTGTATATATACACCCATGCATGCTTTTATTCAGCTTCGATAATTGCCAAACATAACGGACCGGCAATTATTTAAATTAACCCGCAATTATGGGAATTGACTAATCAGGTAATTGCAGAATAACGCACGTTTAACCTTGAAACCCGTTACCGACGTAAAGTTAATACCCAATTGATATTTCGAATTCTGTATATAAATTTGGGTGTTGGCTGTATTGTTTGTTGTCACTTAATTGGATAGCTTAATTGGTTGTATGCCATTATACGCGGTTCAGCTCAAAGAAAATTAAATTTGATCACATCCGGTATCAATATTTCGGTAATTGACACCGTTGCATAATTGGAAACAATGCTTTCCGTCAGAGAAATGGAATCAGCTTCAGTGACTGTCTTGACCTGTTTTGATTATAACTTTCGCCTATATCACATGTGTGTACTTTTACTATATTCGTAATACAATTTTCGATCGGCAAGCAGTTTTAAATTAAAAAGTCCCCCAGAACTGCTGGTATAGATACTTAAAAACACTTTTGTACTTTTCAAATATAATAGTTTCTAACATATTTTCGATATGACTCAAATACTAATCAGAATAACACCAAAACTGATCAGTACATCACCTGGATAAAGAACGCTGAAGATGCTAAGAGCGCTTTTAATGAAAAACAAGTTTCAGAGGAATAAATTAGTTCTGAAGAATTATGCTTGTATGTGTTAGTGCTTCTCCACTACAGTACATTTTTACTATCATTAATCAAGTATTAAGTAATCAACGTATTAATCTTTAGAAACGCCCTAAAATAAAGATATAAAACAAAAAGGTATCTTCCTGCATCAACTTTCAATTTGTCTTGCCAATCTATTCACAAACGATAATCTAATAAATTACATTTACCACCTCTACAAATACTCACCTATAAATCTTCCCTTTATAATATAAACACTAAAAAACAACCTAAATTATACTACAAACATAAACTTGATAACTTTGAGAGTGAAGACATTAATCATTGTTAGCTCTTTTAATACGACACTACGTGCGCGTACAATTACTGAAAGTTTTATTTCAATATGCTAAACAGCTTCTTCCATTAATTACATAGCTAAAAGGAAATAAAATTACGTAGAAGTCCGGAGTATGTTTCTCATCGTTTAGAATACTGCAATCACGGGCTCGAGTTAAATTCAGAGTTTTGTTTTTTATGGTTGTCCTTAAAGACCGGCGTCCTAGCCTCAGGACCTTGTTTATTCTCCGGATAATTGCTTTAATTACGAAATGCTGTCGCTGCAAAGTGCTTTTTCTTCTCATCCGATCCGCTTTGTTTGGTCTTTGTTCCTTTTACAATCTGGAAATAAATGGAGCAACTTTAGTTGCGACTGCAGTGCAACAATTATTTGGACTCCTAAAAGTTTTATGCTGTTGCGTAACAAGAAGTACGGTCTACATTAAAGACGTGAGTCGCGCATATTCAAGTACGGCGGAAAATAAGGGATTGTGTACGTAATGGATTCGCAATGAAGGAGAGTAAAGTTTTATTTGTCTTTGTAAAGGAAAACGCTAAATGCAGAATAGTTCTGACGATTCTGTCCTCCGTACTATCTATCTATCTACTGGTAGAATCCTTCATAGCAAGATAGTTTTTAATTAACTTATCAGTTAGTTAAAGTTTCAAAATTCAAGGACATAAGAGTAAATATTAAAAACTTTCGTCTCCATTGTTTATGGCAAGCTGATACACTTAATCTAGAAAACTGTGCATATTTGTAGTACTACTATTTGTTACTTATGCCACGTGTACCTACATATATGGGTTGACATGGCACTGAACGTGTTTCATCGTAACTAGGCGATTGTTCTCCATTTTGTTCTGAGAACGTAAACGTTTGCGAGGAATGTCCCGGTTTCACGTTAACAATAACTTCATCAATTAAGCTTACTGAAAGTGTTTAGAATGAAAAACTAATGCTCTTAATTTTAGCTGTAACAGTAAAAATATTTTTTCTTTCTAAAAGTTATGTGTTAACTAGAGCGTCACAGCCGCATACTATTTGCTCAGTAATTTCATCTGCTCCGATAGAAAACCTGCATTCATCGCTGAAACTGATACTATACAGGTGGTAGTTGACCATTTAACATCCGGTAGGAACACTAATTATAGCACTGAGTTGAGTGTTTAGCTTCAAAATATTCATGGTTTCATTGCAGCCCAAGGGGACTTCTATAATGGTCCTGCATTGCTTGGGTATTCTCTACTATTACCAATTGGACCGGAATTAATGGCCAGATCAATACCCTCACCTTGACAGTGGATGTAGTAATTTCGAAAATAAATTCAGGTAGTGTGGAAAGGGGGGCGTTAGTGTCCTCCATAACTAATTCATCTGCCGCCTGATTTTTTCAGGCTTATGAAGTGTTTTTTCAATTCGTTTCCATACAGGTGTTGATGCTGAGCTGACCCTGCCTAATGATAGGATTGTTTAACAGTCAGTTCCAGAATAACTTCTCTTGAGGTTTGCTGGAGCATAAGCCGTGATAGCAACTGTCGAGGCTTGGTAGGCCGTGTGATAGTAACCAAAGAGCATACTGGTTCTTGCCCTCGGTTGGTTCCAACAGTTGTCCATTCCCGGTTCCTTCTTCACCTATAACCAAGCAAGCTCTTCCATCTTTCTGTGGATCAGTGATTCATCGCCATGCTGAAGACGTCATAGATCCTATCTCTTCTCCGTAGAACGGTTGTAGCCTACCGTTTCTAGTCGGATCCAAATATTTCAATGAGGCTGGTATCTAATAGACTACCTCACCTAGACATTTAGACAAATATCAGTCTTTACTACTAAATGTACACGATTAAGTCCTAAAATATATCTTCAAGTTTAGTGTAGTTGCTGTAGTGTTGTAGATTTCCGTATATGTATTCGCATACAAATCAATTTCTGATGGTTATTGAGCTACCTCTTGTTACTGCCAATCGACAAGAGCACAGTGTGTAGTCATTAATCTTATCATGGCCACATAAAGCCAACATACTATACGAGGTCTTAGTCCCAAACACGTCCAAAAGACCTACAAGCTCAGAAAGCTTGCTGCCAACGCTTTACCACCATTTCTGTCTAGCTTATGAGCCCACCACAAACTACAATGACGTTATGTATTTCGAGCAATTCATTCGTAACGACGTAAGAAAACTACCCGACAAAAGCTCTTAATTTATGTAAACACTCTACGTCTTACTTTTTATTTTAAATAAAACCAACTTATAATACGTCAAGTTTATTGGCCTTTATTTCTTGAATAAATTTTACAATTATAGCAACCAACCAGACTTCTTGGGTGCTTCGCGTGATTCAATACTTTTGTATATGTATACAAAATACGCGCCTTCGAGAATTAGCATATCACAAAGTGCAAATACCTGTTATGATTCCTTACGTTAAGCCATTTAATATTCTCTTGAAAACCAGAATTGTAAATGAGTTATTTCATTACTTCGGCGCCGATGAGCATACATACTATATTGACTTGTATATGGAGAATTCCCGTTTTGAACAATGTAATGTAAAGATGATCAGTAACTACTGGTTCACATTTTTTGTGTATCGATCTTTTTTAGTTTTTAATTTTATAATTATCAATTAATTGCAGCGGTAAAGCGCAGTCAATCTCCGCGTATCCCATGATGCATTAAGTGCATCATAATAACGGGCATTATAATTTTGTAATTTTTTCTTTATGTATGTAATTAATTGTTTCTAATCTATAGTTTCTATTTTGCAGGTAAGTGAGTTGCTCTCCAAGTTACAGGTAAAATCTCAATTCTATTTTCTGTAATTTAATATATGTATATTCATGTATTCATTTGTCAAGAAGGCAAACTAAAGAAAAACTGCTAAAGGTATTTTTATCCATCTTCTTGCTTTTCATGCTACTAATAGATTTCGAGTAGTTGTTATATTCTCATTTCCTGACTACTACTAAAATTTTCCTCTTTATTTCACCCTTATACTTTTGCAATTATCTGTAACACGAAGTACAGTAACTAAACAACCTATGTATTTAAAGCCATTACTTTGATAGTGGACAAATAAATAAACGAAGTCGCAATTTGCACATGTACACCAATTTATTGCTGAAAAATGCACTATAATACATAAGGTCTTACAAAAACAATAAAAGTACACCGAAGAAAGAAGAGCATTTTACATCACTATGAAACTGAACTTAAATTCAGTGAAGACCAACCTTATCATTCTTCGTTTGGAAATGCAAATCTTAGTTTGGGACGTAGCACTTACCTGTACTCAACTTGTGTTTGGCTTTCGGTCACTGCCGAATATCAGCAGTAAATTTAGAAAGTAAACATCATTGAAGCAGTCTAGCTCTTGTAGCTTGAATTGCTATGAGTCCATCATCAGCACTGTTGAAGTTCAGGTGGGGGCTGTGACTTCGTTTCAGGGTAGGAGAGAGGTGGTCCTTCTAGGGGATTTGGGCTGTTTTGCGGTTGCCGCAGGATACATTTGCGTAGAATTTACAAATGTGAGTCGATCCTGATTTTTTTTTGGCCTGGGGAAGGTGCCGGGATTTACCACAGGAAGTACCATTGTGCAGCTCTCTAAAATTGAATATAACTTAATATTTGTCCCAAATTACGTAATATTTGATTAGCTAGTCTGTGCTGTTAGCCCTATCTCTTCTGACGTTGGAACGTCAACGTTGTAGAATAGGTAAAGAAACCCTCCTGGGATGCTCCCTTGTAGTACTTCAGCTGAGATTGAAAGCAATTATGAAAAGGTTACTTCGTGAAATACTCTTCAAGTTTCCTTTCAGTGAAGTATGATTGAAATATTAAATTAACACAAGAAATCTAGAAAATTTACGATGAGCGGTGCAACGTTACTTAAGCGCCTCGAAATTTCATTCATTCATTACTTTTCAAACGTTAATTGCAATGTCTTCAAGATCGCGTAATTTCTATGTCAGGCTATACATTATGGTATGGTCGTTAACATACACTAAAAATATTAATTTTATATTTCGATAAGTCTCACCCCTTATTATTTTCCGTGGGGGTGACAAGTAAAAATTTGGAAAGATTTCTTCAACCCCAACACGTGCCCAAGGATTGTAGAAATTAAAATAGACCAATAAATTTTAATAACAATAGTTTTTTATTTTGTCTTAATTTCATATAATTATTTAGGACTAAGAACAACTGAAATAAGACTTGGAACTGCTTCATCATCAAAACATTTTTATTTATATTAAATTATAATTATGTAATAGAAAGTTTAATATCTTTTTACTAGTGCTTGTTTTGAGCAAGATGGAAAATAACCGCGGTAGTCTCTTACTACTTGCAATAGCTACTATTTTTGCTCTTCATCTTGGGTTATGAAATTATTATACTCTTCCATAATCTTAACCCCCCTTCTGCAGTATCATTAACAACGGCAAGGTTTCCAGGTACCCTAAGACCATGTGGGTAACCAACAAAGGAATTGCAAATTACAGGGTCGCAAGTAATAAAATTCGATGATATTTTAAATCGCTTGAAAGAATTAGAGGTGTTTTTTGACACAAAATAATGTAGTTCTTTGTGGGTAAATTCAACTATTTCTTCAACAAGAACGTTTAAACGTTTAAAATCAAAATTATTTGACCTTTTTCTTCGGCAGTTTTTTATCAATGTCCCCTAAAACACCAATTCTTCCTTTCTCTCTTTGGGACATAAGAAATTGTCTGTCTTGTTCGATTTTGAGAATTTCCATAGCATTGGCGTAAGCTATATCAAATAAGTACGCCAGTTTTTCTTAACACACACTGTTTTTGTCCCTGTGTTTCGTTTGTTCGTTTCGAATGTTTTTGGAGACTTCACCATTCATTGCATAACTCGCGCCTTCTCGGATGCATCCGTTGGTCACTTTGCTGGTGGCGTGCGATTGAACAGGTCGTTTTCACTGAATAGGTTATCCCGTTTTGGCTTTAAAGTCTCGTTTGTCGAGAATATACTCTAGGAAGTTTAATATTATCGTCGTGTGAATTTGGGAGTTACGCTTCCCCAATTTTACTGTTCGAATTATCGGCCACGTTGGGCGTTTGCTTCTCCCTCTATTGAAGGTGAGTTTCCCCTTTTCTTCATTACGATGCCGTTATTTTCTCTTTCACGTTGTTGTAGGGGACTAGTATAGGACTATTATAGTGCTAAAAATTTTTTAGAGAACATCTGAGAACTTTACGAGCATCTAAGGATTACCGTAGAAGCTAGAAGCCGAGTTAGTCTTTAGTTTGCTGGATATCCGACTTTTTAACACCAAGTGCTACGAAGCCCGCCATCTTTGACAGCTTCCGCTTCGACAGCGACTACAACGTCGTACGAGAATTGACAACCGGAAACACATCACGCTAAGTCCCGCCTTTATTTTATTTTTATCTCGTTGAGTTTTGGGAAAAATTCCCTAGAATTATTTAATTAATTTAGCTGTAGTAAGTCGGGGATTTGTATTCGAGTAAAAAGGGGTTTCCTTACTTTTGCAATCTTATAACTAATGATTTAGTTAGATATTTGTTGAACGTTGTTCTGTTTAGTATTTTAAGGGGGAAGGGGAGGGTGCACGTTTACTTGTCACTTGCAGATACATTTCTAATTACGTTCTGCTAAGCTCAATGTGTCTATGAAATCTCTGGAATTCCAACGTTAACCGAGAGTTGTGTAAACGTTATTTAACCTTCCTATACTCACGTCAAAATGAAAGACGTATACTATACTATATAAATCGGTCTCACAGACCATATGCGTGAGTATAGGAAGGTTAAGAACGCTAGCTTATTTGGATTTTATCGAGATCTTAGATGCACCAAGGTTGCTGTCAGTGATGAATAAAGTGTGGTTCAACGTCATTTTCTCGCCTCAATTTATGTTTATTTCTTTTATTTTATTAAGTTTTCGAGTAACCTTGCTGATCGCTTCACCGACGAATAAAGGAATCAGTAACGTAGACGGCTCGGATGAGTTCATCTCACTTACCAACGAAGCTGGACGATCTCTCTCACTGCAGGAACTTAGATGCGATCCAGTTTTATAATACGAGAGTGGCGTCTTGTTACTTATAAATTCTCGAATTTGAATCTACACCGTTTCCATCGAGCTAGTACGGCTTGGATATCCATCTTTATAACCAACTAAGTGGGTTATTCGAATGTAACGATTAACGTCCGTATCGGTCACTTTTCTGACCTTTTTTATTATTATCATTCTTCCAAAAGTTTTTGAAGCCAGTAACTGGTGATACTAAAAACGGACCTTCAAAATTAAGGACCACCCTAGTGTACATGTATAGAAAGAAACCAAAGTGGTATATTTATGAATGTTCATATTTTTCTTCCCTTTACAAATTAAAAATTGATTTAAATCACATCTTTTATATCCTCCGGACGTTGAAGATACTTAGAGGGAACATATTATGTTCGGTTCTTTTCGAAATTCCATTTAACTATCACGGTACACCTAGCAATCGATTTCATTCTTACTTTCGCTTAATTCTAACACCGACATAACTCGTATAAGTATAGCATACACATGACGCATTCGAATGAAATATGAAACAGAACGAAGCTTTCATAAACATACGTCTCTCCGTTACTCCGGGCAATGCTTCATAATGGACATAAACACATTCCGCCCAGCCACTATTTTACTACTACTAACTGTATAACAAGGTTCGATGTGTGCCGAGAGCGAAACAATTCAATTTATTTACGATTTTTTATTCTCGTTCGCGCTTCGAGGTCTGTATTTCTCGACGGACGACGTACCGCATCCGCGGCGGTAATTAAATATGCAAATGTACATCTCGCCAAAGTCCATTTTTAACGGAATTTGATTAATTGTCTATCTCCCGCACACCTGAACAGAAGAGATCGTAAAGTAAGAAATGGTTTCGTGGTGTAATAATTCTAGTCGCATGCTTAGCAGGTAATTCCGCGGAAGTATTCTCGTATTCCTTCTGCGGTGATACTGGATATAAATCGAAAGTTCTGTTACTTACCATTGTAGGATATGCTTGTGTGTATTAAATACAAACAGTGCACTTAGCGGTTCTCAAGTTTTCGTTTGTCAATCTTTAACCGTAGAACAGATAACCAAAAGATATCACGCTAACACATAGCCAGGGTACCTGTGTACCCCATTATAATTTGTAATCACTTTTAACTTCACAGCTTCAAAAATATGTCATATAAAACCCGTTAAAAACCTAATTTAATTAATTAATGTATTTTATGAAATATTTAATTGTTTATTAATTATGACAACAAAAAATTATGTCAATAACTATAAATAAAAGAAAACCTAATTTATTATTTGTGATATTCATATTTGTGTATACATATAAAATGACGATTTATTTGCAAAAACGCTTGTTTCTTGTTTTCTTAATGAACGGAAACAACACTTGTATCAAGTTTGTGTGTACCAAAGCATAGTTATACACATGCATAAGTATAACAACAATAAGGGGAAAACCGTTCATAAGCTGAAACAATGCTGAAACATTTTTAGCGACAACGCAGGTTGTAAACTTTCAGTAGTAAAGAAAAATTGCACTTGTTGCAAGAGTTTGTGCGTTAGAAAGATATACAAATTTAATCGCGATAGTAAAGATGGCTTCAAAATATAGCGCAAATATATCTTCATTGAGGAACGTGCACACAGTCCTCAAATAACTAGACACTTCACAACAAAACTAGCTATTGAAAGTTACTTGAATCGACCACTAGAAATTATTTGAGAAAGCGGTCCATCAACATCTACTGCAACAGGATTGAGCAAGCTAGTAACTGGATTTTGCTATTTATGCTACATTCAGGAAACAAAATGAAGAAGAAAAACTCGGAAAGCATGCAGCATGTGCAAGAAACCAATGTGCCTGGAACACTCGATAACAAATTGCGTCTGCATTTCTTGTGACCGGAATAACTAATACATTCTTATAAAATATTTTCAAATTCTTCAGTATTCATGTTTTTTAATGTATTTTTATAAATTTCTAATAAAAAAGTTCACGATAAATCATTAAACAGCCTCTTGTTTACTTATTGTTTTATATAAAAACTATTGGGTACACGGGCACACGGTTATGTGTTTGCGTAGGTGTCATCTTTGAAAGCTTATAATTATAGAACCACTGGACCGAATTTTATAAATGGTCTACAAAACAACGCAAAAAGACCTAGATCCGAAGTTTCAATACTTTATTGGTATTGGTCTTGTAGCTACAAACGTTTAAAGTCGCTAGTGGACACACGGGTACCCGGTCATGCATTCTAGGGTTTAAAAACTAATGGAAGCGATCGTATTCAGATCAAGTTATTACGAAATAGATAAATATTGAATAAGCCAATATTATGATTATATCAAACATGTACACTACCCGCCATATACATATATGGGAAGGATAGAAAAAGAATGTGAGGAAATCCACATATAGTGAAAGAATAATTGCAGGTATATGATTTAATGTATTATCATGGAAATTATTGAAGTGAATATTTCTTATGGGACACCGAACCAGTTCGAGCGTAAGCGTGAGAGCGTCAAATTAGGGCGGAGTCAAGCGCTCGCTTCGTGTGAAAGACAAAGAAACCAAGAGAGAGTATGATGTGCGAACGAAAGATGATGAGCGAGAGAAAGGATAGGTGCGTGCTTACTTCGTCTGAAACAGAAGGAGAGACTGAGAGAGTATGATGTGCGAGCGGAAGTATTCACTTCAGACGTGCATAAACCACACACACCAATTTTTGCTTACAGAAATAGTATGTTGACAACAATTTTATAAAACTTACGGCTTTTCTTCGAAATACTGCCCCTTTACCCGAATAACAACAGCGAATGCTTTTGAAATTTTCTCCATATAAGAATTTAGTAATCCTCGGGATATTGTTCAGCAGGCTTCTTGCAGTCCTCTCCACAGGTCATTTACATTCACCGCATTCATATATTTTACCTGAGGGTCAAACCCGAAAGACTGTGCAGCCCATATCACTTTTTTATTAATCCTTTTTTTCTTGTTGGCTTCTACATATTGTGACTGAATGTTTGGGATCGTTTGACATCTTGAAATGTGAACCAGCGTTCACACAGACACCGTCCAGATGGAACTGCGTTGTCACTTCATCTTACCAAATATTTTTCTTTTACCAGTTTCCCGTCTATCTTGAGTAAATCTCCAACTTGGTCCTTTCCAAAACATCCTCATACCACTACAGTTCCATCTCCGCGTTTTTCGTTAGGACTTAGGCACTCCTCCAATATTTTTCTTGCGGACATTATTGAAGATAAACCTGCCTCCAAGAACCGAATATTTCAAACCTCGACTCATTAGTCCGCACGAGTTTCCAGCCCTCGATTGCCCAATGTTTGTGTTTTTAAGAAGACAACTTATTGTTCGTATCTACATCAGCGTGGTGAAATTTAGGGCAGTTCTGAATACGCTATTATAGTATTTATTTATTTGGCTCATTAAGCTTTCAAAGCAATATGATATAAATTATTTAGACATTATACAAAGCAATATTTTTTGACAAGATAATAAATTTTAATCTTATCTCTTTCGAGAGCTACTTCCTTCATAATTGTCTATCTAATCTTCCAATCCTCGTAATTTAAACTGCTATATTTCTCTGTCTCACTGCTATGCCATTTTCTCCTTGCTCTTCCTTCCTTTCTACTTCTTATTGGTGATTGGTTGCCAATAAAGTGTCACCTTTGGTACTCCTCTGCTCATTCTTTCCACAAGTCCCAGTTTAACAAGCATACGTATGCTTGCTTCCCTATAAAAACGTTTTTTTCTCTTTCTCTCCTTGTTCTTTTCTTCCAACCGTCAAAAATCCAGATCTTTTCTTCCATAAATGGCTCTAGATATGTTCTTTCCTTTCTCCCGAAAATTTCTTGTCTATTTCTTTTAAGCACCTAGATTTCAGGTACATACGTTACTTTAGGTATTATAATTATATTGTAGATGAGAATTTTTGTTTTTCTTGATAGGTATTTCGACTTGATTAGCATATATTTGGTTTCCCTAGTTACTCCGATTTTTTTACTCCAGGCCTTCCGTTTCGTTTTCTTCAAAAGTCAGCTCCAAATTTGCCGACCCTTGGAAGTTTATATTCTTTTCCTTGTCTTTTTTTGTATTTCCCACGATCGTATATATATACTTTATGTTCTTGTGATTTATTTCCAAACCCAAATTTTTCAGGTGCTAATCCTAACCTTTATATATCTCCTTGCACTTTATTTTTCGATTTGATCAAATCATTTACAAACGCTAGTATCTGATAGAACTGTCTGTTTTGAGTCTGCTGTTACTAATTGCGACTTGCAGTAGCAGGCTATTATTGTACTACTAGTTGTAGAATAGAAATGGGATTGTCGTTACAAATGAATGACTAGTGTAGAAAAATGTGAATATATCAGATAAAAGAGCTTCTCTACCACTAAATTGTACTATACAATTTGATCCCTGCCGCTGTCCAACTAAACAAGCGAGAACAAAAATGTTACCATAATTACTATTTGATATAAATTTTCAAATGCAACGTTTAATGATACGTGCGAGCTATGAACTGTAAAAAATCCTTAAGAATTAAGTTGCAGGTAGGCAGTAATATTTTTTGTACTTCATCGTTTATTTCAAATAAACCCTATTACCGCGATTTCAATAGTAATGAACTTGTTCATAGTTTCCTTAACAAACTAATCAATATGGTAAAATTAGATTCATGGTTTGGAGGATAATTTGGCATAGTGGGTGGTCGGTCGCAATTGATATATGATGAATATAATGATAACACCGAAGCAAATCATTAGTCATTATCCTTCTTACATTTGTTGGTAATTGAATTAAACAAGAATCGATTCCCTTTTGCGGACTGAGTACCTCATCGTACAACTCAGAAAATGACACAATGAGTAAAGGGGATTAGCATTTATATGAAGTTGTGTGTGCCTTAAGCGCTAGGTAAGACCGCTGAAGAGATTGCTTAGCATCTAATTTAACAACAATTACGGAAGATACAACGAAACCGAGATAATCAAGCATAAATAATGACTTGAGAATGTACAGGATACCAATCAAAATTAGAAAATTGTTAGAAACAAAGGAGTTGTGGTAGTTTCTGAAATTTTAAACAAAGTACAAATGTATGTAAATATCTGCATTAGAATTGTAGATATTTACATTATAGTTATTAACTTTTAATTTAATTATTTTTCGAAGAACCCTATAACATTGCGACATTTCAGCTATACAAATATAAGTTATTCAGATTCGATCACGATCTCACATTCAGATAATACATTGGTTAGAATAGGCATAACTCGCCAGTATAAATTAATTAAAATCAATTCTATTCGGACTTAATGCAACGTGTCTTTTACAGCGGATATAATGTCATTGTAATATGTTTTTTCAGCTATCAGTAACAATAAATTCATTTAATTTAGTATATTGGTTTTGCACCCAATTGTGTTTTCACTGAAACGAAAGCGAACGGATACAACTCCGATCACCTGCGCATAATATTTTCACATAAATAATCCTTTAGTGTTGCGCACAATAGAATTCTAATTAATGCCGAGTGCACGTTATATAAGTGTGTAATACAGCAACTCATGTGGCCGTAACAAATATGTTATTTATTATTACGGACTAACGAGTATAACATTACGACTTGAACTTTTTCTGCAAATCAATTTCTCTCGAGAGGACATTGCTATTGAGAATTGTGCATTCCTAATGTGAAAAGCGATATTAAATAAATGATGCGGTTTATCTGCACTTTAGACGATGAAGTACGAAATTATTCATGCACTGAACTGGTTTAAAGTTGAAAAATATATGGTGGTAAATATCTCTAATTTGATTTTTGCGCATGCGAAATAAGTGTGGGCTCTGGATGTTGTTGATTTATTTCCATAGTCAGTAATTCATTGCGGCTTAGTTTAGAAAAACAAGGATGAGTAATAGTTGTAAAAGTCAAATATTTTGAGACCCTATCTCAACCTAATTAGTAGAGGCCGGATTATATGCAAAAGAAGTGGAAATATGCGCATAAATATGCAGATGTTTTGGCCTACATATGCACTTTCTTATGAAAAATATGCAGATAAAAAAATAGGAGTAATGCTAGAAAATATAATACTGTAGGAAAAAAATATTCTATTATATTTACTACAAGTTTATTTATAATATTTTACAACATAATTAACTATGAAAACAATTTACAATTACATATTTCTCAAAGTTTTCAATAGAAAAATTGTGGCGCTTGTCTGATAACATGTATTTATATATTGAAAAGGTTCGTTCTACGTCCACGCTTGTTATAGGAGCATATTTCAAATTAGAAATATCCTCTATTATCAACTCAATATTTTCTACTGACTCACCACACAAGATTTTAGCAATATCCTTTGGCTTTTTAAAACCCTCATTTTTTTCTATTACACTTAAAAATGTTTCATACACGGCTTTTCCCACCCTTCCTTTAACATCAAGACATAACTTTTCAAATTTGTTTATTATTTCAACGCTCTCAATTAGCGACATAAATTGTTTTTCCAATTGCAATATAGGAGTGGAAATAAAACTGTAGTTGGCTTTAATAAACGCCAACTGTTGAGGTATTTCTTTATTCGAATACACCTTTTGGGCGTCTAGCACAGATTGTGTATCGCTGTCAAGATCCATAATAATTGTCTTTATTTCTTCATAATGATTTGCATGAAAAATAGCAGCTTCCAACCACGTTCCCCATCGTGCGATTACTGGTTGACGAGGAAGCGGAATACCGGGTAGATGTTGTTTGTAAAACTGAACTCTTAATGGAGCCTTTAAAAACACTTTCTTAACACTACTAATTAAAATATTTACAAAGAGAAAATGGTTTCTTACTTCTTCAGCAACACGATTTAGTCCGTGCGCCAAACAAGTTGTGTGAATTAAATTTGGGTAAAAGATTTTCAAGTTGCAAGCTGCCTTCACCATATATGGTGCGGCATCCGTTAAAAACAATAGAATTTTTCTGTGGGAATCGATTCCGGTAAGAAAAAGGTTGCCAGTTCTTCCTGTATAAACCTTGTGATTGTCAAATTATTTGCCATTTCCAACTGTTTGGATGAAATTAAATAAGATTTTGCTGGAACCGATACGTTAAGGATACCTATCATTAAATGAACTGTGTATCGGCCCACACTATCAGTAGTTTCATCTGCGCATATGTAAAGGTAATTGTTTGACACAGCCTTCTTAATGCTACTCAATGTTTCTGCATAGATACGGTGAATATAATTTTTTCTTAAGGTGCTCTCGTCGGGAATATTATATTTACTGGTGTACTTTTGCAAAAATAACTTGACATTTAAATTGTTTATTTTATATAGTGGAATATCTGCCGACACAAACATTAGGCACAAATCTTCATTAAATTGTTTTTGTTCCGATTTTTTGGAGATTGATGGCAAACATTGCCGTAATGTTTGCTGACCCTTCTTCGCCAATTTCATCTTTGATAGTTTTGCAGCATGAGATGGAGTTTTAATATGCTGGTCGACTTGAAACTTTCTCTCACTTGTAACCTGCATAACAAATATCACATCATCAGTTGTTTTCTTATAAAATAAGTGTTAGTAAAAGATAAAGGATTAATAAAAAACTAATGTGTAAAGAGTTTGCGAAGCAATCGGAGTAAACGACATTTAATAAAATAACCAACACAACGGTTCGACAAATAATTTTATTTTAAAATGATTTTTATTTAAAAATCATCAGCAGATGATATGCGAAAAATACGCATGAAATATACATCTCATTTTACTCATTTTAAAATAAAATTATTTGTCGAAGCGTTGTATTGGTTTTGTTAAAGATCGTTTAAAAACTATAGATTAATAAAAGAAAATAAACTTAAATTTTACTTACAATCTTGTTGCATGCTACGCAAAATACCTTTTCTCCATCCATACGCAATTCTAAATAATTATAATTAATAACAATCCACAAGTTTACACTTCGAAAAACCAACGTAAAATGTTTAAAATAAATAAGATTGCTTTCGAATATGGAAATCAATTTCTCCGAATAACAAAGAAACACCTGTGCTCCTAATTTTCTGGTGAAATGTATTTTTGTATTTATTTAGAAGTTTCAGGGAATCGGCTTTTCCTTGAATTCTGTGCCGGTCTAGATAAATGGGATCAGCATTAATAAATTTTTGGAAGCGCTTATCGGAAAAGTATCGAGAAGAGGCTTCATAGAATGCTATTTTTAATTGAAAGAGGGCTGTTTAACTCTTTGTTTGCTACAACCACGACATTGTTTTAGTAATGCCTATCCTGTAATAAATTACATCCAATAAATAAATAAAACTCGGATACTTCAAATATGCTGAATTACTACAAAATATGCAAATAATATACAAAATGCATACATTATGCAAATATGCAAATTTATGCAAACTGCATATTATGCGGCCTTTACTAATTAGGTATCTCTCTTACCATTGCATTGTGTTTCATACAAGTAGATCTTTACACAAGCTTCAGAAAAAGTCTATCATGTTTATCAAAATGTTAGTTCCTATATTTTGCTACATTTACTCTACGATTTGGTAATTAACAAAATCCAATATTGTAGAACTTCGCGATTTTACTTTGAAAATACCTATTTGTGTCAACACAGTTCACAGAAATAAGTAAAGATAATCCAAACAATATCCGAAGAATACGATCGAAAAGGGTAAATTTCGTATATTTATTAGATGATTTTGATGACATGTAATTTTTGTCGTATGTGCTATGAAAACAAAGCTTTCTATTCATCAAAGCAAGTTGATTTATTTTATCACCATTTTCTACTAGTTTAAGTACACTACCTTCATAAAACAAAAACACAAAAAATACAAATAAACAAAAGCTATTAGATTTTTACTGGTATTATTCTAGATATCTAATTTTACTACATATTCGTGATAATAAGGAAAATGGGGAAGACCCCTTGTCGTTTAGCAGTTATTATTCAATTGTTAAACAAAAACAGCGCTCTTAAAAGTGCTTTTAGTACTAAAAATAATTACTTTGTTCTTTCTATTGGTGGTTTTGTACAAACTTTTTACATAAAATAACACGTCGAATTTAAGCGAATCCTTTTTGTACTGGGAAGATGTAAGTAAGTAACTATTAAACAATGTTTGGCGATAACAATTGGAAGCAAAGAAAATTACTCAGAACAAATAAATGGAAGAAAAGCTGGTGTACCACACAAAGGTGTTCACTATACTCAACAACGCTAGCGGGAAACAAGCGCACTTCTATATAGAAGATGAAATGGATGACCAAGGGCCACCACGAGTGCTGAATATCGGTTCACTCTTTAAGTTTGTGTTAATGCTCTTACACATTTACTAACAGCCGGGTTCAGAGGATATGCGGTGGTAAAAATACCACTATTATGGTCTAGGTACAAAGAAAAGCAATTAAATTATGCACGAGAACACAAAAATTGGACCCCATACTATAGAAAAAGATTTCAATGGATGGACAAAATCAAAATTTCAGTTACTTAGTTCACAACGCAGAGTGTTTGTTCATCGTCAACCCCATGAACGAGTCAACAAAGAATGTCTCGTGCCTACTGTTAAGCACAGGGTAAAAGTGTAAAGGTTTGGGGTTGTTTTAGTAGTATAACAGTAGGTTACTTGCTTAAAGTTGAACCGATAACGAGAAACGAGCAGTTATCTCAATATCGCTCAGAATAGCGCTGTACTTTCTGGAAAGAGAATTATGTATATTGGTCAGCCGTTTATATTTCAACAAGATAATGATTTGAAGCATTCGCCAAGTTTCTGTTGAAGATTCGTAGAGGATCAAGAAAGTGCAGGTAATATGAACGTAATGGTGTGGCCGTCTTAATTTCGGAATTTATCGCCAATTGCGCATTTATGGGATCAGCTTGATACTAAAGCAAAACAACATCAACCGCAGAACGTTTCAAAACTGTGATAGTATCTATAAGACGCCTGGAATATAATAATACAGTCATTTCGTAAAATGGGACACTAATGTCTATAATACAGAATAGAAAAATTAATAGCTAGAACGACAAAAATTGGTCAAACTGTAATTAAAGTCAGGAAGAAGTAACGAGTACTACTCCTGAAATTTACTGTAATTAGAGCAAGAGGTGGTGAGATTGACGAAACGAAATAAATTATATTAATTATAAGTATTAAGAACTTTAAAGCATTGAACTTTGTGTAATATTTGCGTTTATTTATAATAATAAAGCCTGGTATATGTTTGTTCTAATATGTCACAAAATTCGCTAAATATTTATAAAATCTCAAACTTTGTTACTGCTTCCAAGCGGATTATGTATATACAAGGGGAAGTGAAATATTTTCAGCCTAGCTGTAAAAGACCGTTTCGTAGTTAAATGATATACCTATTTCTCGACGTAGCCCTATTTTGTTTCAATGCACCTGTCCAACGTTCCTTCCGTGAATAGATGCCCTCCCTGTAGTACCATTCGGAAAGTTCTGCAAAGTACTCATCTGTAGCTGGTTATCACCTCTTCATTTCACTCAACATATCGGGTAACAAATTTATTTAAATTTAGGAATTGGAGAATGTGGGAGGATCTCAAATGTGGTTCTAATAAAATCCACTACTAGTGGACGTTGTAATTTTTAGTTGAAGCCCTCAGTTTCTTCATCACCAAAAGGAGTTTGTTTTGCCTTTGCAATCCAAGACGCTTCTCACGAAGGTCTTCATCCATTCCTAGAACTTGCTAACTTGGTTTTTCCGGTTTCCTTTTTTGTCGACATTTCGCAGATATGACAAGTATCCACATAGCTTCCTTCTCTTTAATTCTGTAGGTAAAATGTACCGAACTCTTTCTTCTGATTCACCTCCAGCCTCAGCTATCTCATACACGTTTAATCACCAAACATCTGATACTATTTTGTGCACCTTCTCAATGTTTTCCCTTGTGATTACTTTTTACCATCATTCCCATGATCACCGTTCAAATTCACAATTATAGAGCTATATACATCTTCATTACGGTTTGATTTAACTCATCTGTTAGAATAATTCCTAGTCCCTCGTGGAACTGCTGTACAGTACAAGTAATGTGTGTTTGAGCTTCTATTTCTCCGTTTCGCTGTGTCTCGTTTTTCTAATAGCTTTCATCTGTATTTTTCCATATCTTTTGTTACTTCCACCTTTTTGTCAGCTAATGAGTTTATGTTCCATACTCCAATTACGATTTCTTGTCTCTCTATTCCCGTTGTAGGATCTGTATTTCCGTTTGTTCTTTATTACTTCCTGTATTTCTTTTCATTCTTACTGGTTGTATATTTGTACCTCTTTTGTGTTTGTTTCTGTTGCTAGTTTTCGAGATTCTTGTCTTGCTTTTGGACACTACCCTATTTTTTTCCTGATCGTCTCCGTATACTTTAAGTATAATACACAGAAAATACAATGTGGATAATATATCATAATATAAAATAAAATATAATCTGTAGAACATTCTTACCAAAAGCTATTTTAGGTAACGAATAATAAGTATTATGCACTAAACACTTTTTAACAGCGGTTTTAGAAAATTCACAATTTAATTTGTTCAGGTACTGAAGTATTTTGTTAAAAAACGTAACACAAATGTCATCAACACTTCTACCATATCTCGGTAGTTGCGATTTTTTCGTGCATTACGGTTATAAACATACCCGTGAGCATCAGATTTGTTCCTATCCTTTTGTATTTAGTACACAGTGTGACATAAGTAACCGCTAGAATCCCAAAATGTTTAATTTCCTAAGATGTTCCTGTTGATAACTTCTGCTCTGATTGCACCGACTTAAATAAATAAAATATATGTTGCGAAAATTATTACGAGGGCAATATGTAAAGTAAGTTCCGTTTGGTTATTAAAAAGAAAACACCAACACATGAAGAAGTTTCTATTATATGCAACTTAAAGCTACTACTCTCGGCTATTTTTCTACGTACTTGCTATTAAGAGACATTTTATTGTCCTCTTTATAGACCACTGCCGCCTGTGAATTGAACCCTGCTGGAACTTTGTCCTGCTCCTTCGCTCTCAGACCGTTGTGATACAACCCATTTCTTCCTGTTAAGGAAAAAATGGTAGTCGCTAGGAGCCAAATCGGGGCTGAGAGAACGCCTTTGTTGTCTCAAGAAACAGTGACCACTACTTTCCTCGAAAATGTTTGATCTTTATTCACTCAAACCTTCATTATTATTCCCACTATAAATACTCCATACTCTCTACTAAGAATGGGAGCGCATAGTTGCCGAAATAAATAAATAAATAAATTATAATAATAAATATAATTTGAATGAATTAAATGGTGAAAATTATTCATTGGTTTCTTGTACCAAGTAGTATATATCAAATGAGAAGGATGAACTATGTGCGAATTTACATTTTTAATCAAATTATAAAATTTTGATCATCCGTAGACGTAACGGATGGCAAGAGAAGATCAAAATTTTATAATTTGCAATTTTCCCACGGCGGGTAGCCGAAGAGCGCGACTGCAGTTACTGTAGGAGGCTGTGGCAACGCAAGTTGTCCACTTCTGTAGAAAAAATAACTGTAAAAAGTGCGTATTACGTGCATTGTGAGAGAATTCATATCGAATCCCTCTCACATGTACAAACATCAATTTTTAATCAAATAAAATGGTTTCTACTATTATTTATTATTAAGTCCTCGAGGGAGGGCTTTTCTATCCTGTGCAATTTCTCCACTGAGGATGAAAACTAGTGTATCGAAATACTTATATGATGCAAATTGGCGACGTAAGATTCTATTTTACTCAAGTTCGTTTCAAATTACAGACATTTCTACATTTTTCATTCGGTCTGTCTAATTGGACAATTAATTGCTGATTATTCCTTAGATATTCATATAAATTTCTAGCATAAAGAGGTATTATAATTCGTACAGTCTATTGCGCATTTAGAAACGAACCAGTAGCGTTTGCATTGGTGAGGGGTTAATTAGTGGCTTCATTAGTTCCAGTTGAATGAAATTAAATTCCAAATTAGAATATTATTCTTAGGTTATTTACGATTTAAGTCCATAATTTAATAAATAAATCATATTCTATTTTCTTAACACAAGTTTATTACAAGAACTTAAATTTCGAATTGCGCTTAGTTTTGTATTAAATTTGAAAAAAATAGAATACTTTCGAATTTATTTCGGGACTTTACAGTCTGCGACACCTAGTGTTGAATTGCTCTTCCTCTAGCATTTCTGATAGAAGAAATCCTAGTTACCATCTTTCTCGGAGATACGATGTAATTGGGAAGGACAAATAAAGCTGGAAAATGCGGCTTTATACCTGTAAAATGGTAGTGCTTGTGCAAGAATTAGTGCAGTATGAAGTTACGATATAGTATATCTAGTTTCTATATAATATGCACATATCTCAACTACTGTTCCGTAGATGGCGCACTAAAGGAAACCGTGTAGTACTGGCTTCCGTTAAATTTAACTATTTATGTTTAGATGGCTCTGCGTTCAACTTTGTGGCACCAAGTTTGAACTAAATGTATGATAGTTTTCCATTCTTTCAATAACATACAAGGATATTAAATATGCTGTCTCTATCAAATCGAACTCAATGACACATAATGTAATGTGAAACATAATGTGACACCATGTAATATCGGTAATTTTTTAATTGAAAGTAAGTTAGTTGATTTTCTAGAAAACTTTCAGCTCAGCAGCGTGCATAAATTTAAGAATTTATTTATTTCAATTAGATGTGTATCTCCTTTTTATTATCATTACTCTCGTTTCCACGGTGTATGCTGACCCAATTAGAGCGCCCCTAATTCGGATTTATAAATTTGTTGCTGAAAAGTTTCATTCCTTTAATACATAAAGTTTCAAACATTTATTGCTCCGCGATCATCGTCAAGCGCTAATAATTTTACCCTTTCATTGACTGATATAATTGTAACCGAGTAGAAGTTCTTATAAATAGGTTAAATGTATATATATATATATTTCGTGACCTTTTTATACTTATCTTATATGAAAAAAATATAAAAAAAAAAAAAAAAAAAAAAAAAATGTTTGTTTATATATTTATCTAGTTATATTTTCACTGAAGAAGGTATTCCGAAAACGTTTGTAAACGTTCTGAAAATATAACTATCGTTCAAACCAGCCTTGTTTTATTGACCTATTAGTGGTAGAGATCTATCATATAAGATAAATAGGTTAATAGAGAGCTTTATCTAAATATTTTCCTAAAATTTACTGTTTCGCAGCTTCGTTCTTAAAGCAGATTTCCGCAATGCATTTGTTGAATCTTATAAATGGAAAGGAATAAAACTGTTTGCTATTGATATCTGGTTTCTCTTCGCCTAAGCAAATTTCGTTTCCCTTCGCAGAATCCTAAAATTTTGCAGCAGCTTGTAAAATTTTCAAAACCCTTCAAGTTGCCGAATTCTGGCACACTTGAATGCTGACTGCTCACGCCTATAATCATAGTGCCCATATTCGAATGGCGTGAAGTAATTGACAGGCATTTAGCTCAAAATTTAAATAAATAAGTTGAGTTAGACGGTCTACATTTTCCGGTTTGAACTGCCAAACTACACGTGCTGGGAGCAATAGTCCTATCTGCTCGTATTATAAGCAACCTATTGAATCAATTGCCCGGCACAGGAAGCACATTCGCTAGAAATAGTGGAATCAAAAAACACTTCAACGCCGAGTACTTAGCTCTGGTATTAATTTTGAGTTCTCAAGAAGTGCGCCTTAATTCAAACATCTCACCTTTTCTGTTGTAATCTTCAGTAGTAAGACCCGGTTTTTCTTATAATTCTTGTAGAAGCGTTTGCGACCAACCGGTGACCTGACCTGAACATTGTTTTTGTCGTTGAGATATTTAAACATCTGTAATCTAACATTGAACTCGTGGTCAATTTGATTGTAGTAACACAAAAATTGTCGTTACCACCGTCTGCATTCTTCAATTATCCGATAAGTTTCCTCTATAACTTATTTTGACCACCACCTCGTTTCCAATACTTCTACACATTAAATTAAAATAACATCGTCCCTGTTCTCATCACACCCATATCTTCAAATACGTATTTCAATCCGTAGCTGATCCATCGAACAACAGCTTTATATTTAGGAAATAGGAACAATCATCAAGTAATCACAATTCATTCATCCGGAAGTTTCCCAGGCAAAATAATCATCATGGAGAAATATTTAATAGGAAAGAAGTCGATGATGTGGAATTTCTTCTTCAACCGCCTACGCTGGAGACCGTCCGAAAGGAACCGCTCTTTGCCCAGCGAGATAACAGTTGCAACCGTTCTGGATCGAGAACGGTTCTAAAATAACAGATAGTTGAATAACGACCCATCACTAATACATTCCTACTTTCCTTATTTGATGAAATCACTGCATTTTGACTTGAACGCATTCAAGCATTGCTGCAGATTACCTAGCAGTTTTAGTACTTCTTCGTTTCCATTTGCAGGCCATTTGTTCTTAAAATAAAGCATGTGCATTATTAAATTGAATTTCCATTTCATATGACCTATTTGCATCAGCCAACTAATTTCTTCTGACCTTGATTGTTTCTGCTTGTACGCCTTGTCGAGTTTGGTGGGGTAGCACGTGTCCCGATTAAATGAACATCTAAGTATGCAATTATCGGTATACTTTAGTGTCTGTTGCGTTTCTTTTGTGGCTCATTAATTTCCGAAATGAAGCATGTCCGTTGTCAGATGTCTGCGACTAAAATATTATACCTTTTTGGCATTCATTAGTACAGTTCGCTCTGGTAATAGGACCGAGTATTGGCGGTCAGGAGGGTATTTTTCCTGGAACTCGGATATATCCCACTACTGACGCGCGCTCGTGCCGAAATTCACTTCGCGCTAAATTGAATTTGAAGCAGCGAAATTATACGCTATTTCTTTGAGCTAGCGTGCGGCCCTATTGACAGAGACGAATATGAAGCTCGAGGTGGGCCAGTAGTAGCAGCACCGCTTGAGCGAGAACGACGGGAAGCGGTCCTATTGATAGTGGCCCTATTACCAGAACGGACTGTATTGCTTTGATATTTATTTGACCTATTATCTATGGTGGGTTGTGCTTTGTAGTCTTCGAGAATTACGCCATCCTAGAAGACAGGAATCATGAAGTTTTCATATCCTTTTTGCCGCTTCCTTCCTGCCCTTTCGTTTATCAATTTCCACATAATCTATCCAGATTTCGGAACGGAGCAACCTTCACTGTCATTTTGAACGTCTTAGAGATAACTTTTTACCTTCAAATTCTAACAGTTATTCTTTATCTTTGGGATCAGTTGTGAAATGAAACGTTTCCACTGATAAAGACCTCTGCAAATCAATCAAGCTTTAAACACAAACTTAGCAACGAGTCCTTCAACTTTGAAGAACTTGTAATGTTCTATTAGCTTCAATTTTATTAAAAGGACCTATAAAACTAGAATTCATATAATTGTATCGTGTACTGTTTCTGTTGCGCCACCTAAATTTTTCACTTTCACGAGGGCATAAGGAATCCATTCCCGACCGGGCAGGGGGAGCTCAAAACATTATTGCTCTATTTTTTATTGTTATTGAATCCCCTCCACCCTCCTCTATCACTTGTTTGATACCACGAATGCACATAATAGTTTGTATATCACAAAATTGTAGCGATTTGTTTATTCATTTGTTTTTGACGCATATAATGAATGAAATAAAATAAAAATGAAATAGTTTAGCAAAACAGATGAACAGCTCAAGAAGCTGGTAAAGATATTTGCTACCACGAAACATAATATAAGCAGAGGCGGATGGTGTACATGGAAACACAAAAGTACGTGAATCCTCCAGTATGCAGGACAATAATTGTATTGAAGTATTGAAATTTGAAAATATCCCTAAACTAAAATCTGATCAGATCGGCATATCTGCTCAGCACAAACTAATTAGCGGATTTGCGGTTATTCCACCGTGCTAAAACTATTATTATAATATGTGGAAACTGCCTGTGGTCTGTGGTAAGACTCACACGTGCAGTCAAGAGGGTTGAGTCGTGGTGAGTTTAAAGACATCTTCGGAAGTGCAAGTTCCGGAGGAATGTGCAATATGTCGTAAGAGTACGCTATTATTAGCTGTTCATCTCTCACTTTAGTCGGTGTAAATGACGTAAAACTATCCTTCTGTCTTTCTTAAGCTTCGGTGTTACGATTTAATCTGAAGGTAGAGATAATTAAAATTGTTTCATTGTTAGTTTGACTTCTTCAAATTCCTTTTAGAACAAAATGAATTCAGTTGATTTCAAAATAAATTCTCTCAAAAACAACATTTTTACATAAATTTGTAAAGATTTTAACACCTTATTTCAAAAATACTAACAATTGTACTAAATAATTGTTTACCATACATTTGATTTAATTAATTCTTTTAAATCAAATATTGAGCATGACTTAAAACAGGCAACTGTGATCGAAATAAGTGCTTCGCTACATAAAGTGAAACAATGTAATGTAATTTGGAGATGGAAATCATTTTATTGTAAAATGTCTTCTTATTTTGAGTTAAATAACTTGCACAACTTTTATTTTTATATTGAGATTTGCTCTAGTTAGTTCAGTTTGGTATTTGCCATGAAGAAGTTGTTGAACATAGACCATAAATCTATTGAAGATATTATTGATAAGCTGTTTTACGTTTAAAAGAACTTTATTTTACAAGATGTGAAGTGCAAGTTGTGCGGAGTGATGAAGTGTCAAATAAATCAAATGAAATTGATAATTTAATTAAATCGGGAGATATATACGACGAATCTTTGAAACAGTTAGAATATCTTTTTAAAACCGTTTGGTGTATACCACATGAATTTCAAGTACAATCGAAATACAAAAGAAATGAGTATACTATGCAATTACTATGTTTTAATGTTGCAATTGTTACATAGTGTAACAACACAACATGTATTACAAAATGACTTCATTGCATTTTTAATACCTTTTAAGTAAAAATAATATATTCGTCTGTATATAATTTTCACCATGTAAGGCGGAAAAAACGTTGAAATGAAAGGTTGTCCATTTTAAAATAAAATGCAAATTATGCTTTTAAAAGTAATCCCTATTGGTATTTGATTTAAATAGTACACAATTTACATTTAAGACTAAAACTTTATTAGGACAAATAAAATAATAGGAAAAAAAAAACAAATGGAAAAACAGTCGAAATTATAAATGAATAAAAAACTAGAACATTTATATAACTCTCCAATGAAGGTTAGGCAACTCTCTCAGAGAAAGTTGTGCAACGGCTGTACTGCAGACTACATCACATGTGCCAATAATTGTCACGGGGACTCGCAGTCTACGATTAATAACACCCGATTCCCTTCGTGACAATTATAGGTATATTGTACTAAGAATTTAGTTAATTTCTTAAACAAAATTGCACCGGCCTAGCTCTTAATTAATGATATAAAAAGCATAAATTATAACAAATTGTATTTATAAATTTTGAAAGAATATTTAACATAAAACCAAGATAATTACCTAGTGTTGTGTGTGTGTGTGAGTATAATCTCTTTTATTCGGTGATGGTTCTTCCTATGTCTCCTTTCTTAACTTCATCTCTGGATGCAGCTCTATTTTCTATGGATTCCTCCCCCTCTTAACTTCCTTTCAGCTGTGGCTCTATTTTCTATGGATTCTTCCTGTTTTTAAATTCTATTTTCTCCGGTATGGTGAGGTTCTTTTATTCACTGGTATTTCTTCTTAAAACCCTTTTATTCCAAATATATTTATAAACTTTTTGTAGACTTATCTATATTGTCAATTTTCTTCGTCGTTAACCAAACAAAACTTTTTATTTATTTATTTTTTTCGGAAACCAGGACCACACTACATTATTTCTCCGTTGTCCACGAAACGAAAACTTTAATTCACCTTGACTTCCAGTTCATCCAGGCATATAGTTCTTATAGAAACCTGTATTGAATGTCGATGTATCCTTGGTTATTTATCCAGTAGTTTTATGAATTCTTGTAATGTAAAAGTGTTGTATGTATATGTCTGAATGTTTGCAATGCTTTTCTATCTTTTAGTCGATGCGTTTTATAATAATTAATAATTTTATTTCTAGTTACATTTTCTTCTCCCATTAAACGTCTCCGGCTGGAGTTAAAATAAGAAGCTAACACCTGTAGGGTAATAAAATGCTCAAAAGGTCGTGTACGTGGTATCGAAAAGGTATAAATAGAACCCAAAAATAAACCGAATGTCATTTGAAGACCATACTCCTAACATTAACTGTGAATTTTGATATATTGAATTGCAATAAATGATAAATTTTGTAATGGTAATTAACCATTCGAGTATTACTACTAAATTCTTAGTACAATATACAATGTAATCTGCAGTGCAGCTATTACACGATGCTGTGTGAGAGTTGACTAACAAACGAACCTCAGTGATAGGTCGTGCATTGGAGAGTTGGGTAGATGTTTTACTTTTTTATTCATTTATAAAAGGAAATATCTTATTATAAATTTGATAGTAAAGCCCACAATAAAATGGTCGCCATTTTGCGCAAGATCTATTGAGAAACTTACATATGGAATTATCTTTTTCTGAATGTATGTAAATAAATTTATAACATCCATCTGAGCCGTATATTTAGAACTCTATGTGGAATAAACTATAACAACCAGTTTACGTCTTCCAGTTGAATTCATTGAAGGAAAATTAGTCTTAAGAACCAAAACTTTTAACTTGTGTGTATGTAGATATCACTCCCAACAGAAAATTAAAAGCGTTATACTGGAAACTGAAAGCCAATAAAATCTTAACAGAAATAACAAACTGAAGTAAAATATACAACGAAATAATACTTCAAGGTTATCATTTTACATCATCAAAATATGTCAATAAACCTAAAGCTGTTACTTGATTTTATAGTTCTTGTTCAGGCTTGTTTAAAATAAATAACAGATCGAAATAAAATAAACACATAAATAAATATTTCCATTTCCAGGATACAGATGTTATAAAACTATGACATCATGTATCACAATAAAGTAACGTACGTAAGATGTAATGAAGATTGTGGACAACCTTGATGATTCATCGAATCCCGCAACTAATATTAGACAACTATACCCATCTACAAATGATGCAATATTTCTTTACCTTCCCTGATTTGCTATAGGTAATTATTATAAACGTAAACACATAGGTATATGCAAGCATATCAACGTTGATACTAACACATAATTAGGTGAAGAGTACTGGTAGGACTACAACAACTACTACTTCGATAGAAATAATAATGATTTCCCGATTTTAAATGAATAACTTTCAGTTAATGTTCCGTGCAGCTGAATAAATCCAATCGAAAATTTCCTAAGTAAACATCACTAATCCAATTAATAACTCATTATAGCTTTAAAGAGATGAAAAAGGATTTCGAGACCAATTTCGTTCCAAGCTAAAAGAAGAAGAAAGGAACGTTGTAAGCGAGCGTTCTTTTGTCCGCAGCAGCCTCCGCAAATGGAAAATGTACATACGTGCAGTAATGCGGTAACAAAAGTGGAAAATTATTGTGCCAAGGATTTCCAGTCGCGTAGCACTTTATAAACAATACCGGCATTGTTTTTGAACCGCGTAGATTTATTTCTCTGCATATAAATTAAAGAAAAACAGAAGCCGAATTGCGCGAATTAAGTCTGAACAACGTTCGTTAAGTGCTGGACGTTGAGATCTGACCGCGTTCTGTCTGATTTGTATACGTTTGTACTAAACATCAAATGATGAATAAATTTAGTATTTCCAGCAATTTCATCGTAAAAATAATGTCCAAGCACTTTCGAACATCTTAAATTTCATGGCATTTATATTAATGAACATGTACCAACCAAGTTTCATTTTATAGGACTTTCTCTTCCTTTATAACTGCACAATTAGGTGAGCAATTGGAAACACATTAAGGTTATTCAATTTTACCGAAAATATCTCAGATAGCTCAACTACTAGTGCGATTTGTGACCATTTCGGGCGTTCCCTTTTCGTGCGTTTGACAAAATTTTTCCCTTTCGGGCGTTTAGTTTATAGATGGTAAATTAATGTGCTTTTGAATTCCCGTTTCGTGCGTCAATTTTATATTTTACAGGAAATATGAAAAATAAAAACAAAATTAAGGAATTTTACTGATTCAGCAGCTTAATTTCAAATTAAAAGAAATGTACGATAACTCTTGAAGACACTTGCACAATATTTATATATGTATATGTATTATCTGAAAGTAGCACATGTATTAAAAAATATAAAATAAAAGTACCGTTAACTCTACGTGATTTGTGACCGTTTCGGGTGTAGAGTAACGTTTATCTAATCTCTATATACAATATTTAATTAAATTTAAAATAAATCAATCCATAATTTTACAATATATTTCAGGTTGTCCAATGTGTCACGAAGATTTTGTCTATTTTGAATTAGGTCACTTATAACTATTTTTAACCGCCTATCTAATTCACATTATTTTTTTGCTCTTTTCGGGGTAGTTATAATTTTGCAGGAAAACGCTATTATAATAGTACATTTCTTCCTGAAGAACTTTCATTAATTCAAGTATATGGGGATGTTCTTTTCCGATCCGTCTGTTGAGTCTGTTATGCCATCCTTCTACAGAATTTGTAGTCCGATGACGTTCTCCATCGTAAATCCATATTTGGCGAGAATTATCAATCCATTGACCAACAAAATAATCGTTAAATTTAACAATGGCTTCATCGGTAGGAGAATTTTCCATTATACAGAGCCAACCATCTGCAACTTTATCTTCTGGCGGATGAGCTAATGCAGCGCACTTCCTTATGTGGTTTCTTACTTCCTCGTTTTCCTTATACAAATTTGTTAGACCTAAATCTTGTACTTTACGCCAAAGATCTTGATTAAAATTAAAGTTACATCCTCTGATAACTGTGGCCGGAAAAACTTCTTCTAAAGCATTAATTGCGGCAACTTCAAAATCAAAAATACATTTTTTTTGTAAAAATTCTTGATTTTATTTTTTAATAACAAAAACAAAATCGTTTATACGTCGCCTCTTTTGTGTCGGGTAGCAGGGCATAGACGGCAGGAATGATGCTTGTTCTTTCTTCTGTACTACCAATATCCACGTGAATTGTGTATAATTGGCAAAACAGTGAACTACAGCGTTTAAAAGTTCCATCGAATAGGAAGCAAGAACCTCCAGCTAATAAATTACCTCCGTCCATTGCAAATACAAGAATCCTGTCTTTCACACCATCGTCAATTATGACATACTCTTTCATAAACTCAGGGACCTCTATATCTTCTCGTTTTTTTCGGAAGCAAGCTAATGCCTAGCGATTTGTGTCGCTCATTATACAATGCATGTTTCACTGATGTAAACTGTGGAATATTTGTAACGAAATCCAAACCTCTGTTCTTAGCAACCATCATCTCTTGTCGATATATCTGCGATACTGGTCTCACTTCTTCTCTTGCTCTCTTTTTGGCTTTATATAAACACTTATCGACTTCATTTTTCGCAATATCTGGAACACAGTTATGGCTTTTCTCACTTATAACTTTTGATTTTACTTCATCAGTAACAATCGCTCCTGGACAGTTCCTGTTAATGCAAATCCATCGAAGAGTTAAGTTTTTGTTTTTGCTTTTAAGTTGAACTTGTATCCAGAATACAAGATGACTGGTTTTCCACGTTTTGATTCTATCACTTCCATCACGAATAAAAATTCACGAAAGCTTTTGAATAGCCTAACCGCACTTATAAGATTTCGGAAGAACTGATTTATTTTTCAAAAATTTTAGTAATACCTACTGTAATATTTTATCATCCCTGTATTGGGGGAAGGGAAGGCGATATCTTGATATTACTAACAATAATTATTATAATAATATAAGTTGTCTTTCTAATGCTTTCACCTGCAAATTTCACGGACGAAATGGGGATCTTATCATTATCTCTTAATATAGGCTTAATGCTTTCATTGATTTACTGTTACCTGCAAATTTTACGCACGAAATGGGATTCAAGAAAGAGAAATATATTTTGGACGCCCGAAAAGGAATATTTCAGGTAATATTTTTCGAAGCCCGAAAGGGGAACGCACGAAACGGGAAGATACCACTCTTGCAGCTATGTATTTATTATTTCATTAGCTAGAAATTTTCAAATTGAATGTATTTTCCTATGTTTGATTAGACACAGATACGATTCTTTAACAGTATGATGGATCGTTAATGTCGCCGATATAATTGCGATTCTATTAACATAATATTTTTATACCTGCTACAGTCTTCTGCATTTGGTAGTGCTAGCCAGTATATATACGAGAACAGTTTATTAAAATTTTAGAAATCTAATGTACGCTAGTGTAATGTAACACCTTTCGTGTATACCAGAGGTGAATTGCGGAAAAATAATTATTAAAAGTAAATACAGAGAGAATAAAAAAAAAATAAAGTTCTCGTGTATTTGCCCAAAATGACTTTACTTTATCAAATAAGAGTAGACAATATCTCAGAATTGAATAATTATAGGTGTTCAACATTCGCATCCCTGAGATAATCGTCCACAATTCAGCTGCAAAAATTGCAAAAATATATTAAGGAAGATCTAAAACTATGTAATTACAATAATCACTGAGAAAACAAGTGGAAGATCTGTATATTTTCATTAGTTTTGTTAAGAGTGCAAAGGGCACGGAAGTGGCTTGCTCAACAAGATTTTGGATGTGTAAGTTATATATTATTGCTCTGGTTTAGCTAGAATTATCTTTCACTGTTCAACACGTTTGATACATTATTTGGTTCTAATTTGTTTATTTTTGTGAAAATCTGTTCAAACCTGAAGCTTACCGAGATTTGTTCCTTCACGTATTTTTGTACTCGCTCTAATTAATATTATTGAGTATTGTACGCTTTTTGTTTTTTTCTTTAAGGGATAACACAATTGTAACAGCCTAAAAACAAGCGTCCTTCTGACAATTTCTGGAATGGAAGAAAAGGTGATAGCTAGTGAAATACGTAGAGGATTTTAAGAATATTGATTTTGGTGTGATTGGCAAGTATTTGAAGTTAGAAATTAAATTTTTGACAAGAGAAAGGGCTAATAAATAATATTTAATGTACGTACGTCTTTCACTTCAAAATATAGTTTTAAAAATACGGTCAAGGATTCGAACAACTATAAAATAATTGTTACAGTTATGGTGCGTGCCGTTTGGAAAAATTGTGTTTCGAGAAATATGCGTTTAAAATTTTGATATCATTAATCTACTATTCCAGGACTTTTCATGTCCAAACATCCTTCCTCATTCTCGTTCTTCGAAGATTCTATGCTAGCGCGTGCTTTTTCTTGCCTTTTTCTGTCAAAGACCGTTCGGCATGTTTGGACCGCTTAGCATCGGCTTCAAGACAAAAATTGTGGGATTGTACGCCAATATTCATCTCTAAAACTTTCATGATTCGTAAAATATTTGTCAAACCATCATTAAAATTGCGTGCAGCAATATCAAATGCTATTTAAGACTTTTGTGCCACTGACTACGACCTTAGACCCAAATTCCAAACAGCTTCCCAAGCACCGGTTTAGCAACTCGTCTCAGCTCAGCCCCTCATAAATGGACAGAAGCACTGACTCCTTTCGAATCGTTCTGAAGCATTGCTTCGTATCGTTGGATGCGATGTTTTCGTATCTTTCCGACCCGTCTACACTTTTGCGTCAGTCACTGTAATTTATAAATAAGGTTTGATAAAAGAGTGGATAACGTGTTATCATTAAGTAGTGTAAACTCGCCTTGCACGTAAGTGGAGACAAAGGTCGGTTTACACTATTTAATGTAGACACGTCATCCACTTTTATCAAATCTACTTATAAGTGCTCTGAGATTACAAATTGTTAGGAATCAGCTACACACAAAAGCTGTGATTTCAAGCGAGGAAATTACCATATGTTCTTTTTGTACATGTACTGACGCTTCACTAACGTACTTTTCACTTCTGAACTAAACACTGAAATGCTGAACATAAACACTTTCTAACGATGTCTGTTAGTGCATTAGAGGACTTAGAAACGAAAAGATAGGACATTAGTCCGTACTTTTTCTAGCAAGTATTTATTTAACGCAGTTAGTGTGTTCGAAGATATCCGACGCGCTTAGAGAAGAGCTCTAAATTTCAAGGAAAACGAATTAGTTCGGGTAATGAACTTTTTGCCCCATTTTCTAGAAGGTTCAAAGCATCTATTAAGCCAATAAAAAATGGATTTTCTGACAAATTTACAATGGTGTTACCCTTTAAATAGAATCAATACATACATCGTAATTTTTTGTAAATATGATGTCGTCGATATTTTGTTAATAACAACTCCCATTTATTTATTACGGATTGCAAAGCAGTACATTTTTCTACATAAGGCAAGGCAATTATGGATATAGATCACATGAAATTTTTAACAAAAGATGTTGAAAAAGCGAAAGTTCGAAACACGAAATTTACTTATAATGCTAAATTCAAAAAGCAACCAAATAAAACATTCAAATTGCGCACCATTGGCAACTTGACAGTACGATTAATAAATTCTCTTTGAATATTGTTAATACCTTCGGACAATATACGTTATATTTTCGTGGGTAATTCTTGCTTTTAGATCTTCTAAATTCACCGCCGGATTAAGGTAAACTTTTCTTTTCAAGTCCCCCTCCTCATTACGCCGCCTACCTGTATTTAGAACATTGTCATTATTTTATAGACTATTGCTAGAATGACTGAGCTATGGACTAAGCATCAATACGGAAAGCTAGCATCCGTTTTGTTTGGTCTCACAAGGAAAATGAATATTGTTTATCAACCGATTGTGCATTTTAATGATGTACTTGAAGAATGTTCCTGTATGTAGTTCATATATTTCGTTTGTTCATAATTTTTGATATGAGAAGAAGAATGAAAAAACATATGGTGCGTTTTGAATGGAAGAAAAAGAAATGTTCCGTGACGAAACCCGAATCAGCGATCTCGTGAGTGTCGCCCCAAAACACCATCGACTAGGCCACGAGTCCAGTTGACAATCGTATTATATCTAGTGGATTTAAATGGTGGGTGAAACTTCAACATCGATTATCTGGGTAGTTTATGAACGTTGTGTCGAACTACTCCAAAATATTCTTATTTAAGGTCCAACCTACACGTACCATAAATATCAAAAATTACAAAAATCCGATTACCTTACCTTCTCCTTGTTAGCCCCCTTACACTGCTTACGGGCCTAATAATTCCGAAGTAAAACTTTGAGAATAACTTCTCATACAATCAAGTAAGACGAGAGGAGGTGTGCTTCCTAGTGCAGAAATATGTAAGTCTAAAACTGCTAAACGAAGTGGAGCACGGGTATGTAGTTCGGACTAACTACTCCGAAGCAAAGGGAAATTACCATAGCATATTTCGAGCGGAAATGCAGCCCACAGGAATATGTCGACATTAACCTCAGAACTATAGGAACCAGAAGATTACTGATTGTTAAGCAACCAGTCGGCGCTGAATTCACATGCCACACGGGGAAACACAATGTAAAGGATGATTCAGAACTTCTCAGTTAAATTCTCTCAATTTTTTCTGGCTTTGTAAACTCACATGCGACCATGCATTGTCATGTTAAGGATCCAGCACCTCGTGTAGGTAAAAGGAGATATTTTCCTTAAATGACAGACATAGAAGTTGAAGGCGTGCACAGTTGATATTGTTTCTTCTCGTGGAGTAATGAGGGGAATTTTTTTACCACACTAAATTAAGAGCATATGTTTTCGAGGATGTAAATGCGATCTTGAGGTAGTTAAAACATGTGCAGTTGATGCTTACACACAATAAAGTTTCCTTTCGAACCACATTTTTGTGGTCAATTCTCTTTTCTTGTCCGGTAATTAAACGATCTAAGAATGAATCGGCAGCTTGTCGGAGAATAAATAAATTGAATATTCATAAGCAGACCATTAATTGCGGTCGTTAAATGCTTGAGAAACCTACTTAGGAAGACTTCAGCATAAAATTGAAGGAGCGCGTACGTACGTACTTCACTGCAGTTGACTGTTCTACGTTAAAATTTTGCGCGAGTTGACGAGTGATTTGGAATGGATCTGTTTGAGGTTCAGCACTCAATGTGTCACTAATCACAATTCTTCCTTCCTCGATCGGAAACCATCCTTGCATGGAACATTTTGATGTGGGGTCTGATCCAGAAACTGTGTACAATTTTGAATTAAAGTCAGGAAGAAGTAACGAGTACTACGTAACTTGCAAAACTTCAGGAGTTACTATGTATTAGACTCTAGGGGAGGTCAAGGTCAAACGACCTAAATTTCGCTAATATCTTTTATTGCAGCTACAGAATTTTCGCCCTCAGATTAAGGGCATCCTGAAGAGAACCTGAAAAGTGCATCAAATCCATCAGATCGTATGATCTTAAAACACCGAACCTTACTGTTACTAACTCGGTGTTATACCTTTTAGATCGTCTTCTCTTAAAATTATCGTTTTTCCAAAAATAAATTTGTCATCTTTTTAAATATTAGTTTACATTAACTCGTTATGTGAGACTGCTCTAAACACGGTCGGAATATTATTCCTTTTGGGGCATTGCATGGAGACATACTCAAAATAGAACAGAAATCGCATTTGCACTCAAAATTCGGATGGTCGGATTTTGGTCGACTATTTAATCGCTCATTTTGCAAAATACGAAGCTAAGGTCACACTCGTTATCAGAACCCCACAATACCAATTTTCATGTAATTTTCTAACGTTTTTCAATTTTTGAGTCTCCATATCGGTGTGTCACTTTGAATTTTGAGTGGAAATGCGATTTTCCTTTTGAGTATTTCAACGCGATGCCTCAATTAATATACTATCCTGGGTCGTGTGTTCAGTAATTTGACAGTGGTCTATCAAGAGTTAATAAATACAAATTGTTATATTTCCAAATTAAGACAAAAACGAAATATACGTTATAAACCAAAAAGAATCCAAAAACTCCACTATAAGCGCTTTTTCTGAAAAAAAGTGGTCATGGGGGCAAGGCATTACAAATCGGACCTTTAATGTACGTATGTATTTAATTAGGGGATTGTAACAACATACGTGACCTCAGACACCCTCATGCATATTTAGGGCGTCGCGTCGCAACATACAACTTCAGACAACGCTTGACGAACAACTTTGCCGTCACTTATTAAAATCGCGTGATTAATCTCAGCAGTTTATAGACAGAATTTTCATTACTTGGAGAATGACGCATTCGCAAGAAGGAAAGGAAAATATTCAACGATGGATGAATCACCGCTTCAGGCGTACCGACTGATGTAGTACAAGTACAAGTACCGGGGGAAAAAAAGGGGAAAAGGCGGTCTCCGAAGCGTCGTCTAGCTATACGCTAACGGGAAAGACGAATTATTGGCGATTCCGTTGCTTATTCCTTTTGTTTCTGCGCCGCCAACGGATAATAGCTACTTTTTAAAACGTACACCACCTACAGAATGACTCATATCTGGGCAGATAAAGCGGCACGATATTGCGGGTGAAGAGTCCGGGAAATAGTTCTTCGCGTGCAATTGAACGAAATTACTATTGTATCTACACTGAGAATGTATGCGTGTATGTACATACTTACATACGTATACATGCAACAGTGCACTGGCTCTAATTGTAGGTTCTATCACACAAATCACAGTGCTAAAGCGTTTCAAGAACATGCAAAAAAGGGCCCTAGACCGAGAGGGATATTGATTTAAACATACTCCTCGCTGAACAAAAGAATTCTAAGTTTAGTAAAATGTTTTCTAGTACGAGCTGTATAAACTATGAATTATACATACAACGACAAATTATAATTTCAGCAATGCTTTATGTGGTACCCTATCAAGAGGAAATTGTCGGGAACGTGCGCAAAGTTATTCGATTTTATTTTTCAGCTATTCAAATGTAAAGGATTAAGTATGGTTTCAAAAATACGTAGACTGCAGAAAAAGGATAATGACTAAATTCATAGGGCAAGGAAGAATAATTTTTAGACATCCATTCCCTAGTGGCGATCTAATTGAAGCTAGTTATTGATTGAGGAGTTTGACTAATCGATTTGTGAATAGTGTAATGGCCTATTAAGTTATTTGTACTCTTGTCTTACACTGATCACTGGTCAGTTTGTTAAAAATATGGTATTCACAGTGGCGCACCGCATAAAAGTAGGTACGTAATATACAGTATTAGTGAAAAATAATGTTGTTGCCTTGTACTGTCCTCTTGATGTCCACTGTGGCAATAGGCAACCGCCCTGGTAAGCTGCGTAGAATTGCAACATCAGCAACGGTTCCATTGTCCATTCATCCAGCCGTCGACGTTGTGAATACGTTGTCGTATACAATACCCCGTGTACTGTTACAAAAACGCCGTACTATACGAATCCGCACCCTTCGAGAAAAGCGCATTACTGAAACAGAAGTTTTTGCAAATTTAATTTAACGTACCTATGACATATACATATGTACATATTACACACTGTATAAAGTAATAAAACATATATTGTAAACATTTTAAGTGCAAACGTTTACTACAAAGGTACATATTTTGAATAAAAGAGGCAAGAAGCTACTGTTTTCTAACAAACTTATGAAGTATAACTTGTGTAATTTCTTGTGTTTTTCAGTCTGTAACATTCTGTAACATCGTATTGCATTTTCTAAATTATATCGAGTTTGAGAACTTCTTTTGACATTTGGATCGTGATCGAAAATTAAATTACATGCATTTTATATTAAATTGATAACATTTTCCACTTTATCAATTTGCATTTCCATCCCCCTTTTATCATGAACTTCTTCGTCTGATTTTTTGTTTATGTTCTCTTCTTTGTTTGTAGATTTTGTAATACAATCACTGAATCTAACGTGGTATCACCTAAACTCTGTTCTAATTCCGAAATAATCACTGATAGGTTTTGTAGGTCATTTTCTAACGTTACAGGAGTCTCATTTGTACGGTTGAGTAATTTCTTTTCGCGTCTTTCATATTTTTATTGGTAACTTCTTTCTATGATCTATCTATATTTTCTACTGCTTTTTTAATATCATATTTTTTCCAAAATTGAGGTAACGACATACTTGAATTCTCTCCTGTTGTAAGAGCTATTGCTTGAACGAAAGTTCGTCTAATATGAAAAGCTTTGCACGTGGCGATTACGCCTTGGTTCTTCGGTTGAATGAGTAATGTCGCGTTGGGAGGAAAGTAGAGCACGGTTACAGTTTCATTTAAAACACCAAGATTAGAAGGATGACCAGGGGCATTGTCAAGGAGCAGCAATATCTTGAAATCAATAGTTTTAGTTTTACAGTACAGTTGACAAGCAGGACAAAGATAATAAGAAACAAATCCTCAACTAACCCCTTGGTCACCTATGCTTTTACGTTTGATTTCCATATTACTGAGAGATCATTCCATTGAGGAATTTCTAAAGGCTCTGGAATGTTTAGATCTGTACGTAAATAAAAAGTATAATTGATAAACATTTCTAATCTAAGTAAATCAATAAAGTAGACGCCCCTGTACACAAGCCTAGGTTTCAAGTTCCTAGCATTGGCCGCACTTTCCCCCAATAATGTCAGTCTCTCTTTAGTAGTTTTGAATGCCGGCTATGACCTTTCACTCTTTGGAACATACATATGTTCTTGTTGGCATACCCTTGCAGAAGAGCCTCGTCTCATCTGCATTAAATATTTGTTGTTCCGTAAATCCACCTGCTTCAATATCTCGTCGCAATATGTCTGGAAATTTTAAAGCCGTCTTATTATCTGCACTGGCACTTTCCCTACAAATTCGCACATTGTATATTTCATATCGTTTACGAAATCGGTCAAACCAACCTGGACTGGCTTCAAAGTTGTGCAGTTCAGAATTGTCTCCCTCGCGTTTTTTCATAACGTTAAAAGAACTCAGTGCTTGTTGCTTGATTTAATGGAATTCTCTTCTGGTGGCAATCTTCAATCCACATGGACAGAAGACGTTCCATATTTATTAATACTTTACTTCTTTTTCGACATAGTATTTCGACGCATAACGATGCCGTTATTTTACCGAGCCCTTTTCTTTAACTATTTTTCGCACAAAGGACTCATTCCCTCCTTTATCCATAACTATTTTTGCAATTATAATACCATTTTCGTGTTGATTTGTCTTCAACTATAAGCCACTGCCGTTTTCTTTTCTCACTCATAGTTGCTTCACTTCAACACATCTAAACATCAACTAACCACAGACTATTACCAAAGGTGTAAAATATATGATTCGGAATATCTATAAGCATAGAACGGGAAAGTATCCAGAGCGATTCTGTGAAGACCGTACTATTGCGAATCAAGGCCGCACTACTACGGGGTATAGTTGCATTTACCTAACCCTACTATTGCGAATTACGGACTATTCGGGGTATTACTACACTACAAAGATGATCGCTCGACATCCAGTACCGAACCTTTTGTAAATCGGGATTTTTCGTTAAAATTGTACAAAATTCGACATCGACCTATATAGTGTTCGTCAAGTTTTGTAGAGCGGCTTGTAAATTGTTTATCCAATTTAATGTGTCTCTTGTAGATAACTGACTGTTTTCTAATTGCTCAATAGCTTGTGCAACTTCAGAATAGTTCCGAATTGGAAAAAGTTATTGGCTATATCAAACTACTGCAGAATCAATTGAATCAATTTTCAGAATGGCATTTTTCACTTGTGAAAAATATTTCTGATAGTAAGATATTGTCTGCAGCCATGTTCCCCATCGCGTTATTACAGGCCGAGGTGGTGCTGGGAATTTGGACTACAATTGTTTGAATACACGGATGTGTTTGGGAGATTAGATGAACACATTTTGGTGGATGTTATTAACTTATCCACCATCGGATAGTTCCTTCGAACGGTTTCTGCTATGAGTTGACAGGCGCATATGAGGCATGTTATACGAAGCAAAATCGGAAAGCATATTTTCAGTTTCCTATCAAGTTTAAGCATTGTTGCAGCACCGCCAGTAACGAACATTGTGACCTGGGTTGCTGTGATAGAAAATTCTATTAACGAATTTTTTATTATCTTGACAATGGTTTTTGCATCAGTTTTCTGAATCCTTTAACTGGATAACAACAATGAAGCTGGTGGACTCCAACGTTTTAAAGGACGCCCTACATCACGAATGACCGTGTGTTTCTAAGCATCAGTTGTTTCATCCACACATTTTCTTATTTTTCGACTCGTCTTTTATACATTCGTTTACTGTACTTTGAACACGTTGCAAATTTTATCGTAATGATGTTGGCAACTTTCATGAAGGAAAGTACTTAACCCAAAATAGACGAAAGTGTTCATTAGATACTAGATGTTGTGGGATGTTGCACACACTTAACATAAAAATAAAACCGTGTGTAAGTTGCCAGTATGGAATATTGTTACTTAAATTCAATACATGACGTTGACTTTCCTAATGTTTTCTACATTCAAACCTATCGCGAATTAGCAATCCGGTATTGCATATTGTCCAATAAATATGCGGACTTCTATATTCTAAGCAGGGAAATGCCTGAGATATTTATTAATGTGCGAAGGAACATTACATTCTCTGGGCGTTCCATCTCCGCGTGCTTATTTAGTGTGCAGCGTACGACGTACTGTCGCTTTGAACTCTCTCGCGGTACTGTCGAGATCGACTGCTAGTTGAAAGTTACCCCTATCAACGCCCCTACCGCTACGCTATTGCCATCCGGTACCACCTTTTAACAAAATCTACTGATAATGTAATTTTTTGGACTCTGACCTAAAAATAAAAATTTATTTACCAAACGAATTTCCGATCGTCAAGTACGAACAAACAATGCGAACAATTTTTAATATTTTCTACCGTATCGAAATCCGTACATCATAAAAGTATTTGGGAATTTAATTCTTCTACGAGTTCGCAGCATATTAATAACTACACATAAACATTTGACAGCATACGGAAAAGTCCCGCTTAGCTCGCTGGAATTTTTCAATTTTCATATCCTGTTCCGTCTTCACCGAGAAACCGTTCGATCGGATAGGACAGTACAAAGCAAACTGAAATGAAATTCTAAATCAAACGTATTGTCTGCAGCGGCGTTACAGGAGGCGGCGGCGGCGGCGGCGGCGGCGGCGGCGGAGAAATCGGCGAGGACGAGCGTCGGTTCAGCAACGGCTTTAACGCTCGAGGTCCTTCTTCGGTCCAGATAGGATATCTGTATGCGGGATGCAGGTCCTTCGGGGTTGTTTCTAAATTGAATCCGACCACTAAGCAAAACCGCCTCTGTGTTTATCTTCGGTTTTTCTTTCGTTTCTTGCTGTTTAACTTTCAGCCAATTGCTTAGGAGGTGATCGATTTCAGCTATATCCGTATTTAAACGATGTAATATTTAGACATCGACGTCGTATTTAGAGATTACTTACTGTTCGGCGAATTTTGAACTTATTTCAGTTCCACAAACCAATTTGATATAGGACACAACTCGTTTTTTCACACATTTTCCCACTTGCTAGTAGTTAGAAATATAAACCCCTGTTCAAAATAGGCGCACCAGTATAATTACTGTCTATATATCTTAAATATTGCAAATATTATTCAATATTTATATATGGTAATTTAAAAGAAAATAACTAGCAGCAACGCACTTTTGTCTTGGTTGATATTTGAACAAAGAAAATGCTTTATTGTAATTGAAAAGGAATAATAATTTATTCAATATTGTAAGTACAACAAAAACTCAGAAATTTGCAAAATCTAATAACGTGTGGTACCACCTCTACCTCTGATAACTGCTTGCATTTGTCGTGGTAAACTTGCGATCAAGTTTTGGATGGTTTCTTGAGGAATATTATCCCATTCTGAAAGAAGGCACGTTCCAGTTCTTAAGAATTCCTAGGAGCAGGTAAATGACATACCACTTTTTTCAGAGCATCCCAAAGATGTTCTATTGGATTCAAGTCAGGCCTCAGCGGTGGCCAGTCCATAACTTGAATACTAATGTGATTTAAGGACTCCAAAATCGGTTTTACTGTGTGCGGCCGAGTATTGCGCAAAAGGCATGACATGATCTTAAATAGTGTTTTCCAGATACAACGCAGCATTCATTGACCTCCGATTAATTCTGTGTGAACGTCAAAGCAAATTCTTCCCCAGAATATTTTAGACCCACCAGCGCTTGGTCTTGGAGAGATAGTGCAGGCTAAAAATCTTTCTCCGAGTCTTCGCAATACCCTTGCACGACCATCTGGAGATTTTAAGCTTATTCTCGTTTCATCGGTAAACAAAACTTTCTTCCATTAGTCAACAGTCCAATTTGCATGATCTCTAGCGAATCTTAATCGTGCTACTTTGTGTGCTGCAGTAAACAACGGTGCAATTGCAGGCTTCCTACTACTCAATCCTGCTTCCTTTAGTCTTCTTCTGACAGTTAAAGCGGAAATCCTAACTTATCTAACTGTTTGAAGTTCATTACTAAGCTCCGAGTTATTAAGATATCGGCTTCTCAACACTTGTTGTCGGAGAAAAAGCTCATCCCTTCTACTGGTGACTTTCTTTCTACCTTGCCCACATTTTCTAGAGCGTGATGCAGTTTCTCTAAATCTTTTTACCATTCGACTAACTTTGAAATGATTAACACCTAGCACATTGGCGACATAACGCACTCCTCCGTCCTTGTTCTAACAAAGGACGAACTTACACACTCATCATTGGTTAAATGGCGTGGTCGATTCACATTCCTTATTCCTAGATCGTATATCTTTAATATTAAAATGGATCACTTTATAAAATCTCAATTCAATAATGTTCAAGTAGAATTTCAACTTCAAAAAATATTTCAACAAACTTTCAAAAAATAATTAAATAATAAAGTCCTTATTCACCCTTTGCTGATACCTACTAATTCCGAACTGTCAATATTTACTTATCCTGAAGTTAGTAAGCCAGCTATGGTTTATTATATTGCTCCAATAATATATCCAATAACAAAAATATATTAGAAAAACTGGGTGATGCGTTAATTTTGAACAGGAGTTTATAAAATATGCACATCTTTGTAGTTTGATTTTGTTTGGTCGATTCAATGAAAATTAACCGCAGAGAAAATTTTATTCGCAGGAAATGGTGTAATGTGTAAAAAGTTTTCTTACCATGGAATCTGATATGCAGAAATATTTTTCAAATAGTACCGTAATTGTCGCTAGTCCAATCGCCACCTTCTTCAGAAATAATCTGTCTGAAGTTTTAGATTTAAAGTAGCAGACTGGAAATCGAAATTGTTCTGGATGAATACTAATATAAATTTCTTTTGTTCCAGGTAAGCGAAAGTACTTGCAGAAGTAGGGTGAGTGAGATTATTCCTACCAGTAGTTGTTTTTGATATTGTTGTAACATTGTATACAGTATAACTGTATTCAAAAGTAGTCCTAGGTTTTGTACTTTCGTTTCTATTGACGGCAATTCGATACAATATTCTCTTAAGAGAAATACGAACTCAAAAACATTTTCTAAATAACATTTGAAGTAAATTTTGCTTGTAGTAATGATAATCATCACAGCTAATATCGGGAGCAACAGATAGCTCGAAAGTGAGGTTACAAAAGCAAAAGAAAATAAGGTAGTGTCTTACGAGTACAACATTTTGTGTATGTGATTCCGTTTAATAAGAAGCGCTCATAAAACATTTTATTAATTAAAGAACGCCATAATGTATATCATACATATGTAAGAGCTTACTATGACATTTAAAGCAAAGGTTTTTTTACTTTTTTATTCTTTCCCAAGAAAGAGTTTGACACAATCTTTATATTCCAAACTGAGACGCTGTTGGGTACGTGGAAATGCAACTCGATTTCTGATAATAGATAATCAGAGAATTAGAAATACCTTCGGTACAAGATGTATTCATTGTAAAAGCTCAGACATTGACATGACGTTACTTCAAACTACATACACAACTTTTGCTACTTACTATACACCCTCACCAAAGACCAAAGACATTTCTGTCACGTTCTTGTCTGTGTTTGCTCTTACCATAATAGATTGTTCTTACAAGAATGGAGGAAATCTGCTGGTGACAAATGCAATGAATAAGGTAGTTACGTGCAAAGAAATCCTCAATAATTAATCACATGCGTGTGGCCGAGCGATACGTGACGAAGAAATCACATCTATTCTTGCTAGAAACCTTATTTTTGTGTTATACATATCGACAACATTGCAATAGTCTATGTAGGACAAGTCGCGAATTATTCGAGATTTGTTTGACTAAATATTTCTGCTTTTGATACGAGTTCCTTTTATTCCCATCATACTACATCTCTGAACAACCATTATGTGGAAAAATCTCGAAGAAAACGAGCATTATGTGTGCCCACTCCCTCTCATATGTATTTAGTATTGTAGGTGTTAGCCTACGTTTACACGTAATACTCTATACCAGGGGTCTCCAAACTAAGGTCCGCGGGCCAAATCCGGCCCGCCAGTGTCATCAATCCGGCCTGCGACAGCTAATAGCTTATTGTTGTTGTGATAAGTTGGATAAAAAAACACAGAATGATAATAACTCGGATTTATTTACTTGCTAGGTGAAGCTTAATGGCAAGTATAATACGCAGAAAGTAATCAGTATAGCCCCAAGGCTGAAAAGTTTGGGGACCCCTGCTCTATGCAATGCTTTAGTTGAGGATGACAGACGAGTTATAACGTTTCTAAATCGGTGTGGCAATGACAAGCATCATTTCATGTAACTTCTAACGCACTTCCTAGGCATTCTTCATTTATTCATTTTTCTTAGACATCAACTCAATCAAAAACTTATTCAACGATCATTCTTTTGGTCGTCTCATCTGAAATGAAATTGGTGGTATGAAGTTTGCAGCTAGCTCGAGTAGTCTAAATCATACTTTAGCAATATTTCAATAATACAGCAACCTTAGCTGGAATATCTTATGTGGTCAATCCACGATGTTCTCATAATAAGTATTTCCTGCTTTTGACGCAATCGGCGATGTTGACGATTTCGCACTTCGTTGATCATCTCATATCGATTGTTTTTCTCCAATGCGTCGCGTATTCTCCATTCAGAAAGATAGCTTACTTAATCTAAGTCTTACTTTGGCGATATCTCACCAAACACCAAACTTTATTGGAATATCTCCGGTAATAAAAGCTTTTCTAGCGACACTTCTAATTTATATTTTTCGCACTTCACATTGCTTTTAATTTGTAACACCACTCACGTCATTCAGTTACTGATGCATAAAGCTAATTAACACATTTGGGCAAATTCTGTATTCAGATGCTAGTCCAGGTAAATAAGATTTCAATTCTCCAACTGGTTCAAGTGCGAATAAAAAACAATTATAATTTAAAAACTACAGAAAATTTGATTCCTTCAATGTGTGTAACAAAATACTTTTCCTTGAAATTCACAGATATCGCACAGACTTTACAAAAAGGCATAGAATTTCCAAACTCCAGTAAAATTGTCATTTGTTGGTAACTCGAGATTGCACTTTCGGCATTCTATCAGAAACGATTCTTGTTGCGAGAAGTTCATATTATGTGAACTGGTGAAGCTAACCTGAATTACAAAAAGATTGAGTTTTATAGTAATCCAAATGAGGTGGCAACAAGATGCAACTAACAATATGGGAATCACATTCCCTTAAATGAAAAGGGAATTTACACAATTTGAGGGATTTTGAACTCATTACGGCTGGAGACACTTTAATAAAAGTGAATGGATATATTAAATTACGATTATTAATTGATGTAAAACTTTCCCGAACATGGATATTCATATACATAATACGAGTACAAGCACAGCAAGAGGCAATAGAAATATCGTCACATTGATTTACAATTAGTAATCGGGCAGTTTATATTGTATTATAATACTGTTAAAGATATTTGAAATTATTGGAATGGGTAGTTTTAAATATAACATTTATTTAGTAATTTTCAGGTAATTAACGTAACGAAATGGAATATTCTGCGAACTGTAGTTAAACCGATTCTGCTGCTGGTGTTTATTCTATTCCCCTATAACAGAATTTAGCAAAAAGGCATTTATAAGCCATAGAGACATTTTATCTTATAATCCGGGTTCTAATCATAACTTCTTGTGTGCGTCTATTCTACGTTCACATTTTCTATTATTCTGACTATCATCTATTCCACTTTTTCACAGAAATTCAGGTACCTTATTTGATCCGATCCGAGGGAATATTTACGTATAAACTGCGAAACGCATGAACAGGGCTTTATATGTAGTATTTAATCGGCTTTTCTTCCGACAACTGGAGCAATGTCATCTTGGGGCGAAATGCTTCTCCTTTGCGAAAAGACAAGTTATTTATTATTCCTTGGAGGATTGTTTTAGTTCTTAGGCTTGCACTTCCTCTATAATTTTGTTCGTCTTCAAATTAATATTGCTGTAATCTTGGTTTTGGTTTTGCAATTCTTTCACAAAGTTTTAGAAACCACACAACCACAAGATCAGAGGAAAAACAAATTTTAGAAAAAAAAGCCGTCGAGTTGATCTGCGAAAGTTCTAATGTTAGTGTATCATTATCTCATCATTATATTCTTCTTCCATTTACGTACCCTCAAACTTATTTTTCTGATCTTTCTATATACCATAGTTTGCTGATTTCAATAGCGAACGTCGCATCTCCGTATTTAAGGTTTCCTTTTTGAGTTTTGTTGGTCCTTAGGTGCCTTGTATCTGAAAATAATCCATTGCCCACTTTCTATTGTATCGATTTCACGTATAAATAGCGGGTTCGTGCTTGTTCTTCTGGTTATTCGAGCATACCAACAATCTATGTTTCTAAATGGGTACCTAAAGAGAACACCACGTATATCAAGGAAGAACTTAAGTTGGAATAAAACAATCAAAACTGCAGTTCGATACGGTATTATTATCAAATTCTCATAAAAACTGTGAATAAATTATATGCGTATGTAGTAATCAAAATTTCCTTTAAGAACTTATTCAGATTTTTCCTAACATAATCAGTATCAGAAAGATTTCCTTGCTCCTAGCTACAAAACAGCTCTACATTTAGTTCTCTCCATTTGCAATATTGTTGTTCTCTTCCTGTATATCGCAGCTATTCATAACATCATCTCACAAAGCTCCCACACAGCGGATTATAAATGCGGCGGTTAGAATTTCGATGTCGTCGCTTGTACGCATTAATTGTTTTTAAACAATAATTACCTGCAATAAATGCAATTATTTACATACGCAGCGCACAGGCTTTATTACAACCACGAGCATTTCGCTAGAAACGGGGGTTATTAATATATGAACTTGGCGCCACACGCTAGACAGTTGGTATAACTTGTGGTCATAATTTGAGCCAGATTATCCATAAACAATCAGTTCGGTCGTACAGGTGTGGATGCAATATTTATTCCAGGACGAACCAGACTTACTTTGCAATTTATACGCCTATGGCAGCACTAATAGGTGTGATACCTTCCTATGCGGTGCTTGTTAATGTTTCGTGCTCAACTAAACCAACTGGACTCGATTGCGTTCTTGTATAGCAATTAGTACGGCAATACCGGCTATTTTTGTATTCTATTTGAAATTGTAATGCCTTTCGTCTTTCACCGTAACGTAAATGTTAATGATATGCCTCCGCAAGGTATATGAATGTACTTGAAATTGTGTTTTTGCTTTTAATCAACTAATTACGTTGCTTGTTTGTTATTTAGCAGTCAGTTAATGTTACATAAGTTGAAGTTTGTTTTTCCGCTACTCCTTGTAACGGTGATCGAGAATATAGCACTGGTTTGTATTCGTTATATGTATCAACTTTGCTAAAGTACGCAGTAATTGATTGCGATTTAAGATTTTTGTAAACGTCCATCGATTTGAATTCGCGCTAATTGCGTATTTCTCCGAAACAAATGTCTTTATCGGATGGTTACCTCATAACTTAATGTATGGTTTTTGTTAACAATCAAACATTAAGTCACAAAAGATCCAATTTGCACAGAATTAGAATTATATTTCCCTAGAGGCTTTTAAATAATAAAATTTTTATTTTACTGTGTATAGGCATGGGTAACTGTTGAGTTAGAGTTCGAGAATCGAAAAGCAATACGAATTGCTTTCTATTGTGCAACTGTAAATTCTCGAACGTAATATATCTGTATATACCCCACTTCTCGTGGATAAAATTAAAAGAATACAGACTGATAACAGTGGTCAACACATATTTTGCTGCCATTCTTCTTAACTGTTCTTAACTAATTTTGGTGCGCTTAATCCAAAAATACCAACAGATTTACTCTATCAGCTCGTCTTCAAAAGATGTGAGTACGTATTTGTATTTAACTAGTCTTATTCCTGCATATATGTAAATATTGGTTCCAATACAACCAATAAGAAGCACACAAAAAAGAAAATAAGTTTATTCTATAAAGCAAATACTTACAAATGTTGTTGCCCAAAATAAATATTTACAGTAGTTGGTAACTAATTTACAAACTTTCTTTTGATCGCTTTTCTTGCATATGTCTGCAAGGGTTCGTCCCGTTTAATACTTCAGCGGTAATCAGCCATCATGTGTGTGTGCCATCTGCCGTGGTACCTTTCTTCCATTATTGTAATATCCTGGCGAAATCGTTCGCCCTGCTCCTCACTATAAAGTCTCCAAGACTTGCAGGAAATCTCTCTAAATGACTATGGAGGTAATGGACCTTAATCCTCATATGGCAACCCAAAATGTTAAAGTTATTAAGCATATCTTCCACTATTTTTCGTAACTTTCAAAGTTTTAGTTACCAAGAAAATGTTGGACTACTTTAACAAAAGACAGCCATGCATTGGGCTCAATCTCAGTCATTGATTCCGTGAATTGTGGGTCTTTAAGAAGTTGCCTTATCTGAGGTCCATCAAATATTCCTGCTTTCAATTTTTCATTACTGATTGCAGAGAATAGATTTACCAAGTATTGAAAATCAAGACCATTTTGATCTAAAGCTTTCACAAATTGTTTCTTTAGGCCTAGTTTAATGTGCAAGGGAGGCAAAATTATTTTTTCGTGTTCTACTAATGCTTCATTAATAACATTGGCTTTTCCCTTTACTAGAGCATCTCTGTTAGGCAAATTTCTTTTTATCCAACGTTGATCTTTCGCTCTGCTGTCCCAAAGACAGAAAAACGAGAATATTTTGTATATCCACAGCGCTGTCCTAAAAGGAAATTTAGCATTTTCAGATTAACACACATCCACCCATTGTCTAATAGTTAAATTTTTTCAGAAGTAGAGATATTGTTTTATAATCTTCTTCCATCTTTGTGGGATGCCCAATTGGAATACTTCCATATTAGTTTCCACTGTGTAGAAGGACACATTTCAGGCTTCTTTTGGAACTATCTATAAAAAGTTACCAATCATTTGATGGGTACTCTAATATACCCATTTTTTTGTAATAGTCCTTTTATGTCGTTGCAAAATACCAAGTTATCTTCCTGATAATAAAACGGCAGAAAATCTTTTTCTCTGTTACGGTAATCCGTAATTTTTGTTTCGGGAAAGAGAAGATTCGTTTCATTAAGTCTACAAGCAAGCAACTCCGAAGACTCCTTTGAAAGGTCATCTAATTCCTCCTGTGTAAACCTTTCTGGACATGTTGAATTTTCTTGAAAGTCACTTTTATCATGTTCACAAGAAGACATTCCATCATCATCCTCTATATATCTAGATTACTAAATATTGGAACTGATATTTCTTCTGAACGTGGAATAGGTCTTCTCGCTACATTCAAATTGGGATATGTCCACTTGTGTCGATTATTCCGATTAATACCTTTTATATTCACTAGACAAAAGTAACAATCGTCAAAATGGTTTCTTGGTTCCCTCCATACCATTGGAATCCCAAATTTCAAACACTTTCTTTGTCCTTCTGTCGACTGGCGCAAGTTCTCCACACATGATTTGCAGGCGCCCTAGTTTTATCATGATTTCCTTGATGAGCACCAAAGTAGGTCATGTATGCCTTTTTCACAAAAAATCACAAATTGGTTTTCTACTCTTTCTTAACATGTATTGGCCACATATATAGCGAGAAACGTCTGGATGATTATAGACAACTACGTTTGCTTGTAGAGGCCATGGTTTGAGTAACACGTCTCGAACAAATACACTTGCAAGAAAGCTTAAGTTTAAACAGAATCAAGGGTTGACACGTAGATATCTTCATAGCTATTTATGCAGATATTATTGGAAAGTAAACCTTAAATACCAATTATACCGGTATTTTCATAAATCCTACATTCTTGAAAACTGTTTAATTAGTAAACACATTACAGCCGGTATTCTTGGAATCCATTGGGCGTAATTAGGGAATTTAAGATGATAAATAAATAGTTTCTAACCTAGAAAGAAGAGGGAAGTTAAAAAACAACTGTAATAAACAGCTAGAATTGGAAAGAATGTCTGTTCAGAAGGTTCATTTTATTGTATTGTATTTATTTTATATCTATCTCAACAACTAGACCTGATACAAGAAACAGAATGGTATGTTTGGAATCAGAGTTTATGAAATATTTAAAATCAGCTTTTTTTGATGCAGCAAAAAAATTGTTTTTGCCGGGCGGTATAATTTATGTTATAAAGTTGACGAGCGTGTATACTCTCCGGTAATTGATATAGTCTCATGCTCTTAAAATGGTATCATAACCGACAATACATAAAATATTACCTGGAAGACTAGACGCTCAATCATCCGTGTGCTCATTAAGTTATTTTTTAATCTATTAACCATTATTACTGCACATTTACCATATTCGATCTAATTTAATTATCAAATTTACGCGCTAAATCACACGATATTAGCGCTGAAATAATCTACCGTACGAACCTGCTCTATCACCACGCTACCATGAGCATGAATGCATTTCCCGAACAAACTCACGTCATGTAATGCACTGATGCAGACGTGCTTTAATGTGATAGAAGCATTTATTTCGAAAATAATGGCGATATCGATTTGCTTATACGTGTACATGCATACAAGTGAATCCACGTACTCCTTTTCGAATAGAAGATTCTATGGTAGCGTCAATTAGGGGATTAAGTTTTCACCCGTTTGTGCCCTCCACGCTTGTGACTAAAAAAGAAGTTTCCCCGTTGCGATTGTTGTATTCCCGTAATCATTAAAATTTTACGACTCGTTGGGCGAGATCTAAGGAAGGTACAATGAGTATTTTTTGTCGATTAAAAAATATCTATTCGCTGGATTCTTCCAGTTTTAACGAGGATACGTTTCCTCTTATTGTTTGCTGGCGAGGCGGTGAGTTAGGATTAGGATCGAATACACCACAACACTGCAAACTAGATATACGACGGGAATCGTAATAATCTGGATATTGCATACGGATGTATTCTTGTTTAGATAGGAATTTGTATTTTGGATTCGCTTGTAGCGATACCCAGATTATACAAAGGTTGTGGTTGTGGCTGAGAGACCCACTTAATGAAGTAGTTGTAGTGGAATATCTGTAGCTATACAGTTAAATTAGTTGTGAAACGGAACGTATTTTATATCAAATATGTACATACGTCAGAATTATATGTAATAATCTTATAGGGCATGATGTGTAATGTGAGTCTTCTTAAGGCTTCCTGTAACAAGGATATTAATCTAAACAGCAAACTGGTTATTAAATTGCTCTCCCCGTCACTTTTGTGTCATCTTAACTAATATTAATAAGAGCAGATTTTTAAATATAAAGGTGATTTTGCTGCCAACACGTCGAACAGGGTATGGCTTTTGACTGCACTAGTAGTCATGCTAAGCATATATCCGGTGACACGCTCAAGCATTTTATATTATAATGCTATAATTTGGTAGAACGAACACCAGTACATATTTTTTGTAGATGACCTGGCAATAATAGCAAAAGCCAGGAAGAAACCGCAAAAAGTTGTTTGAAAAGCAGCTTGAAACCAGTTCGGTCTAGAAATAAATCTAACGAAAATACATGGCGGTAGGCATGACAGACAAAGCAGTATAAGAGGGCTTTAAGCTCGTGGCATATAGAGGAGATGAGTATAACTTTGAAAGAGTAAAAAGCCTTACGTATCTGGGGGTAGTAATAGAGGAAAAAGGTCAAGAATAATTGGAATCAAAGAATCGAATCGCGAAAGGTAACAGAAAATATGGAAGTGTGGGGACACTCATGAAATCTAAGTATGTATCCAGGAACACAAAAGTAAGAATATATAGAACAATTATACGAGCTACAGTAACAGTCGCGTGCGAAACGTGCATTCTGAAGAAGCGGAATAAAGCGGAATAAAGAAACGTTGGAAAGGTGAGAAAGAGAAGCTGGGAGCTATCTACGGAGGGATAAATACAGAGGAAGAATGGATAGGAACTACAAACAGAAAGATTGACGATATTTTTGCCGTATTCGACCCCAAGAATAGATAAAGAATTTCTTCTTCTTCTTTTTCTTCTTCTTAATCTTTTACCCTTTCTACCTTTCGGTGTAAGGGTTCGGAGCCACCGAGCCGTATATGAACACGCATATACCGTACCGCTCCTGGCCCGCCTAGTGGCATTTCCTTCATTTTCGCGGCTTATTAGAGGTACCAGATCCATTTTAGGATTTTAAACTGCTACGCTCTGCTGCTACCGGGTTTCGAACGCTGCCCCTTCGCACTGTGAAGCGCGAGTTTTACCACTCAGCCACTGAGGGGTTAGAGAATTTCTTAGGAAAACTAAATTCAAAATTCAACACAATTAAGTTTACGGTAGAAGACGAAGTGAATAATGGCTTCCCATTTTTTTAGTTATTAAGAACAGTAGCAATAATAAATTGGAAGTGGACGTCTTTAGAAAAAGTACAAACGATAATAGGTTCATAATGGCGGATTCGAACCATTGCATTCAACAAAAGATGTTGTTTCTTGCTTAATAGGTTAGTCAAATTCCCGCTCACAAAAAGTAGTTTTGAGAAAGAATTTGAGTTTTTCCAAAAAGTAACTACAGATAACGCTTACTTCGAAAGAGATATTGAAAAACGGTCAGAAAGAATTAAAAGAACTTTAAGAAATTCAAGCACCCTGGTCCCTGTAGTGACGTTGTGAAAGAAATGTTATTAAACTACTGTCACTATCATAAGGTTTGAAAAGGTATTAGTAATATTCTAGAGGTGCAAAACATAAACACCTGCTCGATATCTAAGAACACTTTAAAGAATCTCTTAGATAATTCCAAAGACAACACAGATTTGGAACAAATTGATTGTTGTAAATGCGATGAAGCATATATAGGACAGTCGAGACCCGCAATAGCTACACGATTGAAATAACATGTGTCACATTGCCCATATGGTAGGATAGATTTATCAAATATCGCGAAGCATATGCACGACACGGCGCACGACATAAAAATGGAAAATTTAAAATTAATAAAACATTAATTCACATTGAGAACTTGATATGTACGTACGAAGCGATATACATGCATAAAAATACAAATCTTCTATATCGTGACACTGACCCAATTCAATATCTCACCTTGTTCAGTCGATTGTAATTAAATAATTAAGTAATATTAATGTTTGTAAGACTAGTTATCATCTTAATCTTTCTTCGGGAAATTTACTAAATTAGTCACATAACTATGCTTGTAATGGCTAACGTTTAAAACTTATTCAAACCAGAATGGAACCTGTTAGAGGTACTTTTTCTTTCTTTCGCATTTGTTGGCCGTCTCTGAGAAAAATATTTTTTACGCCCTACACACGATTACAGTAAGGGTGGGGTAAATATGCATGTTTTAGAACTCATTCTCTTGATGATTTTTGGTTTACTCTTTAATTCAAAAATCATCATCACAAATCATATGTCTCTCTGCTCCTTACTAGACTCAATGTAGGTTCACCAACTAACAGCTACCGAAACCAGTAATATTTTAAAATCACCACCAGTTAATCTGAGTTACAATATAATTCGCCAGCTACCAAGCTAGCATCTTGAAACCGTATCTTACCGAATTCGGTAAGGCATGTATCACCGAATTTAATAAATAATTGTGTGGTGAGGAGTGGTACTTGTCATAATTATCAAGTAGGCGTTATAACCGTCAAGAACGTTATAACACAACATGACAAAAAGTCACATTCTATACTTTAATCTTTTAGACCAAGAATTTAAATTGACTAGTAATTGTATAAAATGATTTTTTTAAATAAATATTGGTTTATTAACTTTGGATTTGAGAGAGATTAGGTAGAATGAAGTAGAGTTTTTGTGTAAGTCGTTAATGCAGGATGTAGAATGACGAAAGAGTTTTTGGTTATCACATTTCCTATGTAAAACAACACCATTTGAATATCAGGTTGAGATAAGCATTCAAAACACCTTGCAATTGTTCTTCAAACTCCGGTCAATCAAATGCCAGAGTGCGAAGCTTTGTTTATCATCGTTACTCCAGGAAATGGTGTGATCTATCTCGTCATAATGTTTTCTATGTCTTGATTACTTCTCTCAACACTGCTTTGGTTTTCGTTATGTATTGGTTTACCATGCACGATGTTAAGCTCTTGTCGAGTTGTTCTTAATTTTCATCAATAAATAGATAAAAATTGTCATTTGTCGGACTAAAGTGTATTGAGGGCATTAAACAAAATATGAATGTATCAAACAACGGGGCGACAACTATTTCTACCCTCGTTGTTTGTAGAAGCCTTAAACCAGGTATGGGCAACCTCCGGCCCGCGGGCCACATGCGGCCCTCGAGTAATGTTTGTCCGGCCCGCTACTGAATTCTTTCGTTGCATATTAGCACGGCCCGTCTAAACTTAATTCATACTGAATCATAAGGATACTACAAAAATGTATATTTTTCAAGATTACTCACAGCATAAAACTTCTACAAAAATAGGTTGCCCATGCCTGCCTTAAACGAACAAATTTTGTCAGCTGGTCAAGTTGAACCAAAATAAATTTATAGTTTGCATAAGAGTGTGATTGCAAATTTTTTGAATCTCCCTAACATCTTGAGTTCATATCTGAAAAGATTACAGATTTAATAGTAACCCTTTTTGCATATTTTCAATTTTGTAGTCATAAATATGAATAGTAAGTAAATATTTAAGTAATATTTCGAAAAATCTTGATATCGGTAGGTTCAGTATGTATTTTTATAATGACAATCAAGTTCTTGAACCATCTGAACTCTGCATTAGTCATATGGAATAACAAACAATAAACCATGTGACCAGTAAAACACTATACATGGATTTGCAGCTGTGACATAATTATTTTTACTACTTGAACTTCAAATACCAAAAAGCAAGAAACAATAATTACGGATTTTACTTGCTTACCTGCTACGAAACGTGAAGAAACTTTTCACCTGTAAGCAAAGAACTTGTCACTCTTAATAAAGAGTCCTAACTTCTTTCAATACATCTTTTTTGCTGACTTCACTTACACTTATCATTTAGTCAATTCAATATTCTAACAATTTTGTACTTTATCATTAAGTTGTATACTTTAACACCACATCGAAGCGCAGGAAAAGGGACGATAAGCGAGACGCAGAAGGTCAGAACATGAATTATCATCTTGAAGTAGATTGGCGAGCAGAATCACCCATACTTGCTTTTATTTTACAAACTAACTGTCTATCGTTAACTCGTTTATAGAATAACATACATTCATACAATAACTAGATAATATGTGCAATTATTCATATATCACATACTTTAACGGATTTAAATCGTTATATTATGGAATCGCTATATCGCATTCAGTCTGGGAAGGCAGTAAACTGCCATTATAAAACCGGTTTTGTAATGACAATTTACTGCCTTCTGGACTGAATGCGGTGTAGATGTTTTATGACTTGGTTAAGCGATGACCTTCCTGCTGTTAAGCGTATGACTAATATTTTATGAAATCAACATTAACATTATACCATTAGCTGTACCAATTCTAATGTCCATAACTTGATCTGTTACTGCTTCCCATTCCCTTTCTTTCGACAGTTTCCTTTCCTAATTTGTAGCTCAAAGATTTTTTATATTTCATTCTTTAATAGTCTGTCATGTTTTCCCCCCTTTTGCCTTCTAAGGTGGTGTGCAGAGTTTTCTTTAGCAGTATGTCACCTACCATTTTCTTGAAGTACTGTAATGCTGAGTTCTTTATACAGATTCTTCAGATTCAATTTTTAGATCTATTCTTCTTTCCCATTCATCCTTGACCCAATTACCAGCAAAAACCTTTATGTTCTCATACCTCCCAAAGATTAATTACTAATTTTTTTACTTCACTTGCCAGCAATACGCTAGAACATATTTCATCTTAAAACACTGGACCTTAAATCCCTTAAAGATTTTTCTTTTAAAACACCGTGTTATATACTTTAACAAGATTACCAGATATGCTTGCTTCCAAATACTTAAGCTTATGAGTTTTCAAATACAGTCGAGCATCACTATATCGATACCTCCATAACTCCAATTTCTCACAAAGTCGAATTTTGTAGTTAACTGAAGTACTAGAAAACAATTTCAATAAATATTTCCAATACGAACTCTCAATAAATCGAATAACTTTGGACTGGCAGTTCGACTAATTGTTAAACTGGCTCGGCTCTCTTTGGTACCATCTCCTGCAGCTACATACACGTGCTCTGTCTTGAATTCTTTTTTTTTACTTTATCTTCTGCCAATGTTAGTTCAATTCGCATATGTACTTCATTGTATGAATCGAGACCGTACTGTGTGACATTACATTCTCGAAAAATGTTTATCATTTGGGCAGAAGAGCATTATTAGTAATTTGGGTAAACAGCGGTATCAGCGTACAATTACGAAATAAGTTACGACAGCATCGCCAAACTCCCCACTCTAACCCACTGTATGCGAGTAGTTCTGTGTATATGTAGGCTGTCGCAACTTATTTTGTAATTACCGTTGTTTGCCCAGACTAATTATTAGAATACGCTGAATTAGTTTGAGAAATTTACTTCAACAGGCAAAAGGCGAAATGCGCATCTCACACACACTTCTCTAAATTTCTTTAAATTTCTTTAAAAAAGCCTATGAGTGATCAGTGGTAGAAGTTGTAAAGCAGAACAAGTTAGAAGGAAAACCGTGTAGTCCTGTGTTAACTCGCAATTTGGGCCTGCACGTTGGAATATTAAAATGCCGATGTGTCATTCAACAAAAACAATGATCTCCTTTTCTTGCTGTTTTGAAATTGCATCCTATATTGCCAAAGTTTGTTCTTTCATCAAATTTCTCCATCGACATAAAATTGTCATTTTATAATTTTTCAGTCGATTTATTTCTGCCGCCAGAAGGTACATCTCAGGATTTTCTTCAATCTATTTGCCGCCATTTCGTTGATATGCTGATTTTAGTTTTATCTACTGTGCTACACAAAACTTAAGGAGAAAATTTCGTTCAAAATAATAGTGCTAACATTAGTTACGGTACCTGAACATAGAGTAATGAAGAAGAACTTTTCAGCGAAACGATTAGAAACAATACATGTTAGCTTCGTGTCAACTTCGAGATGATATAAACTACAATACGCAGTTGGTTGATCGTTTCGAAAATATTCGGCACGAGCAGAACTGGGATTAATGTTGATAATTCTTTTCTAGCTAGTTAACTGAGAAGATATTTCCTTCCATTAATTAAGCCATCTGGTAACTGCATTCTATGTATACACCTAGCACACAACGGGGATACTCGATGAGGAATCCATCTGCAAAAATCTACAATAAGGAGTATAAAACATACCTATATTAATATCATAGGAAGTGTCCAGCTGTTGCTCTATGTGGACAATGTCTCTTGACTACTTTCGCAATACCTTTGCTAAGAAGATTTTGGTAACGACATTGCTAAACCTAGGGATAGACTAATATGGTACAAATGTAAAGGCTCATTTTTTCCTAATATAACTCAAATTAAATTAGCTTAATCTGTATTTACAGAAGATAATTAGATAATCAGACGTAAGGGAGAGATGGAAGAGTAAGGTGGAAAGGGACCTGAAGCGACAGCATATTGTTAATTGGAAAAAGAAATAGGCAAAAATAGCAAAAACCTGCCCTGTAGGACCTAAAAAAGTACATGATATGTATATCAATGCCCACATATGCACTTCTGCAGTTCTACAATGCCAAAATTTTCTCGTTATTCTTCCATACTTATATTATGTTGAAATGTAATTAAAATTTATATTCCCATTAAACAACCGACACTTATAAACTGCAGCGTTGACAAAAGTAATAACGTGGAAATTGCGAGATATTTATTAAATTGCTTCGCCTACTTTCGCGCGCTAGCAAGCTGAGATTCCTACTTCGCAGATGTGCTTAACATAAATGAAGTAATGAATAGACACTATAATAATAGCGCAAAGAGAAAGGAATGAGGTAAATGGTCACTAGAACGTGAGCAGCTAATGTACGTAGGTAATTGTAATAAATTTCAATTTACTTCATTAGAGCGCAATATGAAATTAATTAATTCGTTCCAATTTTCATAGTACTCAGAGAAATAGAAATGGTTCGCTTGCTTTGTCACATAGAAGTTATGATGGCTAAAGCGAAACATAATGAACGATGAAAGTTCTCGGCAGCTAAGAATTCCTTCAGTAGATTACAGCACTTTCGACTTGGCTTTCGCATCCACCATTTGACCGGGATTTTGTAATTGTTGCTCATTACGATACATTTTACGTTGCTAGATAGTTTAAAATGTTTTAGAATAATTAGAGGTAAATGGAAGATAGAAATCGTATCAACGGAGATTATGTTATTTTGCGGATAGGATGTGTATCATTAAAATGACATAGAGATTCGCATGCTTTAATTAGAATAGTATCATTCCACATTTGTGGATAGAAATCCGTCATTCTGTTATTGCCGTAGTAAATTGCCATCTGGTATGTGTATGTATGTCGAACAATTGACAAACGTGTTGAAGGCGTTTATTCGTAGATGTCTATTTACTATAAAGTTCATTAACATCAAAACCACACGTGTGAGTCTCTAATATCGTAGGGTTTTTCTTCAACATGTTACCTAGTTCCCTTGATGTGATTGGAATAGTCTCATTCTATCTGATATATATATGAGTTTAATTCAAAACGTTTCTTTCTCCTTATTTGCCTACTTGTTAGTTATTTTACATTGCAAGCACACATCTTTGACAGTTGATTATTCCATAAGTATGTGCTCCTCTTCTTCTACGTATCCTTTTGTCAAAGGGGTAGCAGTCATTCAACAGAAAAGATTCTCTTGGAAATAAAATATATTTACTGCTGAAGTAGGTTGCCTTCCTCGATAACAGGTATTTAGTCCTGTTGTTTAATAATTATACCGCCAATTCGCGGTTACCAGAACCTTATTCGTTTTCTAAAAACACCAGATGTAAGAGATGTTGGTATAATCTGTTAAACAAGAATTCATTATTTTTCTTCCACGTAGTTCTGGACCTGGTCCTTTTATTTTTTATTGATACCTCTTCTATGAATATCGGTACCCAGCTGAGTACCATGGTTCCCATAGTTGGCAAATTCTTTCATTACATACGTGAATGGAGAAGTGAGAAACATATTTTTACTCTGGAGGTAGTTGTCTTCTATACGGTCGATTACTTTCTGATATTAACTGCAACAAATATTTTTGATTTTAAACAATCACAATAAATCATTTCAATACGAGGTATCGAGCAATCCCCATAAAGAGAGATATTGCATATGTATTGAATTACTGTTGAAGTATTAATTATGATGAGAAGCGACAAGTTTGTGGATCCTCTAACGGCCAATAGTGATAAGTTTTCTTTTGTACTTCTACAGCAAAAAGCACACAGTTGATCAACCGGGAAAATTTCCATATTCAAACAGGTGAGATGTAATCAAATACACTGCAACGTAGTGCTCCCAGCACCACTTACATTATGTTTGTTATATAATTTCTAAACAGTTTGGCAATTCTAGTTCTATAATTATCCACACTTTTACTTTAGAAGGTTATCAAACTTGGAGATCGTGGTTTTATATAATATTTAAGGTTTTTGTTAAAGGCTAGGATTCAGCCTGTGAAGAAAACTGGGATTCATTTCCTGGTCTAATAATGGGCAACTGAATCATAGTTATTGCCCACAGTACCTCTAATAGCCCGCCATGGGCTGCAATGAGACCTGTCATTATTATTGTACTGGTGAAATCTCGACGATTATTCAAAGAAAATGAGAAATGATAATCAATTGGAAAAGATTCCAAAAATATGGTAGATATAGCGGAATCTTCAAATTTCATAATTTTCTTTTAAGCAAGATTCTTGGTACGTAGTGAATATGGTTTCGCACAACCATAATTTTTTTTTCCATTTAGGGTAGCAGATTGTTAGCTAAGTGATTTACTCCGAAATTTCCTCATTTAGTTACAACAATTCTATAACTTTGGTACGTGCAATGGGACACGAATCTAGTGATAAGGTATTAGTTGATGACAAAAATGTAAGGTTAACACAATATACACCCTCTGTCCCAAAAGTAACCGCAATAGTTCGAAATAAAGCACGCTATGTATGTTATGTCCACAAAAATCATTGTATTTATTCGAAATATTCTCCATGTGCTACAATACATCGATTTGCACGGTCAACGAGTGCTTTAAACGACTTTTTCATGTCGATCTCTGGGATGGCCTTTAGGATGCCGGTCGTCGATCTTTGAATGGCGTCTACGGATGCATAACGAACTCCTTTCTGCTTCAAATGAAGACGAGGGAACAGGAAATAATCGCATGGGGACAGATCAGGCGAATACGGTGGGTGCTGTATCGAATATATTTCATTTTCGCCAAAAATCGGTGACAATCGTTGCTCGATGACACGGTGCGTTATCGTGCAGTAATCTCCAGCTGCCTGGCTCGCGATATTCGGGCCGAACACGACGAATGCGACCCAGCAAACGCCTCATAACATCGAGGTAATATGCACCATTAACCGTTGAGCCGTATGGAACGAACTCCTTATGGATAATTCCCTTCGAATCGTAGAATGAAATCAGCATTGACTTGATTTTCGACTTCTCCATTCGTGATTTTTTCGGATTTCCTTCTTCTGGTGACCTCCACTCTGCGCTTTGATGTTTGCTTTCTGGTTCGTATTGAAAGCACCACGTCTCGTCACCAGTCACAATCGTTTTCAAGAAGTTTTCATCTGCACGGGCTCGTGCAATAATGTCTTTGGAGTGTTCGATTCGAAGCGTTTTTTGGTCGTCGGTCAATTTGTGCGGAACAAACTTCGAATTGACTTTCTTCAAACCAAGGGTTTCAGTCAAAATGCGCTGAATAGTTGTTTTAGGGATGCCAAGCTCCATTTCCATAAATTTCACTGACGATTTCTTCGAAATTTTCACAAATTCGCGCACTTTTTCCACATTTGCCTCGGCCAAAGTTGTCGAAGGACGACCGGCTCTTTCGTCATCGTTAACATCTTCTCTGCCTTTACGAAATCGTCGATGTCACTCGAACACTTGCCTCTTCGACAAACAATCGTCGCCATAAACAATTTGCAGCATTTCATACGTCTCGGTTGCAGTTTTTCCAAGTTTAAAACAAAACTTAATATTGACTCGTTGTTCGTGACTCATTTTCTGACCGTTTACGAAAAACACTCTCACAGGATGCGTGATGTATCAGCTGACTATGCACCAAATGTCATGAAAATTTGTCAGGTTGGTAAGGAAAAGTCCCACTACAATAATCAATCAACTATCAAGAGATGACGCCACTGGTTTCTGATTTATAGACGCATTGCGGTTACTTTTGGGACAGAGGGTGTATTTTCGGACTTAAACCATATGGCACCCAACTGATTAGTCTTCTATTTTTTCCCATATTCATACATATGCAACTTGATAGAGTTACAGTAAAAGTTTTGCCAAATTGTAACAGGTTTATTGATAGTTCCTTTCAACTTGTTGTCCTTAGGACTAATCTTGATTTGACCTTTCAAGTTATGTTTTCCAAAAGAAAGAATTTCGGAAACAAATTTTAAGTAAGCCTGAATAAGAATAAGCTAAACAATATATTTTCCACAATCTTCTGCAAGCTTAGTTTGAAATTGCATTAAAAATTAGGACGAATTATCGGTTCTAAGAAGCGACTTAGTAAATGGAAGGTAAACACGTGTATCGAAGTGCCAATGTATTGTCCATTTGGATGTTGAATATATATAAGCTAAAGGAAGTTATCGATTTTCTTACGAGATAAATTGATCATGTGCTAGTTTTAAATTCCTTGGTAAATCATTATTTGCTAGCTGGTCTACGAGGATTGTTTCGTATGTTCTGGAAACTTGTAGTTCAATTGCGCATATCTTATAGGTAACGCTATTGGTCAAAGACAAGTCTTAACACATTTACCCAGCCAATATGCCGTCCAATATTGTTTACTTGAATGATACAGACGTATTTCCATACCGCTGATTTTGCAATCATGAAAGACACGACTAAATCACAAACGATCATTTTCTTTTTGTTTAACAATGGCGTGAAACCTTCAGAAATCATTTAACATCTGCCAAGTGTATTTGGGGAGTGTGTGAAATTTAAAAGTACAGTCTATCGATGGATCGTTTTCAAGCTGACTGAAGACAATTCATACAATGGACGTCCAAGCATGTCTGTAAATGAAGAAAACGTTGCTGTTATTCAGATCCTGCTGAAAGTTTATATTATAGGCGAATAGTCATTCGTGAAATTAGTATTAGTGTTAGAATATGTACACGACAGGTGCATGAGATTTTACACAAATGTTTGGATGTGAACAAAACTTCAAACCGCTGGGTACCAAGGCTGTTACGATCGGAACAGAAACTCAACAGATCCGTCATATGCCCCCAACTTCAAGACCTTTTAGCACGTTACGCCGACCAATTTTAGCAGTGGATAATAACTACTGATGAAACATGAAACAAGCTTGCTTCAATTTTGAGACCAACAAGCAAATCGAAAGAATGAAGCAAACCTAAATAAAGACCACCGCTTGAAGCACGTGTAGTTCCATCGGTTGGAAAATTTATATTTACTGCATTCTGGGATTGCAAGGGAACAACTTTTATAGGTTTTCTACCGAAAGGTGCTACAACTAACGGAGAATATTATTCTAATCTTTTGTTTAACCCATTGCTGTAGGCGTTTTGCATAAAACGATCTGGAAAGTTGGGGAAGCGTACGTATTATAACAAGACCCCATACCAAACGAAGAATGAACGATGTAGAGAATTATTCCCACAGCCATCCTATTCACTAGATCTAACTCCTAGTCATTTTCATATGTCCCCCAAACTGGAAAGGACCGGCACTGGCTTCGATTTGAGACAACAAATGAGGTAAAACTTGCTCAGAATGCGTGGATTTTAGAGATACTGAGAAGGTTCTTTGAGGAGGTTGAAGAAAATCAATTTCATATTGGGCTAAGGGTATTCAATTAAATGGAAATTATATTGAAAAACAACATTGTAGTTTTCAAGAAAATTATAGCCAATTCCTCGTAAAATATTTGCATATGCCAAAGTAGACCTCTGTAGTACTTCGCCCGAGGTATTTATTTCACAACTACAACAGTTCAAGTTGAATATGTTGTCACCGCAAGAATAGCGGCGTAAATTCAATTACGTAACTAGAGTTTTCACTTCTTTGTGCAAAAACGCCTTGTCTGTTATTATTTTCGTTCTGCGGCACACAACGTGATACCCAACTTCTGCATATAAAATTTTAAGGCGTACATTTAATTCGCCAAATTAAAAGGATACCTTGCCGAAACCCTCTTTACCACTACATCTACTCAAATTAAACCGACCGAATTACACGTATTCTATTAAAACGACCTGTTTGTATAAGCCGTGTCATTATGGCGCAGTTGTACGCGTAGGTTCTTGCGTCCGTTCCCCATCGTACGTTCATTAAATTCTGTTACGGTTTACTCATTTCGTTCACCTGATATCTAGAAACCCTAGAGAACGGAAGCGGAATTTAAGGACCGTGAATCCGCTTCCTACCAATAATGACATTTTGTGCGTCGATTTCTGAAAGAGTACAATGCTGGTAGTAGCAGCATACACGTCGGCGTTAGCGATTTCGTTCGATTCTCAAACCAAGAATTCTAGATCGAGACGTAGACGCGCAGATGAAACGCGGATGCAATCTTGAAGGGAAATTGGTCTTAGATTTTGTCGGATGTGGAATGTTGAAATCGTTGATTTGTAACGAATGAGAGGCGTTAAGGTGGGTGAAACAAACTATCTCATCGGAGGAATCTTTTAGTAGATTATTATTTGAGATGTTGAAATAGTAGAAACCGTGGCTTGCCTAACAGATATACAGGCTGCGGTAGACTAAAGAGCAATTTTGAAAAGGTCGTCTGCTTTTTCCCAATTTTACTTCCTACACCTTCAAAATGTATAAAAAACATTCAAGTAAATTAAGTAGTAGTAACTAACTATTAAAAATAATTCCAATACGTGTTTACTGATGTCGTTATCTAGGATTCACGTCACTTCAAAACCTAAAGTTCTGTTTGTTGATGTAACCGAACAAATCGAATTCGGCCTCGCCACTCCTCCATGAATTGTTTACAATATCTTCTTCTTGATTAATTAAATTCAACACTTCTTCACAGAACCATCTTTCATTCACATAATCTGTTTCTTTAATAGTATGGACAATGTGGATTTTGTAAAGACGATACAGATCGTTGTGCAAAATCCGTCTAACTGTTCTGTTGAAAATTCCAAGTGTGGTGCTATGTCGATTGCAACTCATATGCTCCCGATGTTTTCTGAAGCACGCACTGTTTTTGATTTTCCAGACTTGTTTATCGTTGTTGACGAAATGTCTTCGAAATTCCACTTTTTAATCGAACAGGCAGAGGGCACCGGTCGATTCCGATGAATTTGAAAATGTTTGCGAAAAGCACGACGCGCGTTCATATAAGAACTACCGTTGTGATAAAACACTGGCAATGCACGCGTGAGATGCTAAAGGGCCCACCGCTCCATTGATACATAATTCTAAGGTGTGATTAACATGTCCGACGGCTTCCCCGCCACCTTCCATCGGCACAGCACAATTCCAGCACTTATCAAAACCACCCATCCTGTAGTTTTAAATTGGCAAATCATGCTACGGTTTATAAAACATTGTTCTCATAGTTTGGCTTGAAAATATGATGCATTATTCTTTTATTTAGCGTATTTTGTAACTTTAAATGGACACATACTTGGTGGTATGTACACCCACGGACTTTGGTTATGTCCGGTCTGTTGAGGTACAGCCGGTGCTCCTGTTAGTGTATCGGTTTTAGCGTCAAGCAAATTTCGCACATACACCCGGTGTTGTATGTGCGAAATTTGCTTGACGCTAGAACCGATACAATAACAGGAGCACAGGCTGTACCTCAAAAGACAGGACATAACCAAAGTACGTGATGGTACCTACTTAGCAAGCAATACAAATACAAGGGAAACTCCCTCAAAATGTATCAAAATTTTAGCCTAAACGTTTAGTTCTTATTGGCATATTATTATTGTTGTCCCTACCACCTAAACTTTAATACTCCAAAATATGTGTTTTGAAAAAGATTGTCATCCTAAGCGTACGAAAATCATGAGGAAGCAAGGCGTCATAACTGAGACTTAAATGTGCGGATTTACAAATCATGTGATGTTCTCTAAAAAAGATTTAATTTTCGTTTTAGTAAAAGGAACTTTGATTATCTGGTTCGGATAATTTCATCTACTTAATACATTGCGCCGGAATATATTGTAACATGTAAGTGTTGAATGTATGTGTCTAAATATTAACATTGCTTTCTATCTTTTAATCGATGCTTTTTATGATGATTGATACTTTTCTAGTTACATATTTTTCTCCCACTAAACTTCATTGACTGGACTTAAATAAAGAAGCTAACAGCCCCAGGGTAACTAAGTCTTTAAAAGGTGGCGTGCGTGGTTGGAAAAGTATACATAGAACCCAATAGTAAACAAAATGTCGCTTGAACATCCATCCATGACTCTAACTCAACATTTAATGTATATTTTGATATATGTTTAATTGTAAAATGATGATAGATTATTTAACAATGATAAAGGCAATTAACCACCTGAATATTATTATAGAAGTACATTAATATTACAGTATGCTAGCCACCATGCATTTTTTATACACAATGCGGTGAGATTTTGAGATCGAGACATATTACAAAACAGGGAGATCTCCCCGATCGTTCACCAATGTGTAATATCCGGAAGATATTAAGTTTCATTAAACTAGCGTCGGAGCAGTTCAGTACATGTGCTCAAAACTGTAGTAATATTAACCATTTTCCAAGAATCCAATATTATCCTACAACTTTTCCCATCACAGGTCCTATCAACTCAGCGAAAATTTCCTATCAACGTTTTCATCCATCCGAGATCAATTAGAAAATTTGCGGGTAACGGCACGCCACAAACTTTCCCGAGAAGCTTTAAACTTCAACTCCGCAGGCATTTCATATGTGGGGAGTATAGAATTCAACATTTCCGGTTCCTCTTCACATTTTCCTTCGCAAAGTATGAACGGTCCTGTCCGTTTCTCTCGATAAATACTCCAATTATAAGATAAACATTCACTCTTTCGCTATTTACTACTACTACTAAAATTTCGGAAAGTATTCTAAATGGCTGTTACTTTAATGTAAATTATAATTGATATTAAACTAGTCATGAAGTTTCTAGTTCGCGATGGACCTCGCAATTACCTTCAGAATTGCTGGATAATAACATCAATAATAATTCGAATTTACGACATTTTAATGGCCAAGAGTAAATTTCCGACCCGTTGATCATGTTTATTTTCGAGGTAGAATTATGAGAAAGACTAAAAACTAAGCTTAAGAAACTGCAAATAAGAATAAGGAGACTGTGGCTAAAACAATATATAAAATAAATAAAATTACCCTTACCACACCTTTCTGAAAAATCCAGATACGTATTTCGGCAACTAAGTTGCCATCCTCAGTGGAAAACTGGGGAATTCAGTATCACTTACTGTCAGTGTCAACAGTGTTTTGGTGTGTTTCGCAAGTTCATTGTGTGATGTCTATTGTGCAGTGTTTTGGTGTTGTACAGTGTTCGTTGTGTGGTGTTTGTCTTGAGCATTAGCTGGATTCGTTAGTGATACTGAATTCCCCGTTTTCCACTGAGGATGGCAACTTAGTTGCCGAAATACGTATCTGAATATTTCAGAAAGGTGTGGTAAGGGTAATTTTATTTATTTTATATAAGCTTAAGAAGTTTACATTACTCTGTCCTAACAGAGGACGGATGGAGGATGTATCCTCCACGACACATTTATGGAACATTATATACGACCAGTGGGCCAATATGCTAAATATAGTGCTTGACAAATTGGTAGAACGGGTGCCTAGAATTGTTGGTACCATCATTCGTACAAAAGGAGCTTTTTCGACGAAAAATTTAATATTATACGTTGAGAATTACTTTTATATTTGTGATATGTTATAAATATGTATTAATAACAATAATATTATTATATAAATTTCATTTTGTAGTTTAATTCAATGTCAGTATTCTACAATTTTGTAAATTCATTTGTGTCTGACCTAATATGGACGGAAGTGTACATATAAACTTGAAAACGTCAGCTTTCAGCTCGTTCTTTCTCGATTCTTTTGCTTTAGCATGTAGATAGATGTATGTTGTATTATGTATATGTATACATGGTCAGAAATGTAAGGGAAAAGGGGAAATTTACTTCACGTTATCAGATGGCGCGTCTATATAATAATGATGGACGCATTAACGAGATTTCGGTCGGAAGGTAAAGAAGAAGGGTGACGGTAAAACATCATAATACGGCGCGAATAGTAGCGGCGGGTTTTGTCGAGAGAAGAGCCGCTCGTATGGGGGGATCTCCTCGGTAATTCAAACAAGAAACTAGAAGCCGACGTGGCACACCTGGTAATGTAATATGTTAAAGGGTTGTGAATGTGGGCCGATAATCTAAATAATTAATCGGCCGGTTGATGTCTGTCGGAGCCTTAGGCACAAAGCGATAAGATTGTGTTGATAATGTCGTCGGGTGTAATGAACCTTGTAAATTAGTAGCGTGCTATAATAATAGATGTTATCACATTTCACTGAGATTGCACAATCCTGATTTAACAACTAACCTTCTAATTTTAATATTCCGCTCCAAGTAGAAATTTTATACGATGTGAAGAAATGTGATGGAATGGAATGGTAATGCCGGATTATTTGCTCCAAATGTTTTTGTTTCTAAAATTTCGAATTTGTACATTTCAAGATTACGCCAATTAGTTGCACTTTGAGTGTTTTGTTTTCTTGCATGCATATATCATATCAGTAATACCCACAATTGACCTCTTGCGTTAACCAATTCTTTGGTTCAAATTAGTCCCATGAAATTGGCAACCTAATTTGTAAGAATATAATAATTCATTTGTTGTGTTTGCGTAAGAATATGTATTGCACCATTCACCTCTATACGCGACAACTGTAAAATACTTATAAAGAATGATAGGTATTGCTAACTTAGTCTTTGGTTATATAAAGAAAAACATGTTGTCCGTTGCCAATATTAATTTGGTGGAGTACTTTTAAGGTACAAAACTAAGGTGTTGATATTACAACCGTTGTTGAAACTTGAACAGTCCTGTGAAGTTGGCAACCAAATTTGGAAAATACATTAATTTAAGGGAGTTCCTGCTAGATATGAAATATAGTTAGAAATAGTTCTAGTGTACTTTGCCGAAAATTTCAAGAGTTCTGCAAAATTCCGCGAAAGAGAATGGAAAATACCGAAAATGAACGTAGCAACCATTTTCGCGAAAAGCAGTACGATTCGAACATATTTCTGCACCTCGACCATAGTTCTAGAGTTCCTGACCAATCTTGCAAAAATTGAGCTTTTGCAGAAAAATGTTCATTTTGATAATCGCAAGAACAGTTCTATTCGCGAATCTGAATAGCATCCTAACAGTTCTGTCGAAGACCCCTACAACACGTTTCTATCATAACCTTAGTTTGAAAGGTATTTACAATAGTGTGGGACTATAGTTCTGGATCAAAGAAAAATCGCGCAACAGTTCTGATCGCAATTGCCGCTAGTATCCTAACAGTACGGGATGATCTAAGGGACTTTCAGCGTGCTATCAAAAACTATAATCAGAATAGTTGTGCAATTTTGTTATTCATGAACCAAATAAATGTAACATTTTGCGAATATCTTGTTAATTTTCAACTTTACCAAAAATGTTATTAGGATTTTCGATAGAACCCTTAGGGTTCTAGCGAGAATTGCAATCAGAACTGCTGCGCGTTTATTTTTTTCCTTTTATTATACATATAGACGAGCTTTATTTCTTCGAATATCTTTTCAATTTTCAACTTTACAAAAAAATTATTAGGATTTTCGATAGTACTCTTAGGGATCTAGTGGGAACTATTTTTTGTTTGTCTTCGCTGTATAGGTAAGCTTTATTTCTTAGAATATCTTTTAAGTTTCAACTTTACAAAAAATGTTGGTTTTCGATAGAACTCAGCGGGAATTGCGATCAGAACTGTTGAGCGATTTTTTTGTCTGTTTACTATACATATAGACGAGCTTTATTTCTTCGAACATCTTTTTGATTTTCAACTTTACTAAAGAAAGTATTAGGATTTTCGGTAAAACTCTTAGGGCCGCAACAACGATCAGGACTGCTGCCCGATTTTTTTTTGCACAATACAGGCGAGCATTTTTCTTCATTCAAAACTGTGGGTTCCACACTATTGCAAATACCTTTCAAACTAAGGTTTTGGTCAAAAAGTGTTGTAGAGCTCTTCGATAGAACTCTTAAGGTGCTATTCAGATTCGCGAATAGAACTATTTTTGCGATTTTCAAAGTGAACACTTTTTTTCAAAATCTCAATGTTTGCAGAACTATGGTCAAGAACTCTAGAACGATGGTCGAGGTGCAGAAATATGTCCGAATCACACTGTTTTTCTCGATATGTTCATTTTTGGCAGTTTCCATTTTTGCGCTCATATTGAAGAACTCTTGATATTTTCCGCAAAGTACTCCGGAACTATTTCATATCTACCAGAAACTCAGATGAATTATTGTGTTTTCACAAATGCGGTTGCGAACTTCAGGGAACTGATTAAGCTTAAGCAACGGTTGGAATAACAACACCTTAGTTTTCTACTTTAAAAGAACTTCACTAAATTAACATTGGCAACGTACAACATGTTTTTCTTTATATAACCAGTTAGCAATACCTATCATTCATCATAAGTATTTTACACTTGTCGCGTATAGAGGTAAATGGTGCAATACCCATTCTTACGCAAGCGCAACAAATTAGTCAGGTAGCATGTTAATGTATGTGTATGCTCATTCCTACTTATATACATACTTAGCTATATAACAGCGAGCGCAGACAATTACATTAGCTGGGAATTAATATTCGTATTTAGCAGTTGCAATTATAACTGTATTAGAAATACGGAACGTGAATCCGGGATATGCGTCTGCGAATATGATACAGCGCCCATAAATGTGAGTGCAAACACATAATCTACTACCTAGTGTGTAAAATTGCGTAATTTTCTATGTTTACGGTAAAATCTTTATTTTTTTTTCCAAGCAATTAATGCCTTGTCCTTTTTGCATCTGTATGGAAATATGCCATCCACTTAATTAGTATTGCTTATACGTACTTATTGGAGGACTATCTACCTAGCTAGTCATATGTACACTATCGGCAATAAATATTTACCCACCTCCAGAACATTACAAAAACAAGTATAATACTAATTATGAAGTAAAACTTGATTCGGTACTTATCCAAACAGTTGTAGAAACCATTTGTTTAGTACAACCGCACACAATCTCGGTAAACTTCGCCAGTCTTACTGGCTCTATTTCCTGCACGCATCCTGTAATTGCGCTCAAAGTACTGTTGCCGAAGTTGAAACAGGTTTTGGATCTTGTTGGTCGAGTTCCTCCCACAAAAACTCGATTAGATCAAGATCTGGACTTTGGGGCGGCCATTTCATAACAAAAATTTTCCCTATGTGCTCCAATTGTTCTAAATACCCGCGGCATATCTTAGCAGTATTCTTTGGATTATTATCATGCTGGAACACGAAGGTTCCACCGATTATCCGTGTTCCAGACCAAAAGCATTCCTCTCCAAAATGCCCCTACAGCCTTCTTTTTCTAAGGTTACCACAATCCTAAATCATAACTGATCCTCCTCGATGTTTTATTGTTGGTGTAATACAGGATTCAACTGCTCATTGCCCTTTCGATCTACGAATAAGTGTTCTTCTGTTTGAACCTAAGGTAAATAAATTTATACTCGTCGGTCCAGAGCACTTCCTTCCAATCTTCTAACGTCCAATCTATGTGCGCTCTCTCTCTCCCATGCCAACCATTTTGCTATGTTTTCTTTGCGTAGTAACAGTTTTCGAATAGCAATTCTTTCGCGTAAACGCCTCTTTACTGTGGTAACGGTAACTAATTTTTGACAAGAAATGTTCATTTTGACACCATTTTGTGGCTGCTGGTTTGCTTGTGATTACCATTGCGCAATCCTCGGCCGGTGTTGTTATTTTTGGTCGTCCGCGTTGCCGTTTGTTGGATAGACTACCACTTGTTTAATATTTTTTAACATTGTAATCCACGGTACGATTTAATTTCAGTAATTTAGCAATTTCTCAAGTACTTTTACCGATATTGTGGTATGCCACTATTTGAGCATGCGTTTCTACTGATAATTCCTTTCTTGCCGACATTACGTTAACGTTACTCGTCATTTTAAAATATTGTACAAACTCTTCACTACACACTGCTTGCAGTACGAAAGCTGAATGCAAACTAAATTTTTCTTTATATTGAAATGCGTGTGTCGTCTGTTATCATACTTTAAACCGGTCTTTATATATTCTATCTATTTGAACGTACTTAGACCGCGCAAGGGTTATTTCCGATATCTTAATTTCAATCAGCTCAGTACGTACGAACAGAACATTGCAAACGGATTGTAGTCTATCTCGTATTTACAGTTTAATAATGCAACTACTTTCATAGCGAAAAATATCGTTTATTTGAATAATCTCCAATTATGCATGTGGATAAATACTTATGGCCGGTAGTGTATATGCTTTTCTTGACTTTTTGTAATTTTTGTATCTTCTAAATATATACTCTTAGGAAATGAATTTGGATTTCTTTGCATTTTAATTGCCATTCGTTTTATACATGTCAATTAATAATCAATGTGAATTAATAATCATTTCGCATGTATCATTCATAATAAAATAATATAAACATATGCGTTAATTTGAACATTCGCTGTTTTTTTGTGTTCATATTATCGCTACTGTGCACCGTATATTCTTCTGCTTCTTATCTTCTTCATAATCGTTTTCAGTAAGTAAACTAAATTAAGTTAATTTATACTTATTTTGCACTCAAGTAACTTTCCATTCCATATCATTTGCATTTTTTTTATTTCTTCTTCGTCCTATATTTAAGGCTTCCCCTAGTTCATATTTAATTTGCATTGTGTCCTCATTTTTTGCTGACCATAATCAACGCTTTGTCCATCTTATTGTAGGTCTGCTGTTGGTCTTCTAACACCAAGACTTTCATTTTTTGTTAATGTGATGATTTTTCTGTCACTCGAGGTGGCGCCACTCCCGTTTTCGTTCATTCTTCCGTATAAACCTGTTCCATTTATTATAATTGATTTAATTATGTTTTATTTCGTAACCAACATACAATGTAATGTATGTGCTTTCTAAATCTAATTTAGATGTAGCATGAAACTGTACCAACAAATCTCGTTATTCACTTCTTATAAGCTTTAAGTATGTATGCGTTTGTATAAATAATTTTTCGTTCAAATCTCTTCTTAGAAGAAAATTATCTTTATAATTTAATAATGCTGGTGGAATGACAGGAATAAAAGCGCAGTCGAAATAAAGAAACAAAGATGCAAGAAATATAGAACTACACGACGACTACGGAAAATAAAAGCCAAGGAGAAAAGAGATTAGTAAAGATAGGAGAGGAAAAGTGCTGGAAAGACAAAAATGTTCTGCACTATAATAAGAAAGAGGACATGTGGTAACATGACAATCATAGGGAATGTAAAAGGCGAAAATGGAGATATTCGGGAGGAAGAGGAAATTATGGAGAGCTGGAAGAGGTATTTTCAGGATCTGTGGAAGGGACAGAAACAAAGATAATAGACCAAAAAAGCCGTCGAAGGAACACATAACAGAGTAATAAGGGAACAACAAACATCGAATAAGGTTACCGAAGAAGAATTAAAAATGGCAATTAGAACCATGAAACCAGGGGAAGCTATGCGGATGCTAATGAACAATGTCCTCGATACAGGCATAGCGCCGAAGAACTGGCAAACGAGCATTATCGCACCAAGATACAAGAAGGGGGGACACATGGGAGTGCAAGAATTACAGAAAACTTGAAATGTTTCTAAAGGAAAAACAATTGGAACAGGTGCATGGCTTCAAGTAGTTGGGGACATTTCTGACTGAGAATGGAAGATTCAATGAAATGAAGCAGTATGAAGACTTATTTTATAGCATCAGGAACGCTTTCCTAAATAAAAAATAGCTATCTTAGGGAACCAAAACTGAAATCATCAAAACGATATCGGTCCTAATACTCACTTATGCTTCGAAACTTTGACAAAGAAACAGAAACAAAAATACAAAGTACGGAAATGAGGTTTCGAAGAAGGATAGATCACCGAATTAAAATGGATATAGTGAAAAACAGTACAATCAGAGGAAACTTGGAAATTAAGCCTATACAAGACAGAATAGAGAAGGTCAGCTGAGGTGGTTGAGGTACGTAATGAGAATGGGAAGAGATGTAATGGTGCGAGGAGTGTTTGAAGCCAGACCAATCAAAATAATATAAAGCGGAAGACCTAGAAACGGCTGGACGGAGAAAGTGCGTGAAGCCGCCGGAAGAAGAAACATAAGCTGGAAAGAGATTAGGAGGCAGGTACAGGACAGAAAGGTAAGGAGAGAAGCATGGAAAGGAATCCCCACTACCAATTAGAAACTTGACCTCAACATACCCGACGCCCAAAAGGGTATACGGGCTAGGATTAATATAATTTAAACATGATGACTGATATATACATAGATACATCTTGCAACTAACCAAAAAAAAAAAAGAGGACATAACTACAAATTAGTAGTTGTAGTGTAGAGGGAAAATAAGGAAAATTTAGAGGTATTACAATATTTAATTCCACTTTTCCCCTACTTTTAGAACTTATAACGATTCGATAAATTTTGAATCATGAAACATGTTTACTAAAAAATCAGAGGGGTGTAGATATTTTTCATCCTTAGATACTGGCAAAACAGCCAGCAAGAAAAGAAATCGTTTTAAACACTTAATAGTGGCAACAGTGCTTTATGACCCAGTATAGCTATAACCATATTTTACCTTCGCTTCCTTAGTATCAAAAGAAAAAAGCAACGCTCAATTTCATACACATCACTTAGTTTCTGAAAAAAAAAGGGAGATGAGAATGCTTTAGGAAAAAACGAACGAAATCGATTTGAATGCATTTTTCGATGGAATGAAAAATGATAATGTTAGGCCATTATTTCAGTTAAAAATGGAATCTTGTATCAGCCGTCACATCATTTTTCAATCGGCGTGACACCGAATCGTCTTCCTTGCGTTTTTCGCCCACGCTTTCTTCGTCGTTTTTTTATCTTTTCGATATGTAGGTTTTATAAAGTTCAATAGATCGTAGACCCGAACTCAGGTGAAGTGATCTTTTATCTGTGCCAAAAATGAAATGTTGCATAAAGGGAAACTTCTTTCACAAAGATCTTGTATAAAATTATATACGTATAGATTTAATTGAGTAGGTTTGTTCCCAAGTTTATACTCTACTTCTTTTGTTACGTCAACTACTGGCATACACAAATAACACACATACATACCTAGATATTCCTTTATATGAATTTTTAATATAGATTTTGAGGGAGTTGATATTCTGGTAGGGTTGTGGAAATATCCCTTTTTCGCTTATAAATTTCTCTTCATATAAAAGCTTTGTATCGTGAAAAATATAAATTTCACAGCATAATTTTGCGTGAGCACCTTTTGACCAAATAAATAATTCAAAGACAAAAAAGCTGACACATGCATACAAGTGTTTGAAACGTGAGACCATTAAAATATACGTGAGTGCTTGATCTTCTTAATATTTATACTGCTTGAATGCTAACATATTTCGACATTATTGAAAAATTAAAGCGGAAGCAATAATTTGAAATGGTAGTATTTTAGGCCTGGAAAAGATTGGAAATAGAAGAGTATGCACGTTAAATCATTATATTTTGTGAATAGGAATAGAAGAAAAGGTGGGTGAAGAATATCCTTGCTTGATTTCGCAATGTGGTCCAATATTACACATGAAATGATTACACTTCATCGAGCAGCGAAAAGCCTTATATTTGGCCGTGTTCTAAACCGCGACAAAAGATAATTTTCGTCGGCAAAATTGAAGATGGAAACGGACCATACTGAAGACGACCTTCATGGCATCTGCGGCGTGAGAAATTCTCTGCTCTGATGTCTACATACTATTTAGGAACCTGCGCAAAGGTACTTGCGAATCTATCTAATGCTCCCTCAATGGAAACGGCACACATATCTATTTATTGTAATTCAAAATTGGTCACAAATTTGTACTTTGATAGTTAGCATTGATGCTTCAGTTTTGGCTTCGCGGAACAAGTTTATTCAAAGAACTTATTTTATTCAAGCTGAAACCCTATTTACGTAAGATTGTAACTGTGTTTTTCTGACCATAAATCATTCCTACTTAATAGAAGCTTTGAAGTTCCTAGTGCAACAGACGTGGGGGAAGTCTATTAGTTAGAATAACTTTATTAAAAGCCGAACAACTTTCCATCTTATTTTACGCTTCCTGATTTATAACTTGACTTATAAACAGTTTCCAAAGTCACCATTCCTCTTCCCACCGCGTGCTGCGTCTCTTATCGACTTTCCAGCACGCGTATATCCACACATGTTCCATGAGCGCAAATGCATTTCACATTCTCTTCATGAACCACGCCACTGAATAAGTAATGAGCACGTATAACGAACGATAAAGGTAAGAAAAGAACACGTCGACAAAGGAGAAGCGCTGGTGTGTGATGATCTTTTGTTTTCCCATGCGTTCAATTGTGCACCGGAAAGCCAAAACGGATGTGACCGTCTCGGTAGGCTGGGCACTGAAATGCCCGTACCCTGCTTAGACAATAAACCTACCTACACTCTGGAGTATTTTACCTGTATAAGTTTACTGTGTATGTGCATACGTATACGTGTAAGCATATGTTACGTTTTATGTATGCGTTAGTATTCTTTTCTGTACTTACGTCCTTATTTAATTCTTTCCGTCCCTTTCCAAACGATGAAATTAAATGACCACGCACGCTAAGTAATTACTATTCCCGCAAGTTGTTGTTTTTGTTGTTTGCCATGAAAACGGGCAAGCTTTACGATACATGAACTACGCCGCGCTATGCCACCGCATAACCATGATGGATCTGTCCTGGCGTCAATGTAAACAATGAGTTTGTTGATGAGTTGCAATTTAACGCAGGTGAATGAAGTTAATGTAATTAACGGTTGAATAAGATATTTTGAAATTCCTCTATAGAACATGTTATTATTTAATTACGCTGCTGTTAAAATCTTAAAAGAAGTGTTATAAAAGCAGAAATACTTATTTAGTGTTTAAAATATCTTCATTTGCAAATATATTGTAGAAGTAACTAATATTGGTAAATAAACGCTGCTTTTGCAAAAAGTTACTCCAGGATGTCTTGTTTTGAAAAATGAAAAATTTGTAATAGACGCCCATTGATCCTTCAGGTGTTGGCTTACCAATTTTTAGGGCTTCTATAGCAATTGCAACGGGCTCTAAATAGCATTATCTGGTTCAAAGGAGCAATAGGGAAAAGTTTGATAAAACCGGATAGGTGGAAGAAACACAATGTCTAAAAGCAGGCATGGGTAATCCCCGGCCCGCGGGCTACATGCGGGCTTCGAGTAAAATTTGTCCGGCCCGTCATTGAATGTTTCCTATAGGCCCGGCCGGTCAGGGTTTCTTCATTTGCATATCAATTGTTTCCGTTTTGGCCCGTGGGCCATCCTCATTTTTGTTCTTTGGCCCCCTATTGCCCATGCCTTGCGTAAAGTATGGCCCACAATGGCAAGTAAACCAATTGAGAATGTAAATACCTAGATCATTTCGTTCTGTATTAATTTCAGTGCTTAGCTAACTACCAATTCTACTTGCAACCTTCTTCGTTTTCTGATATTTGTTTTGCTTAAACTTTTGTAGCTGCCCAGAAGTGGCCAGCGTGTTTGGGAGGAAACAAATTCCGAATCATTCCAAGTTCCACAATGATTAACACATTGACTGCCCAACCAATTTTGCCGTTTACCGGGTGGACATAATAATATTTTTCTTGATACGTAGTTTTCAACATTATATTTAAAAGTTTTTATTTAATCTGACTAAATTTTCAATGGTGGGAATGAATTTTTACTTGACTGTCAAAAATAAAAACTTAAACACAAGTTTTTCAGCACGGACCATGGCTATCATATTTGAAGACATTGCGGGAGGGCCAGCATTCAAACTTCTACAAGATTTGCAGCTAAGTGATATCGTTTCTGATAGTCCTGGCATGGCATATGAATACATTGATAGCCAAATTCTCAACGTAAACATTACTGGCCATTCAATATGGCCATGGCAGTCAATGTGTTAAACTGTTTAAAGAAAGTATAAGATATGAATTGAGAGAATATGACATATAGAAATGTTTAATGTCAGAAGAAACAGAAAATCCGGAGTATCTGTGAAGAAGGATTTTCGTTAGTTCTGGTGTTTGTCAGTCCTTTAAAAGTTATAACCCACTTTGTCAAAAAGGATGGGTTGAAAAGGATGTAAATTGAGTCTGGAAGTTCCTTCATCACTATAAATTTTAATAATAACAAATCTCTTATGTATAGTAGAAAATACTGGTTAAGCATTGCTATAACACTAGACTAGACTAGACCAGTTTTATCAGCGTATGTCTTCTGGCAGACGTCAAATTGACGCGTTAGAGAAACTGGACGGTGTTTCCGTAAAAAGAAATTAAATTTAATTGCCCGTAAGTCCATGGCTCCTACATCCATCACTATTTCCATCTTTTTCGATCCTTTGCCACATTGTCACACTGTCGCCATATTATTTCTCACCACATCCAGCTACTTATTTCTTGGTTAATCCCTTCTTTTTCTTCAACCGTGCGCCGATTTCCTCTTCCAACACCTTTTCTAACACATCTTTGGTCAGATATGCAGGCGATATGGCCCAACCATCTAACTCTCTGTGTTCGTACTTTATCAGAAATGTCAGGTCTTCCGTACACTTCCATAATCTTTCGGTATAATCTTCTCTGCCATTCGTCAGGTGTTCTGACTCGCAACAATTTTCTCATCCAGATTTCCAACCTAGTTTCTTCTCAGTTTGTCATTTTGTCACCAGCTAAGCCTCACTAGCTTATAGTACCACTAGTCGTATAATTGTTTTATGTACTTTTTTCTTTGACTACCTGTCGTAAACTTCTGCTAGATATTACCAACACGCCCGATGTGCCAATATTTGATAGATAGCTACCATTAGATTCAGCTACTTACAGTTTCTTCAAATTTCTTCGATCAATTTCAATGTATGTATCATAGGCTGTAGCTAAAATTTTAAGATAATCAGTAAATATTCGTCTCGTTCTTGAGCTCAGAATCCTACGGGATATGCAACCTATTTCTGATACTTTGTAAATTTCGTGCATAAGACCTTACATAACACAATATATTTTACCTATGTACATAGGTATTCCTTCCTCCCTCCTCCTCCAAATAATAAACATTGAGTTTCAGAAAGTAATCACTTTTTCTGCGTTGTAGAAAGAAATCGTTTAACCTACTTTTTATTATTTTTTAAAATTTTTATAATTTTGGTGTTGGTCAGATATCCTGTATATAAGAGTAACCACGACCTGTTCCATCATTCTGCAGTTTTGAACTCCTACTGCCCTTCATCACTTTTACGTACTATCTTGTCCTTGCACCAACCTTTTTCCTTGTACGATGTACATTTCTGTTCGCTGGGCAAATCTCTGCTCACTTATTCTTTCGTAGTGCATCAATTATCTTATTTTTACACCTTGGGCCAGCTGTCGATAAATAATGTAATGGATTCTTGATTTGTTCTGATAGTTGATACATCTTTTGTTGTAGGTGCCCCACAAATTTCCAATTTTTTCCAGATTTCACTAACTACTTTGGAGATCCCAATCTTCTATTGAGGAGTGTTATACCCTAACGTTTTTCTTCGAATTTTCTTGTGATTTGTGATCCAAGGTAGATCGTAGTAGGCACTGAATCTAGTTTTACTTTTGTTTCTTCTTATTTGATCTTACACTTCTTTATTTTGTCGACCCTTTGCTGATGTTCCTGCTGTGTTTTGATTAGTACATTGAATTACATTATTCCGTAACCTCTTCTACCATAGGTGTAGAGGTAACTGTATTTCTCCAATGCTCTCTGCCTAATGCCATTTTCTTAGCTTGAGTCCATGTGATTCCTCTCTCTATCGATGTTCTGGTGATTTCAATATTCCAGTTGGTTATCGGTTTTTGTCTACCATTTCCTCCTTGCAGTCTTCCATGCAAACTTCAGTCTTGTTTCTCCCATCCTACTGACGTGTCCAAACAATCCGAGCTGTAGGGCTTTTATTTGGTTTAGGACATTCGTTGTTTAAAGCCTCCGTCTAATTTCTTCGTCCTTTATTTCGTCCCTATTCGTCACTCCTTCAAGTTTCCATAGTATTTTCATCTCACATGATTGGAGTATTCTTTCTGCTTTAATGTTAGTATCCACGATTCACAACTACACACAAGTGCTGGGACAAGGATTGTTTCGTATATTTTGGTTTTCGTAGTTTTTGACCTTAAAGGGCACTGCAAAGTCACATGAATCAGGTACTTAGGATATGGATAGCCCTGGAGATCTTAGCAGGGAAACCGTTTTACGGAAATGTCGTTAGAACAAAAGTTTTTACATTGGAAAACTGTTGTCTAAGGTGACCTTAAATTTTAATTATTTTCTAGTTGTTTAAAGAAAACTAGTCACCTAGCACAGTTGACACAAATCGGCCATCATACACGGTGTCTTTTTGAAATCCTTGTTAGGATAGAAGAGGTGTGATTTTTACTGATCTATGCGGTAGGAGACAATGGCTGAACTTAGCCCATTTATTTCTTTAATTCTCAATTTTTTAAAACTTTATTGCATTGTAATTAATATTCAATGAAACTAATATTTTTTATTTAAGTAACGAGCTTTAACGAAAGCAATAAAATTGATTGCAGAGTAAAGTTATAGAGTTTATGTCCAAACTATAATAACTATAATATTATCTTGACTAATTAAAGCAGCTTCCTCAATAATAGGGCGTTGCAGTTCGTCCCAATTTTGAGGCGTTGCCGCGTAAATTTTGCCTTTTCCAGTGGTGATAAGTCTTGCGATCGAGCTGGACACCTCTTCTTCTCCATCCATCGTCCAGGGAATACTTCATCTAAGTATGTGCATTTCGTGCCTAATACGGTGCAGCTCCATCTTACTGAAGACAAAAATATATATTTTCACCCCCTTTTCATTCCCTTCATCGTTAAAACTTCAACATTTCTTCGTAAATTTCCGCATTTAAAATACCTTCGATAAAAGGGGACTGATTAAAGTATTATGGAGAATATCTGTCCAAACATTCAGCTTCTGCGACTATTGTCTGTGTGCTGTAACATACAAGAAGGATTTTCATTTGAGCAAAACCTGCAATTATGTCGATTTAGATTACTGTTTTATTCAAATGTGGCTTCATCTGAAAATACGAATTCGAGTTAAAAGTTTGGTCGATCATCTACTGTAGCCATCATGAACTTGCACAATTATATCCATACTCTTAGTACCTGATTCATGTTGAATTGACCTTGCAGTGCCCTTTAAGGTAAATTTGACCTATAATTCTGTTTGTGCATTGGTAACTATTTTATTATTTAATTTAGCTTTCGTGATGTCAAAAAAAAAATTTTTTTTTTCTTACTAGTTTATAATTATTCATATCGAGCAAGTAGTCTGTCTACACAATATTCCGCTATTTCTGTACCTTTTATGTGATTTATTCCTGTATATCTATGTTCTTTTAGTCTTTTATCTTGTACTTCTACCGCTTTGTCCGATATAAATACGATTGTGAAGACATACTAACGAAGTGTTTTCATTGAACCGCGGAGTAAAACACCAAAAGACGTTCTAATCTGTGTGATAAACCTATCAATAATTCATATCAGAAATAAAGGCTGTTGGTATAACATAAATGTAAAAGATAAACTTTCTATTTGTACAAATTTCCTCTTTGATGAAATTGTAGCTAATAGTTCTCCTTAATTTTTAGAATTTTTGTATCTAATGTTGATCACAAGGTAATATTTGTCTGAAACACAAGTATAGGCGACGATTTTATTAGTTATTACCGGTCGATACCGCATAGGCGCCGTATACAACTTAAGTGGAACACGAGATACATACACACATGGGCTATGTGTGTTGTAACTTTTGTTACGTCAGCCGTTACCAAATGTAATAAAAATATGTTAATATTTGTGAACGGAGCCAGGCTTATTCTGGGTCAACTTGATGAAAATTATTCGATGTGTGAAATAGATAATTAGTGATTTTAGTTAACAGTTAACGAGTAGATACGGTACATACTGGCCATATTATTGAAAGTAGCTGTATCCATTGCTCGTTAAAGTAGATATTAGGTGATATAGATACATCTAGTTTCTTGCGCTTATAATAAAACACAAATTTCTTAAATATAGTCTAAAGTCACATTAGAACTTTCTAGCGTTAGGTTTATTTTGTCTAAGGTTTCGTCCATTTCAAGACTGCAACCTGAAGCTTTTATTCTACGCTTTTATTACGTTGTTTGCATTTAGGGTTTACTTGTATGATAGTACAGAAACATTGCTCACAATGAGCTCGCCTTATATTCTTGGAATTAATGTGCTCATTCTATTAACTAATATTGACCATAGAATGTGAGGTATACTACTTCGATCGCATTCTTTCTCTCGGTAACAAATTTAAAAAAAAGGTAACAACAACCAGTAATGTACATGAATTGCTCTTTGATCTCCAATTATCAAATACCAAGTATAAAAAAATGTTTGAGAAATCGGGAAATGTAGCATTAAATAGTATACGTAGGATAGGATGAGAGTGGATTAAATTCAACCCAATTTTAAACCCGTTTTACAATTCCACATACGTCTTCGTTAGAATAACATCAAAGAAAACATATTCGAAAAACGTAATTTTAAATTATATAAAACCCTCTCGTGAATTTAGTTCGCTATTGAAGTTTCCGTACATTGGTATTACCTGAAGTTAACTTCCAAGCTCCCTTTTACATCGAATCATCCCGTAACTCCCATTTATTTTTACAACTTAATCATTCTAATTATTAAACGTCCCCAGCAACCGCCTCCTCCACCAAATAAACGGATCATTAAATCTGTTCCTCAGAGCACCATCATCTAATCCACTTCCAGCGTAGGAAGCGACGGAGTCCTTCGAACTTTTCTTATTATTATTCTAATTTCTCCGAAAACCGCCATATAATAATATAGGTAGATATATTTTGAAACTTCGTACCAATTAATATTATATGACAAATGATGGAGATTTAGCTCCGTTCGACTCGCAACGTCACCCACCGCCTTCCTACCTGTACCAGTGGGTGATCGCACGGAAAGCAGCTGTTCCATTTCGAAAGACCAAAGGGGAGGATTTGCCTTGCCGCACGGATATTCTAAATTCTAGATGCGAAGCCTTTATTTTAAAAACTTTAGTCCCTCTTATCTGTACGGGTTGTACGTTTACAATACATACAAACGACTTTATTTTATCGCTGCGATGGTAGTGCTTTGGTATTTTTGCAGCGCAGCGTTTTTATACTTCCACTTTTTCTTTATTCGATGACCATATGTTCGGTGCAAGTAACACAAGGCAGGTGTAAAATTTATAAGGCCCAGCCGGCTTGTTAAGTGCCTTTGTTTTAAATGGCGAATTAACATCACGTTTTAATGTGAAGCTGTTTACATAAGTATCTCACAGTATTTTCAACGAAATGTGAAAGGTATTTAGTGTCTTTTCTTTACGGAATTTTTTATATTCTATTGACTGCGTTCATTTATGTAGGACATGATCATGGAAATGTGTTTTAAACTTGCTTTTATTTTAAGATACCTACACAAAGGAAACTTTCCAGGCGAGTCTTTTCACATATAAATGTGTAGAAACGTATTCCAAATAATGTTCCTCGAATTTCATTTTCATTACTCTAAGGAATGCTGGGCATTTCCCCATCTTCGTCTACAACTTGAAATAGTAAAATATTTGCTGTTGTACTATATTACGTGCGTGTATTGGGAAATAATTCATAATAAGTTGTTTGGTTTACTTTAAAAACATTTTCGCCCTCTACGGATGAATATTAAAGATTAATCAGATGTAAGACCATACCATCAATTTTGTAACAAATGCCACGCCCTTCCTTTCTGGAAGCATTTAATATATTTCAAACCCAATTGGAAGGAGATAGCTATCTTACATAAAATAATACTGTTCAACGGCCATTTCTAATCCAATAATGACTTTCTTCGTCCAAACGATTCTATTATCTTTTGGCCTACTTAATTGGTTTTGTAGCATTTGCTCCTAAAATTATCATTTTAGTAGTAAACAAACTTTAATGGTGCATTTATTAAATAAAATATATATGGTCAAAACGCAATTTAGATGGAATTTTGAATAGGCAGGTGGACGTAAAAGTTTTCGTCCCAGTTACAACATGCAAGCAACCATTATCTTATGTAGCTCTTAGAAAGTGATAAATTAATTCTTAAAGCATCAGATTTGATGTCCATGGTAAAAACGCAACTTTCAATACAGGCAACTAAATAACACCATCATCTAGTAGTACACTGCTAAATCCAAACGAAATTCCCTTGTTCTTAATTTTTTCTGTAGCTATTGGATGTACTACTATGACCATTTTACTAACGTTCTAATATAGTATTAGTAATAACCAGAAACCTTCAAGAAATAGATATTTTATCCTTTTGGCATGTATGGTACTAAATTATCGAGTGATAACTAAGGTTTGATAAGAGAGTAGATGGCGTGTTATCGTTAAGTAATGTAAACCGGTCTCTGTCTCCACTTACGTGTAAGGCGCGACATTAAAATTCGAAGAAATAAGGTCCTCGGTCGGGTTTACACTACTTAATGATAATACATCATTTAATCTTTTACCAAAACTTAGTGATAGCCAATGGTGATTTATGATGCTGTGTAGATAAATACTTATAGTTGAGGAGTATAAATATCACTTTCACCAGTTATGATGCAAATAAAGACTAATTCCAAGCATCGGACTCGTATTTATTAGTCCATTTCAGTTAACCTTTTAGACCCTAAACTCCTAGTCTTACTAATATTTTCGCCCTAAGCTCGCGTACAATATTTATGGACGATATTGAATACATTTAACAGAGCATCCAGAATAATTTAGTTATAACATAATGTTTTATTAACAAAAGAAGTTTAACACAGAATTGATTTAAATGATTCGCTATTCTTCGTACGATAATAAAGCTACTGGTTTCAATAATATTGAGAATAGCTGTCTCTCCAACAACTTCAACTTTGGGGAAAAGTACCTGTTTCCGCCAACTGTTAATGCACGTTGATGAACAGTTCGACAAGGCATTTTTCGGTCTGGGAAGTTCCACCAATATTCATCTACTACCTTACAATTCCATTACAGTATCCATAAATGAAATGAATGCCGATATATTCTTGATTTGAAAATGTAGCCATTAGCAAAGGTTAAAGTAGCAAAAATAACATAATTTCCAAATAAAAAATTATTCTAATGAGAATGTGATAAAGTAGGCTTACCCCTTGCGTTAATAATTAATCTAGCCGTTATCCCCCATAACCCCTTTGCTGTTGAGTGTCGGACAATTGTGTATCAGGTATTTTCGACTTATTAAATTATCCTTTATACACCTTTATGATGTGTCAAGCGAGTCGCGGGACACTGGTGCAAGACTAGGTGTTACAGTGATCAATCGGATATATCAATCTATCCTTCAGGCTGGTTAAAGTGTTGATTACGTTTCTGGCCTGATTGTATATTTTACTGACTGTGACTCTTGTCTTCTGAAGCAAAATTTTTAAATATGTTTGGGTAGCCTATGATTGTTCTTTCTTCGTTTTTTGAAGTAAACTACTATTTGCCTCAGTATGCATGAGAAGTGTTAAAGCCTACTGCGCGGAGGAAAGGAATGTGATGGTAGTGCGGTAATTTGTACTGAGAAGACGAGGCACTTCAGAGAACAGTTCAAGGACAATAAAACGCTCTGTAGTTGCGATTTTGTATACACGTTTACATTACTTTTTGAAACTGTTATCATCTAAGTGACCGCCAGCTATAGTTTGTTCATTGATTTTCTGGATATGTTATGGTTTTATTCATTATTTTCTTCCAATGTCTTCGAAAGAAAAATTCGTACCTATCAAGTTTGGACACCACACTGACCTATGCATGTCTTCAAATCTTGAAATTATAAAATATATTCTGGAAAAGATAATGCAGGATAGTCTTTCAATTTCCAGTGCCATCCGTCCCGTTGAATACATATCTTATCATCTTCTTCAACATCAGAAAATTCAGTATTTGTAGGCGTCTCGTGGAAAGTGTCTCCTACTACTGTTGCAATTCGAATATTCATTTTTCCAATAATACGCTTCTATATATTTCGTGATTTTGTTGGAGACATTATTGGTCTCAAATATACTTAAAAGCAAAATCCAAAATTGCCAGGTCCAATTACTTGCTGGCCAGTAGACGTCTCCAAACCTTTGAAATTGGACGCCATAGAAAAGTATCAGGCAGAATTGTTGTCGAATCTTGAGGTATCTTTTTGGTAACATTTTCCTATTACTCTCACGACTATTTTACACACAAAAAGTAGGGATTGATAATACCATAACCTGGCACTCTACACTTAATCGTTACCTATCCTATCTGCTATGATCGACGGATTTATTTATTAATAGATTTAAATACGTGAAGGGTAACTCCTTCACTATTAGTCCGTTTCAAAGTTCAGCAGTAATTGCTCTAGTTAGTATTTGGACAAACAACAACTATCAATATAGCTCGGTGCGCCCACCCCTCGACAACTTAAGGTAACTTTAGTTCAAAGTAATATTCCTCGATCGCAGACACCCATATTAAGCAATCTGAAGATGTACTTTAAATGTTCTCTATACTTTTTCAACACTTATCCCAAAAAATGTACGCACAGAAAGCGTACAGTGCCGTCCCAACCAACTTGCCACGTTGACGTTCTGGTCAGTAGTAAGCGAAACTGAAGACCTTGCCATTTTCTTGGTAAAAGAGCACGTTTATGATAGTCCATCCTCATGCGCCACTTGTATAGGGCATTACACTGTACTCGTAAAAATAAAGGTATATAGCGCACATCAGTTATAACTAAAAGACCCAATGATCGGTGTAGGAGAAACATTCATTCAACTACAATATTCTTTGAATAATCGCTGTTATCAAATTGAGAAGGCAGGGGCCCTGTTGACAGGCTACTGCGGGCTTAACCGTACTATAGAAATAGTGGAAGATCTTATCCGCAGCATGTTGCGAGAAAGAGGAAACTGTAGAGCGTTTCCTCTATGAATGCCAGGGACTAAACAGTGTTAGACTTAAACACTTTGGTTTTCAGTTCCTGCGGACAGAATAGGAAAGAGGATTCCCATTAGCAAAGTTGTTGGCTATATCGAGGATATCGACCTGATAGAATAAATATCAAAGGGATACAAGCCAGCGAGCTTCAGTACGATTGACGATGTACAACAGCATTAAGGACAAAAAACTATTTTACATAAAATAAAATAAAATAAAAAAGTATCCTTAGCAGACTTTTATTTAAAAAGCCAATTGCATATTACGACAACTGTAAGTTTTTATCTTTTGTGAAGAAACATGAAGAAATTAAATGCCCCAACACACCGTAAGCACCACACACTGAACTATGCATAATGACCACTGACTACAGCCCACCATACATATGTCCGCACTGCAGAAAATCACTATTGACATTGTCATTGCACAGTGCGATCATTATGCATAGTTCAGTGCCTGGCAATCTTGTTGACCAAATACAGTAAGCGACACTGAATTACTTCACGGTGAAGGTGACAACCTAGCCATCGAAATGTACATTTAATCTTACAAACAAAGTTTTGATAAAGGTATTATTTAGTGTATTTACTGTTTTTTCCCACTATTCTTCCAGGTAGTATATTGACTGGGTTTAGACCTTGCCATGCACTCCTCTTTGTTACGAGTTTAGTTCTCTGACATCAGTCATCCCGATCCTCCGAAATAAATCGAAATTATCGCAACTGTCGTGAACTGAAACCGAATCAGAAGACTTTCCGCACAAAAGGCCAACGCCTTTCCACATCTGGCCATCGATGTTGATAAAACCTTGGTGTATTTCTACCATGGATAAAGCCACAGTTTTGTACAAGTTCTTCTTTTTCTTAATCTTTTACCATTCATACTTTTTGGTGTAAGTTTTCTCCAAGTATTATATTACTACTATTAGCTAGTAACCTTCCTATACTCACGACAAAATGAAAGACGTATACTATACTATATAAGTCGGTCTCACAGACCATATGCGTGAGTATAGGAAGGTTAAGAAAACTCGGTTGAACGTGCACGTATTTAAAGGAAATACCTTCAACATTTATTTTATTTTTTGTTAATCAGAAATACATATAGTGCACACTGACTTCATACACGTACACGGGATATCCAACCACAAATATTTTCTGATGTGTCGGTAAATAATAAATGAATTTGTACCTTACATGAAACAAAAGGAAAGTCGCATATACTCCTTAAGATTATCGCTTTCTGTTATTTAATATGTCGTTCAAAATGTTTTCGTCGTTTATGGCATATTTAAAATCCGACGTTTCAGAACCTACTTTGTTTCCGTCCTCGGGGCAGTCCTTAAACAAGCTGTCTAAGTGTTACCCGCTCTCTGTTAACACTCTGAGAAAAGTACGTTGACTTTTGCATTTCTATTGCTGTGTCTAGCTTGTTCTGATTTTGCATTCTATATGAAAATATATTTACCTGTAGACCCACCTATCTAATCCGGAATATATTTTATTAAAAATTTAGACCATGAAGCCATCGTATGATTATTTGATAATTTTTCCTTGCCTCCCAAATTGGATTGGAAATGTTTAAATTTTGATTTTTACAATAATCCACCATCATTTTCATATAAATTTCTGGTCATCATCTTTGGTAACTTTAATTTTATGTGATTTTGCAAAACTATTTTAGTATTTTGAATCCGATCTTTTGTGCAATCCTGTATTCCAACTTCCATTTCGAATCTAAAGCAATTTGGATACAGTGCACACACCGATTTCGGCAATTACATCAATTTAGTTTATTCCTTTCTGATCGCGTAATTTTATCTCAAAGTTTCTCCTACTATCCGCAGTTAAAATCGATTGTTATTGCAGCGCAATAAAAGGGGTAAGAGCCAGATCTATTCCCGGTTGATGATCCGTATTATACTCTCAGGCGTTATAAATCAAAGCAGATACAGGAATTAGATAGGTAAATTCGTGCATTAACGGTGATCCGAAGTTAAAACTGTTCCGATTTAATTAATTTAATGATATCCGATATTCGCGTGATTTTGAAACGTTCCATATTCTGCAAGTAATTAAGGTTATTACCTCCGCAGTATCTTCTTGGCCAATGATAAACGGTAATAGTTCTTTTGTATATGCTAATTAATTGAGATTGTCCGATTAGAACATCCTAAGCAGATTATTCTTCAGGAAATATATACTTTCTTTGTTTAATGGAGCAGTAAGAGAAATGAGGCTACGGAGAATCACAAGCGCGCTGTTCTTTTGCAACATTACCATTTTTACCGACTGCCGTATCGCTAAAAACATGAAAGTCGATTCAATTCAATTGTCAGAGTTGAACGGCGAAAACAGAAGAGCAATTGTATAAAATGTTGTTGAAATATAAAGAGAACATTTGCATATCTGGTTAGCATCGGTATAAAATCTGTGAACAGAATCAAGAGCAGGTACCTACAATGGTAATACTCTCTGAATGTATTTCGTTGTTTCGTCTGCTAAAGCTCTTTGGTTAGTTTTTAGTAATTCAATTCGTAAGTTTATTAAATAATGAAGGTAAGCTTCTATTACTTGCACGAGCACTAGATCTTTTTCTTCTGCTGTCTCAAATTTGTATCACCAAGGTAATTAAGATCAATCAATAACAGCCTAAATCTTTGATTTTTGTAGAATATCAGATATCAGATAACACCAGAATTATAACGTCGTTTATAAGAGTGTTATTTAAAGTGAGTTTCCATTCCTATTGTATATGCATACGAAACGATCAATCACTTCGACAGTAATCCAAGTCCTCTAGCGCGACTATAAGTGAATTTGAGATAATTAGGGCTTATGTCCTAATTATCTCAAATTCACTTTACAATCACCTTTGCAATCTACATTTCCTTATTTATATAAGGAAAACGTAGATTGTAAAGGTAACTGCTTTTCATATTTAAAAAAATCACGATTCCTCAGTTTTTGCATGGTACTAATATCTAATAATTTTAATAATAAATTTAATTTATTGGTTCAAAGTACAAAAACGAAATTTTTACATGCTCACTAATAACTTTCAATAAGAAGTGAACCAATAGGCAATACCTTCAGTTAAACCAAAATGGCGCCCTAATCTTTCAGATGTGTCTGTTAGGTAGAACGAAAGCAAAAATAAAATGCAACACATCCAAGCTACAACTGAATAATAATAGTAATAATAAAATGAACAATAAGAAAAAGAACGTAATAGTAAATCGACAATCGAGGGCCAATTATTAAATTACCGTTTTTTCAGTCAAAACCAGATCGCCAAAAAGAAATCGCCTCTAACTACGTTTAAAAGAACTTGTCGATAATTGTTTAATATATCTTATCCGACAATTACATTTACGACGAAACTCCAGCAGTATATTTCGACATAAAGTGCAAGGAAACAATGCCAGAATCAACAATGGCAACATTTACTACCCAAATATACTAGGTTAACGAGTATTCTCTGAAAGGATTAATGGTGTTTGTAGATTGACACGTGGAAATCTGAATTTAACTTCAACCCGTGGTTATAATAAGATTCTGCACCTAGTGATTCAAATGACCACTTGGTAAGATTTCATCAAAATTTATCATGACTGAAAGTAATGGCGTTTGTCGATTTGCATTTAATGGTATTCAATCGAATATCATATTTCACAAACCTACACCCCTCACAAAGTTTTTCACAAGCTACAAATAAGCAGCTTGTGTTGCAAACGGTACTAGTTTTAAGTTTTTAGCTAGTTTAAGAAGTACAGCATTGTAACCTTTTGCACAGTTTTGATACATTTCAAATTTCGATTTTAACACCTATATCTCTTAAAGTACGTTCGTCACATGCATCCCATCAATTAATGCAGTCAGTAATACAAAAGTGTGGGCTCAAATTCTTGGAAACATATGTAGATAAACGCCCTTCCTCAGAAAAACCCAATACAATTTTAACTATTTCGCTTGGATTAGGGGTAAACTATCAGTTCAGTTGAGAGTGTTCGTGTATACGAAGCAACAACTTCAGATTACCCAAAATCAGTTATGTAACAGGGACCTGTTATTTTTCAAAAGATACCTGAATTTGTCCGAAAGTGGCAAAACTTTGGTGACAACAAGAAGACAACATAGATCTATTGTCAAGCTTTTCGCAGTGAAATCAACATCATTTTTACATCAACCTCGAGGAATGTGAAAGGGAAAGGGAATACACATTAGTACAATGACTATATCCGCTACGAGAAAATAACTTTCAGATTTGTAGTCTCGTTTGCTGTCTGGATATGACACCAGAGAAAGATGCGTTGGATTCAAGGCAGTATCGGCCGCGTTTGGACTAATGTCATTTCCGCCGATGAAGGGTGTTTTTGGACGTGGGTACCCAGAAGGCGTGCATGGAACTTTTGCCTAATCGCCGGCTAGTGCAGCGAAGTGTTGAACATCCCGTTGGAACTGATGTTTATACTTGTTTCAGTTTCTACAAATTTGGAACCTTAAATTTGTTTACAGGTAATTTGTACCCTCAGAAAATGGCAAAAATTTGCTATCGGCTGAAAGGTGGTTTGGTGACGATACTACAGAGTGGGTACTTTAAGATAAGAACGATCCAAAGCATCGGAGCATCAATTGAAGACAAGAAAGAAGTATTCGAGTCCTGGATGGACTGTTTCAGTCTCTAAACATGAACCCTATTGAAAGCGTTTAATGTATTGTTAAAGGTAACCTTGTGAGGAAACGTGTACGGTGTTTGAAACAGTTACTTTACACATTCGGGAAATATGGAGATCGTTGCCAACTCTCTTGCTGAAAATATTGTAGGGAGAATGCAGCCAACTATTTTAATATTTATTATTGTTGTTTCGTATTATTGTGTCCAAAACTAATCTCCATCGTTTTGTATTGATGACTGTGCTGAAGCCGTTTGAATAACAAATTATGTGGTCAATTATGCTACCATTTCTTTTAATAGCAACACATACAAATTTTAAATTTTCCTAAATGTTGGGTCGTATTACACTAAGAAATAATTTATTTTAATAGTGCAGAAACTATTAAAAATGTCAAATTAAAAATACCTTTCTTAAGATTTCATTTAACAATAACGTAATTAAAATAATTTAAGCTGTATGTTTAATTAACATTCTGAATTACCGTCGCCTGAACGAATTCACTTCAATGTTTCGTTCAAACTTTATAATTGAAAGCTGGAGGAGTAGGGATCGTTTTCGAAATATTCACAAAACACAGTTTGATCGGCAATACCTCTTTAGTTGGGCCAATTATATTTTTCAATTAAATAAAAGTAACGATATCTTTACGTCCGAGAGGGAAAAATGTGAAAGTTAGTTTAAATAAATTTCAACTTGTATAGGTCTATCAATTGTCTTTTGCCCTTTCCAAACTGGTATAGTAAATTAGCGACTATTTGGGTATTCAGTTTTTGCCTTCGAGATTACATTCGATGCGTATGTGATAATTTGAAAACGTACGTAACAATTCATTTCCAATTATGATTATATCCGAGCGAAGATAATTAAATTTCCAACCATCACAGTAATTTTCCCAAGAGCCGTCAATAAGCGACGTATTAACCCAGAGGCCATTACCATGATGTTTTGACAATTGTGCTTATGTTTTCATATTTTGAAATTAATGCTACTGGGACTGCTTTGAAAATGATATGTTTATATTAAATTATGCCCTTGCCCTAATACCTATACACAATGCCAAAAACAAGTTAATTGCCGCAATTAAATGCAATAAATTTTATTCTTATTAAGAGTTTATAATATACAGTATTACTACTGCAAAATCGTATAAAAACAAATTTATAAATGTTGCTAGATTATTGTATTAGAAATAGCACGTTAGCAACTAAAAACCCTATTGTTTGAATAGATATTATTAATATTTTCAGAAATTAGTCTGCGAATAAAAGCCATTTAGAACACTGCTGTATGAGTTTCAAATAGATAATGATGCTTAAACTACATTTTGGGCTATTAAATATTAGATTACTCGAATATACCATGTGTCACGTGGAACTTTTTCGTTGACTTAATTTTGAGTGAAAACAAAAAGCTATTGGAAGACGGTAAAGGAAGAAGAAGATTATAATATCTGATAATTTGTAACCCTGAAAAAATGTCAAAAAGTTTTACTGTCTGTCGCCGAATTGAGTTCGTTATAGGTATAATTGAAAAAAATTAATTTTATTTTAATGTTTTGGGATGCCGCCCTGCTTGGTCTGAAAAGAATTTTCAGCACGTTTTTATTTTTTGAAAACCAAGGCCGTCATGACAATTGAAAAATGAAACATGTTGTATTAAAGTAAAGTCCTATTTCGGTCAATAATACGGCAACATATTAAGAAAAGTTGTTCAGACTATAAAATTATGACAAATATTACGTCACTTTGATTAAATCAGTATTTGTTTTGTATTCGTACATTGTAACTACAGGGAAACAATCAAATTGAGTAATTGTTAGGTATTTTCTTTTTCTGAATAAAATACTTTATTCGAAACTTAGGTACATTTCTTTTGCAACTTATACAGGATACGTATTTTTCTGCAATCATAATTTCATATTCTAAACAACTTTTCTCAATAATATCTTGGCGTATTATTGACTGCAATTGACTTTACGTCAACAGAGAATGTTTTTTCTTCTCAATTGTTATGACAAATTTGATTTTCAATAAGTAAAAATGTGCTTGAAATTCTGTTCACACAAAGCAGAGCGGCATCCCAAAACATTAAAATGCAAACATTTTTTCTTCAATTATACCTACAGTAAAGTCAATCTAGGGACACACTATATTACAAATTAATTATGTAATAATTATCAAAGAAAGCTTCCAGAAAAGTTATAAATGTAAGTATTAACTTCATTGTAAGTCACATATGGGCACGAAATGAAGTAATGAAGATAAATCATAAAGGAAACATTAATGAAGGTAATAACACCAACACATTTTCGGCTACATCTAACCGACTTTAAACAGAACATTGGTTAAAAACAATTTATCAAAAATTTCCCTGTATAGTGAATTTTTAATCTTGGAACAATACGCATACAACTTTTTTCAAAAACTACATCACTTTTAACATTTCTTCAGACTTGTAAACTTTCCATACTGATATTCGCCACTTGGACTTGCCAACAGAGATCACAACGTTTTTCACTTCCCATTTCTCATATTAGTATAGCATAGTTGTTGGGAATGAGAAATTCGTTTAAAACCTCCATTTGATTAAACTGTAATTTAATCTCATAAAATATATTTTTGATAGGAGCGTATTATTCGGCAATCTGAGTATAGATTTATTATTCGTTAGTCATAAGATAAACTAGATGATTTCGTGGTTTATTGCGAATTACGGATTATTAAGTAATCCAGAACTTTCACCAACAAATTACAGATATTCTTACGCAATGACTACGTTTCCAGGTAACTGTTATTGCACTAAATAAGAATACTTGAAAATTTACTACCAATTGTATTTATCCTGCGATTAAGAATATATAAGGAAATGTATAATTTTGTACTGAAAGGGACTGTTATAAGACTTGCCAGAGAATGATTTTACGTGAAACTTGTTTGAACACACTATTTGTTGACTGAATTAACACCGCCTCTTGGCTTCATTGTTTTGATAATATTTCTGCAGAATATAACACTAAATTTGTGAAGGTTGTTAATTGATATTTTTATTGCCCAGTTTTCAATACCCCAGATTTGTTATTTGTTGTTATTCACTTCCCATGTTTGCTTAATCCTTTCTTTCTTATTCTGCTTTAATTCTGTTAAACACACTAGCTACAAATATAAGATTTAACCTTTTGCGGCTTTGATGGTACGATGCTGGTAGAGCACCTTCGCTCTGGATTTTTATTGTCCAGCCTTAATTCTGTCAGACACACGAACTATACAAGATTTAACTATCTCCAAAGATTTCATATTCTCTTCCCACGTTTGCCGAATCCTTCTTTTTGAAGGACTCTTGATGATGCAATAGTGGTCGAGCACCTTCTGTACCCTTTCTTGTCTACATATTAACTATATAATATGTAACGGTCTCCAAAGGTTTCATATTCTCTTCCCACTTTTGCTGAATCCTTCTTTTTAAAGGACCTTTGCCGGTTCAGTACAGGCCAAACAGCTTTGTTTCAAATTGTTTCTTGTCTAAAAAAGGTGGGGTGTGACCCAGCGATCACGCAACGCAATACTATCGTGAGTGGCAGTTTTGAAATTTTGCACGATTTTTTTTTAAGAAATTTGGAAATTGAAAGTAGTTTTAAATTTTACCGTTCAAAATTTAATTCCCTTCTTATTGTGATTGATAATTTTATAATAACCTAATTGCATGTATTATAATTATGAAACATCGATCCCAAAAGCGTAAAAATTACGACATCAATGATTTAATCTGATATTCGTTACTTTCTTGCTTACTTGAAAATTTGCCAAGACGCCTTTGAACGCCCGATATAGGCGAGATGAACAGCAATCATCTGGGGGAACGACGTGCTTAATTATGTTTACCGAATATTTCCGTTTTACTATCATAACTTCTCTGCTAAATTAGTACAGTTCTGGTCGTATAAATACTTGATTGATTTATCTTTATATGTATCCACGAAGATATGTAGCAAGGAACTTAGAAATTATTGAGCCAGTTTTCTACTTATGTATGTATATCCGCGTAGCGGTAAATAATGCTGAGTTACATACATTACATAGAAATCCACCTAATTTAATAATTTTAAAACTAGAAGAGAGCCATCAACTATCTGCGAAAATAGGACATCTAAATAAAAGCTTCCATAATTCTACGGCTGTCGACAAGTAAATTATATTTTTATGCTATGAAAAACTTACATTGCAATAATTTACTAGACATAAATATTTAAAAATCGAAATTCTTTGCGAATTACAGATATCGGTTGTGTATATCTCATTAAATAGCTAACAAAGGATGTTCATCTTTATCACCGATTGGAATTTCCAAAAATTACACTTTTGTTTGAAGTTTCGTCGACGATGAAATGATAAGTTTCGTAGATATCCTTTATCTGATGATATACGATTATTATTATATGTACGAAGTCCCGTGAAAACATTTTCTTTATTACGCACATGATTTTCAATCAAAATTACGTATACGTGGCCCTATAAGCTAATTTTCTGCCAGTAGGAGTGTAATACAGTTCTGAAGTATGCGATGAATGTCTCTCCTAAAGATTACAATGAAGAATTTGGGTGTTCCAAGTTTTGATTATGTCTTCAGTACTTGTCTGCGATGATATCTTGAAGAAACGGGGACTTCAAGGCAACGTACAAGTACAAGCTACGTTTGGGAAATATCACAGTACGTGAGTTATCGTTCTGTGCATTTTGGACTGCAGTTTAGACTAAATTTAGTTTTATGATGGAGTTTATACTTTAAAAATAAATTGGATTTACTTTCAGTTAACAAATCCACTGTGTTTACTTTGAAGTCAATTTGCTTCTGCTTCTTAACAATGTGCTCTTTCCGATTTAGCGTGACATCGGAAATACATGAATGCTATTTTTAAGCTGTCTGAATTTTAGTTAAAGTTTATTATATAATATAAATAAAATTACCCTTACTATATCTTTCGCAAATAATTGCAGATCATTATTTTAGTAAAATTGATAAAGAAACCAAAATAGTAGCCTTTCTTGTTACGTCTTGTTTCTTTGTCTTGGCTAGATACCGTTATTTTAACCTCTATACAGTTGGGTGTATTATCTTTTACCCATCCTTCTGATTACCAGCTCGATGTCGATTTAGTAATTTCCTAATGCTATTTAACCTTTCAAAGCTTTGGAAGAAAAATAGATCATAACGACTTGTTTGTTATACACGGAATCCTTATATGAAAATCAGGAAATCCGATGTATTTAGTATGAGCCCAATTTCGCCTTGAAACGGTTGGCACGCCTGATTAACGAGTTATCGTCATATATCTACCCCAATCCTATTGTTCCTTACGCCGATACCATCTAAACGACGAATAGAAAGAAAAGTGTTAATTTCTGTAATTGTATTTACATGTTTTATAACTCCCATTTCAGTCTTTCAGAGAGAGTTGCACTTAGGTAGTAGCACAATAAACGCTTTAGTGCATAGATATAATTTCTTCAAAAACGTTCGCAATTTTGGCATTAGTGACAGCATCAACAAGCATTAAGTTAATGAATCGGTTATTGATTATCTTAGAATTTATTGCTTTGTGTTGGTTTTGACACAAAATATACTATGCTCATATATTTCTTTCTGGAGGGTAAAAGTGCGGTTGTTTAATTCGTGTAACCCACGTATAATCTCAGAATTGATTCGTACGCAGCAACCGGGTGTGGGAGCGGATATGCAGGGTCTTTGGCGCTTCGGTTTGCAGGTCACGTTTCCTCATGAGGTGTTAATGTCTCACCATCTCTTTGCCTGAAGACTTCAAATATAGTTGAAAAAGGTGTCGATACCTTTAAGTATCAGTAGGTAGCTGTATTTCTCTAATTTTATGTGAATTAGATTTTCATGTTCTGATACAAACAAAAAAGCTGAATTCTGCATACAATTGTTATTTAATAGACTTGACTAGGATCAATTACGTGGGTAATGATTAAGTTCACGAAACATGAAAGCAAAGTAGAAAAGCGACAATTAGAATGGATCCGTCTCAGGATGAGGACAGAAAGTGACCAAATTATGAAACAAATTCCATACATAGTTGAAGGTGAAAAGAATAAATGAAGAAGATTCGTAAAGGTATAAAGCAGCGAGATAGTAAAAGCCTATCAACAGGGCGAATTATGTAGTAGGTAAGCGAAGGAAGAAATATTCGTTCAAAATTTGCACACTGACGCATCATGCAACCATCTTCCGAATGGAAATGCAAATTACTGAATCCAAGATTACCCATTGCTCAGGCAACTAGACAGCAATGAAGGGTTTTAAAATCTTCTATTTGTAATTTGGCAATCAAGAGACCGTCTACTATGCTGTAAGTATAACCCCAAATAGCTTGTGACAATAATAAGTTAAATCATCAACTGCTGGACACTTTTCTATCCTTAGTTTTAGTCGTTATTTTAAGATATCTTCCACTGTGGAAGATGACTTTGAGCTTTTTATCTTCATTTGCGCTCTTCACAGAAATAATCAGCCAAAGCAATCAGCAGTCAAGGAACAATGTAAATAAGGAATCAATTACAACGAAAATAAAACGAAAGCATAAAGTAAACATGAAACAGCACGAAGGTGACATAACCAAAAACAGCAAAGAGAAGAAAAAGATAAGAAATAAAGGAAAAACGGATAAATAGCACCAGGAACAATAGTAAAAGGAAGAGTTTGGAGGATGTGAGGGCGAAGGCGCATGACTGAAGAAATGCACAAAATAAGCCTCAAACTACTGATAATAAATATGAATATGAATTCCCTTAAAGGAAAAAAAGGAGAGAAGGAGGTGAGTTTGGTTCTTCTTTCGACAACCCTCTTGAATTTCTTCTTGGGCATCCCCCGCGATTAACGGAAGGAGTCTTCTTAGTTTCGAAGAGTCTCAAGATCTTCTTCGGTTATGCTATAGTTTTGTTTATTTTTTCAACTGACTCGATGGTTCTTGAATTGTTCTCTATCACTCGCCTCTACCTTCAGCTACTCGATCGCCCTTCTTTGTCTCCTTCTTCTACTGATTGACGCATTTGTCTGTTTGATTGTGCTCTCTTTTCTTAGTTATTACTGTCCATTCTCTGTATTTATCCTTCGTTTATGTCAGGTAAGTATGTCATACATTCCGCCATTTCTGATTTTACTGTGTACATTTTCTCTTATCATTCGTCATGTTCTTTATATATGCAGTTGTTAGGGTTTTCATCGCCCTATTTGTGTCGACCCAAATTTCGGCTCTATATTATGACTCTTAGTGGCCATAGAAGTGTTTCTTAAATTCTTATTCTTGTCCCAATTTTTACATTCTTGGTGCTTCATATGCCATTTCTAGGACATGTATAAGAATATTCTATCTGCTTTTGGCCCCATTTAGCTTTGCTGATAAGTAAAAAAGGGGTGAATTGAATAGTTCTTCGAATGTCATTATCGATGTCAAACCCATATAAAATAGGAAGGTTGATTAAAAACAGCAGCAATCCCCCTCCCCTTTAAGTAAATTCGAATGAGTTCAAATAACCAATTAAGAGTGTATAATATTCTGAAGTAAAAAGGAAACCACTAATTGAACTATCGGAGTTTAAATAAATAAAGATGGTGTCCCGGGACATAAAACGATCAAGCGGGTGTCTGCCGACTTCTCTGTAAGTTAATATAAAAACCATGAGAAAACAAGATGACTTTGCTAAGTACTGAACATGAGGGAGTTAATTGTAATAAAGTCGTCGACAGCATTGAAAGAAGGATGAAAATGTTGTGACCTTGTTTCTTGGAACGACAAAAGGAAATCGAGGGATTAGAAAATTAGTATTGGCTTCTTAAACACAAGATCAAGAAATAAACGAAGAAGATACAGTTGAAGATAACTGTCAAGTTACTAAAGTTACAAACAAACTGAAGAATCGGTGATTAAAGTGTATCGGCAAGGTTTACTATTCAATCCACTGAAATAAACGAGGAGGGTTTACTAAGAGTCTAGGAATTCAACTCTAAAAGAAACAAGAGCTTACGGTTGGAATGTCATTAGATAACCCCTGGCCATCCTAAACAACCGAATATTGATAAGTAATAGTTAAGTAATGGTCAATTTAAAGGTATTTACACTTTATTCTTCTTTATTATTAGACTACAATTGAATCGTCTAAAATACGATAATACTCAGCGATAAAAAGAATTAATTACAGCGGTCCCTGGACATATATACTTATCAAAACGGTGCACACGGGCAATGTGCAACCGATTATTGCTGAAAGGTCAAACTTTCACAAAACATACTAATTTTAGAGTCGATTGGAATTACATTGCATGTCAGCGTTAGCCGTACGATAAATAGAGATTATGTCTCTTGTGAGCATAATTGACCTTCACCTCCTTCCCGTCTATACATATACGCATATCCCACACCGATTACGAATTGTTTATCGTCGAACCAGCCGACCACGAAATTGTATCTCTTGTGCGCTATGCGTTCATGCATCTAGACAATTACGTTACTATATTCCTACCCTCGAAGGGTAAAAGTCAATTATTTCATTCTCCTTATTTACAACGTGTCGATATCCCGTATGCATGTACTTGGTTCAGACTTTAAACAAAACAAACGATGAACGTTTTCTTTTCAACCTTACCGCCCGCGCCGTTACTCAATCCGAGCTTTTATAAACAAGTCTGCCGTCAATTCGACTGATGGTCCTTTTGGTAAGAAACACTGAAAAGTTTGGATAAAGAACATTCTGTCTTGTGTCCTAGATATAAAATAGATAGTCAAAATTAACTGCTAAATCCTACTTTTTCAACTTATTTGTCTATAAGAAAGTCTACAGCAAGCGCTTCTGTGGTAATATAAATCGTAGATGTATTTTATTATGATTCTAAATGTGCTCGAAACGAACTTCTAGGTAGCCAACTGGGATTCTATGAAAAATATTTGATACGTTAATTTCAGGCGCCAGAATAAAACTTTTTCTATTCGCTTCTATGTAGAATTCCATCTTAAACTACATGTTTCGTAGAAAACGTTCCTTCTTTATCCAGCCACTTATTCGAAATTGTTAGTTGGATCAGATTAGTGTTGTCTAAATCATTATTTACTTAATCTCGAAACCTGTAAGTGGCCTGAAAAGAAGGAAGTGCATTAGCACTTGTTGAGAACTACACAAGGCAAATATAGAGTAACGATTAATGTCATACGAAGTAATATACAACACGATGAAGACTCCTCTGAAGTTGGGGCCCGAATTTTAAAAAAATCTAATTAGAGTTCTGGGACCAATAAGTATAGTTCTGGAGTTCTTGCATAAAATTTTCAATAGTTCTGCAAAATTACCCCAAAAAAGCAACCATCATGTTTCAGGGCTAGCGCCGTAATTTATTCGTTGAAGACTTCTGATCGTTTTGTTTCAGCTTAGAGGTAAGAGTTCTGGAGTTCTTTATTGTTTTCGGGAATGGTTCAGCAATTTTTTTGCTAAAGTTGCAATTTCTTGATTTCGCAAGAATAATTCTGAGTAGGGTTCGGATTAGAGTTCTAGGCAGCGCTCGGAGAGTTCTATCAAATATCCCCATAGCATTTTTATATAGAGTTGAAAATTCAAAAGTTATTTACAAAATTCGAAATAGTGTGCCATGTGCCGGGAAGAAAAAAATTGCACAGAGTTCTGATTAGAGTTCTGGGTGGCGCTCAGAGAATTCTATCGAATATCCCCATAGCGTTTTTCTATACAGTTGAAAATTAAAAAGTTATTTGCAAAATTCGAAATAGTGTGCTATGTGCGGGGAATAAATAACTTTTGAATAGAACTCTCCGAGCGCCACCCAGAACTCAAATCAGAACTCCTGTGCGATTTTTTTTCTTCTAGGCACGTAGCACACTATTTCGAATTTTGCAAATAACTATTGGATTTTCAACTGTAGAGAAAATGCTATGGGGATATTCGACAGAACTCTCCGAGCGCTACCCAGAACTCTAATCGGAACTCTACTCAGAATTATTCTTGCGAAATCAGAAATTGCAACTTTTACAAAAAGAATTTGCTGAACCATTCCCGAAAACAATAAAGAACTCCAGAACTCTTACCTCTAAGCTGAAAAAACGATCAGAACTCTCCAACGAACAAATTACCGTGCTAGCCCTGAAACATGATGGTTGCTTTTTTGGGGTAATTTTGCAGAACTATTGAAAATTTTATGCAAGAACTCCAGAACTTTACTTATTGGTTTCAGAACTCTAAGAATTAGATTTCTTTTTTGAAAATTCGGGAGCCAACTTCAGAGGAGTACCATGAAGGTTGCACTGGGTGGAATATTGAGCTCCTTTCGTTCTATTATTGTTGCAGTGAATTATTAAAAGAGAGTAGGGCAGACGTGGTGCATAAATTGGAATAAGACACAAAGAACTTCAACGAAATATTGAAGCGTGAAATCGTATGACAGACAATTACCAATATGAGAATAAACCCACGGAAAACCGAAGTTATGCTAATCATAAATGGGAGTGAACTGAAAATTTAAAATATTATAGCTCTCTATAATGTAACAAATGATTTGGAAACAAGAAAGAATGCTAGGATCCAAAGGGGGCAAAATTGTATCATACATTAAATAAAACGTTATTCGCAGAAAGGAAGGAGGTCAAACAACGAAAGCAAAAATTTATTGAACATCACCATTCCTGCGGGCCAACACAGATGCTTTTCCTGAGCGATAGCCTTGAGGCGTTTAAGGTCATAATCGATGGGCTACTTTTTATCCCAGCATAAATAAAAGTCTGGATTTATTGTAATAAGAAATATCAAAGGCACTCTTCCTCAAAATTCATATTGGAAAACAATTGCTAATCTCTAACTGATTAGACAATTTGCAAAATGTTTTCATCCCAAAAAGAGTTAAAAAGCTTATACCATAATTTCGAACTATTGTTGATGAGGTGACCAAAGGTTTCTTCTTCAAATCCGCCGAATTTCGAAGAAACTAGCAAGTTCTTCCATCGAAATTGAAGTTTTTCAAAATTGACAGGTACAGCAGAAGAATATTTGAACACGATTATGGATCCCTAAATACGATGGTACGGCATCTTCTAGATCCGAAACAAGGAGGGAATTTACAAAGGAAGGCGTTTGCGAATCGAAATAAATAAGGTTGTCAAGGAAATTATTGTGATAAAAGCTTTTAGAAAACTTCCGGAATTGGCAATAACTGTACAAAAGCAAGTTAATATTTAAATAATTCTTTGCCCTGTGTAGAAACAGAGACCAAATACCAAGGCAGATTGTAGAGTCAACAGGAAGTATCCCGAAAATAGTTTGCAAATATAGTCACTATATTGACTATTATGGCAAAAGATAATTTTTAAACGATTGGAAATCTACAAAACCATAATTATATTGTAAAGTTAGCATTGCAATTGTAATTTGCTGAAAAATGGGAAGCATTGAACTTTTGAAGTAAACTTACGAAGTAAACCAGATTAAGTCGAAAATGTTATTGTTTGGTTCAAACGTACAACAAATGGGCAGGATCGTAATAAATACGGAAAAAGACAAAAGATACATACATTGAGACGTAGTAATGATTTAAACTTACAGTGCGTATTTACCAAAGGACCAAATAGTCTTTTCGATGAACTATGGAACGTGCTTCGGTTTTTCAAAACAAACCGAAACTTTAAAAACGAAAAACAATTTGCTTTTTGTCAAGCGAATAATCCCAAATAATAATGGTAAAATACCAACATACCATCGGGGAACATAGCTTTAAAAGCTGAGCATCAAAGATCACGCATCAAACCACCACATGTTTATCCTCTGTTCACAATTAACACAGGTAGCCAATATTTACAGTTACTTAATGGATTCCTGACCGGACCAGAATGCCTGGATTTGGACACAAACCGTCGGTTTTCTAGTTGTTCTAACACGCCGGCTTATAAAAAGATATAAGGCATAAAAAGGTTGCTTGGTTACTATGCAAAAATACTGTGTGATATAGATACTGGTAATAATTTGAGGCACTTATAATTTGCTTAGGATATCTATGCAGCTCTTGTAGTGACGCTAGCTGATGCTACACCTACTCAAGCATAGATGCTTATGAGCACTGCAAAATGTTGAAGGAATCCCAAAATGATATCATTTTATGTTCGATCTAGTTAATATGGTACAGGTTTCCACCCTCCTTTAGAGAATGGTGTGAAGTTGATATTGACTCCATAAAAACGTAAATGTACGGATGAAGACTAAAATTAAGAGGGTGGAAAGCAAAAGTTAAAAACTAACAATGGCAAACGCTAGGAATAATCCACAATACCCCAAAAGAAAAAGAATTGAGATTCTTTGTCGACCTCTGAAAAGGCTGCCGAAACTTTCGATCTCGAATATTGCCCTTCCAGGGGCGACTTTTACAACCTCCTTCAATCTCCTGCGCTTTATCCTACACGTTTGTCTATATCGCTAATTGCACCTCTCGAAAAAGATGCTCATCCAACCCGCAGAAAGATCAGAGTGTCACGTTGATGACATCTGCATGGCTGGCTTGAAATTCAACAGGGCTTTGGAATCCAAAGGGACACGATGTTCTTGCCCAGTATGTTAATTGTCTGCCGAAATTAACCAGCTTTGAAATAATGGCATCAGGATCTCCTTAAGGTAACAATCTCCTAATTTCTACAGTTCGTAGTAAAGTGTAGATTGGCGCATATCCCAGTAGCTTGAAATTCTGGAAAAGTCACAATGTTTTTCATTTGGACCTACGCTTGGTGCTTGTATAGTAGTTCCTTGTTTTTCTGTCGACGATTTTATGACATTTGATTTGATCAGACATTATTTGAATTAGTTACTCGATTCTGTTACTTTATATCGTCCTGATGCAGTAAAAAAATCATAGTTTGTCTTTGTTAGACTACGTAAGCAATTTTAATAGGATCACTTCATTGAATCTATATTCACTATAATCACTCCCTATCTATTCTGAGCAGGATATTATCCCCGAAAGTAATGCTGATAAGTTCAATGCCATCTCCATGGCCATCTTTTCATTTCCCCAACTTAAAGAAAGAAATACTAAAATACCTCCAAGGACCCTATATGTCGATGTTATTGAATAATTGCAAAACCAATTAAAAATTTCGAGTAAATAGTTAACTAATTTGGTTTACTGATAGAGGGATCGTCAAAGATGTCAATAGAAGGCCTAAAGAAGAGCTGACGTCCATCAAGTTAAATCAGATCATTTAGAAGTTAACATTGTATATTATAGGAATTCAAAAATACAAAAATTTCACTTTGAGGTTCTTCTTTTTCTTCTACTAGGTCTGCTTTCTTTAGTCCTCTGTCTCTTCAGTATGTACATATATACATCTGTCAACCTGTCTCTTGGACGGCCTTCCTACTGTTGCCCATGTGTTTGGCTTAATGCTTCTGACTAATGTAGTGACTCTTTCGAGTTTCATTCTTGATATTAGGGTGCCCTGTTATCCACTTCTTGGTCCTGTTCATCGCTCCCCGTCTTGAACTCCGCATGTGGCTCTTATCGCGTAACCATTCTTCATATCTAGTATGTATCCTGATATGCTACTAAGGATTCTCATTTCTGTTGTTTTAGTCAGTCCTTTTGTTTGTGTGTTGTTTGTTCCCGTTTTTGCAAAGTATGTCACTATTATTTTGGTTATACTGACTTCAGCTCGGATACTCATCTTACAGTTTGCTGGTACTTAACTTACTTTGGAAGATTTATCTCACTGGTGATTTAGGCGCTCAGGTGGTTAAGGGTACAAATTTGTTCCTTCGACTATCGATAGTATGCATAACCGTCGTCCATAAAGCATTACCAATTCTTTCTTCTTATTTGTGATCTTTTGGTGTTCAAAGCTTGGACATGCTTACAAAATTACCGAGATGCTGCCAGAGACTTTGAGATTAAAAAGCGATTTTAACTACGTGTCCTGCGTTCACGCATATTACATTGTTGTTGTTGTTCTTCTTCTCTGCTTCGTTATGCTTATTAGCTGAGCGTCTTTATTATAAGTTTTATCCGTTAATCCAATTTTTCGTTCGTCGTTAGACTTTTTAGTTCTTGCATTGACTTATAATAACCCTAGATTCTCCTATTTTTTGCTATCCTGGGGCATGCTAAATTTGCCGGGTCTTCCTTTCCATCGTTTCTCAGGTAAGTCTGCCTTCATCCATTCTTAGAACATGCCCATAGTATTTTAAATTTATCCTGCCTACTTTCTCCAAGAATGGTTCCTATTGCAGTGTTCCTCTGGTGTTTTCATTTCTTAATTCATCGAGGCCCACTGCGCCTTCTATTTTTCGCAGGTATTTCATTTTCATAACAATTAGACTGGATCGTGTTCTTCTGTAGGGTTCACGATCAGCATCCATATATTGGTGGTGGTGTAGATATTGCATTAATTAAATACTTGGAGTTTAATCTTTACGTTATTATTAAGGTTTGATAAACGGGTGGATGACGTGTATCTTTAAGTAGTGTAAATCGGAGTAAGCCGGGCTTACACTACTTAATGAGAACATGTCATCTACTCTTTTATCAAACCTTAGTTATTATTATCAAGTAAAGTACGTGGGGTAAACGAATTTCATTACTTTCCTTCAGATTTATAAACAAAAGCCAGTCGCCGTAAACCGCAGGGATTTTTAAAGCAGGCCCTGATAGAACGTATGCAGGCGAAGACGGCCGAACGCCGTCGTCGATCGTGGCATTTTTCGCGGCACGCGATTGGCTAGTACAGCTTCGGGAAAGGTGTACAGCGTGTTCTAGACTTCGAGCGGTTTTCGAATATAGTTTTCTCGCGCTTGTAGCGGATGGAACATTACCCCACAGACTGTTATGCGTTCAGCGGCGATTTACGTTCGTTCGTCGAAAGTTCTCAAAGTTTGACATAATTTTTTCTATCACATATCGCGCCTTCTATTCAGCCATCGGCATTCGTAGACAAAACACGGACGTCGCATCGATGTTCCGGTGTTTACCCGGAATATTCGCGTTTGTTTACGAAGTTGCGAAACTTTCGTGCGAGTAACATTAACGGATTGTTTATTCCAATTTCCAACGGAATTTTGCGGAAGTATGGATGATAAACTTTACAAAAACTTGAAACGGCGATAGATCATCCCCGTAATTTATCTTTTTGCAGTATCGGATTATTCTTGTGGATTCGCCGAAATTTCGAAATTGAATCGGAACGCATTTTTCTTTTAATTTCGTCTAATTTGAAACGCACCTAACTTAGTGTAAATGTAACTCAATTGGTGAAGTGGTTGTTCTCTTCATGCGTACCCTGGCTGATAGTGATAGGAACACCTTGCCTAGGGGGTGGGTTAGACAGGCTGTTATGGGGGTGCTTAGGTGGAAGGAACTACCAGCTGGTAGAACGGATACGCTACAGAAGGGAGCTACTTTGCAGGTGCCAAATTTTATTTATTTATGCCAACTGGTTTTTTGTCAGTTAGCAAACTGACCGTTGAATTTTTATTTTTACATTTTCACATCCTGTATAATCACTGTGCATGTATAATAATGCCCTTGGTTTATAGATAATTAAGATACAATCGTTTCGCAGGTGCCTTTTCAATTCTAATTGGAGATTGAAAATGTGCAAATATTGGGCAGGTGCTTATTTTATGGCGAACACGTTTTATAGCTTTAATTATGAACATAAGTTAGTTGTGCATAAGAACATATACATTATATCTATGTAAGCAATCTACCGGAAATATTATTTGCATACATACATACATAACCATATGGACTAAGTTTCTCCATATATATTCACACAATCGAATTTGCACTATGAATTTTTTATTAAGTAGAGCGGTTGTATCTCATCTTTGAGTTTTACTTCCGATATTTTGCGGTAAATTTAAGAACTGTTTTACGGCAGCACAACTTTCTTGTGTTATAAACGTTTGACTAAATTTTGAAGATTTCGCAAACGCGAACTGCGTTTTTCTTATAAACGACGATTTTTGCTGATGTATTTGTATATTTAGAAAGATTAGCTTATCAATGCGATTAAAAAAATTATGTCTTATTGTATTATTAGGTGATGTTGAATCGAGGTTGATATCCTCTAAAATAGTTAATTTTCATGGCCAAGTGAACTACACACATTTTGAAAGAAAGATTTTTGAACTTGTTTCTTGTTTTCTTTGAAATAGAACGGATAATCAGAAAATGCATATTTACAAAACATTATACCGAAGTAGCAACTCGTTGTTTATGTGTTTTCTTTCCTGTTTTTTTTTGGATAAATCAGGTTAACTGTAGAAAAGAGAAAATTATCATTGGTATGAAATGTTGTAATTGTCACTAAGATGTTTGTCAATGAAATAGTTTTCATAATAAGTTATCAGAAAAATCCTGGCAGATATGCCTTTTTGCATTTAACTTTTACCTTGTGATCTTTCTTCCCCGCATTACTTTGGGTCCTTGCGAAGTCTGATAGTCTAGCAATAGAGTCATGCGATTGATGTTGTGCGGTACATCATATCACAGAATTTTATAGGTCATGAGCTTTATCTCAAAAATATGATCTTTACTTATCTGGTTATCAAATAATATAACAAAGTTTTACTTGATGAACGTTTATTTTGGAAATAGGATTATTTCCGAAAAATGTAATCCACAAAAAGAACGGCTCCAAATCTTTGCATGTAGAAACGAAATAGCAAGTGGTATTTGTATATTCTAAGAGAAATTCACGGAATGTGGTTCAAATAACATAGATCGTTAGTTTTTTCCATGAATCAAAGAAAGTTATTAATTCTGCATCTGGTGTCATAATTAAGGTTCCACAAAATGTCACTCTACCGCTTGTCCCCACTTACATGCAGGGCGTGAAATTAAGATTCGGGAGGGGGGAACAGCGTCAGTACCGTTTATACCACTTATCATGCACTCGTTTGTCAAACCTTAGTCATAATTAAGGTTTGATAAATAAGTGGATGACGTGTTACCATTCAGTAGTGTACACCGGACTGATGCCTTTACTTCTCCGAATTTTAATCTCGCGCTTTGCACGTAAGTGGAGACAAAGACCGGTTTACTCTACTTAACAGTAACACTCTTTTATTAAACCTTAGTCATAATATACAAAATAATAATACACACGTCCTAATGATACCTATTTCAAGTGTATACAAAATTTGTTTGAAACTTTGCTAATGTGATAGGTAGAACTGACAGGGTTCATGTAGAATATCAAATCAAATTTGACCTGCACAAGAATCTTATGATTTGTTACGATATGGCATCGAGATGTTTCCCAGATGTCAAAGAAAGTTACAAATTGTGCAACGAATAATGTCCACAATTAAAAATTATATAATCTGAAAAATACAGCATAACAATGCATACAACCACAAACCACTTTTTTGCGATATGCGTATTCTTGGTTTTCTTCTGGTGGTCTTTATCTTGCGATTCTTCCATTTACCAAATACAGCCTAGGTTCTTGGAAACTGGCTTAACTAATCCTTTATTTGTATAGCAGAAAGATCATACGATGGGTATTGTAGAATGTGATAGCGTAAAATATATTTTGCTTAGAATGTCCAAAATTTGAAAATCATCATTAAAATCTGCTTGTCAAATAATGCAAAATCGTACTTTGTTTCCGAAATATAAAAAGAAAATTAGAAGTAATTACGATTCAAGGAAGCTATGGATTCTCTAATGAAATACAAGGTTTTCACAACTTAAAACTACATGATCTAGCCAAAATGCAACCTTGAAAGCTACATACCATAAGAGGCATGTTTTCTTTAAGGAAGTACAGTTTTGATATAAAAAGAACACAAGTGCAATTTTTTGAACAATTTGATTTGTTACAAGAAAGCCTGTACCTTAATCTACTTTTCAACATAATTTTCATCACTATTAAAGCACCTATCGTTTCGCACAACCAGCTTCTGAGTTCCATCCTCATATAAATCTGCCGATTCATTTGCCAATCACTTTAGCACGGCCGTTTTGACGTCATTGTCATCTTGACATCATTGTCATCGTCGTAGGTGCAAGATTCGACGAGTATTCTTTATAAAATTATGGCAGAGGCCTTAGGTTATCGGAAATTCTGTTCACGCAGACTACCGAAAATGCTGACTGAGGTGCACAACACCAAACGTGTAGCTAGTGCTTTGAGTCTCCTTGAGCGGTACTGTGATAAAGGTCAAGAGTTGTTAAGTCAAATTGTCACTGACGACGAAACATGGATGGTTCATGTAACACCGGAATCAATACATGGAATGGAGGCATTCAACATCGCCTAGGAAAGTTCAAGCAAACAATTTGGGCGCCCAAAATCATGTGCACAATGTTTTGGGATAGGCAGGGTGTGTGCTTGTAGATTCTTTGTTTTGGTCCTTCATTTGAGAAATTATCTACGCAATCAGCGCCACGACGATGACGATGACGATGACGATGACGATGACAAACCGGCGATGCTGCAGTCGTTGGCAAATGAGGCGGCAGATTTCTATGAAGATGGACTTCAAAGAATGATAGGTATCTTAATATTCGTGGAAACTATTTTGAAAAGTAGATTAAGGTACAGACTCGTAAAAATAAAATTGTTGAAAAAATTGCATTTGTGTTCTTTTTATATCAAAACGGCATTTCCTTAAAAACATTCCTCGTATGGTGGTATTTCATTGTGTGTACGGCAATACAGAAACTTTTCAAGGTTGCGTTTCGGTTACCTAGAAACATGCCTCGTCTTTCTCTCTGCTTCTTACAATTAGGCAAACAGAGCATCTTGTGATAAGTTTTCTTCGTTTAGATACACATTCTTTACTGGTTGGTTGTCACGTTGTCGTTCACAGAGATAGGATTTTAATTTCTCTGGGCCCGAAACTCTGATACGAATTGAGAACCAATTTCTTTCAAGGACTTGTGCCTCATCATTTGTGGTACACAAACACAGTTGTAAATGTGTGTATCACTTGAACGTTTACTAGAATTTTCAAAACCGGAACTGGCTATTTCTTCTTCTATTTCTATATCTTTCTTCCATTTACAGGTAATCACACCATCAATGTTTTAATTGCCTGTCACATACCTATTAATTTTTACCAGGTTCAATGAGCAGACCCACATTTTGCAATTTTTGAGGTATTTTTATCATAGCTCGGAAGGCTCACTTCCTGAAGATGAAGAAGAATGCTGTACTCTAACTTACTTTTTCTGTACCATATCTTTCAGACTCAATGCCCATAGTACATCACCATCTGAAATATCATCAAATTGTTTCACCATTTTTATAACCAATCTTTCTTTTGCTTCTATAGCATTAATTTCACTCAAAATTGTATCGAGCTCCCTTAAAATTGATTCTCAAACTGTAAAGCGTATCCGTTATTGAAGAAGAGGGGTGGTGCACGTAATGGAGCACAGAGTAAGAATGGAAAGAAAACTATTAATTCTTCTTTTATGATTACCTTGAAAAAATCCTTTTTATGCCTAAGTTTTCGCTCTTTGTTTGTTCGTTTTGTAATTTTTGCGTTGTTCCTATTTTCATAATAGGTATGATTACATTGATATTGTAGTAGAGCGTATCATACGTCAAGTGATTATCACCAAAATTAGGCTGGCTGCTAAAACACAAGAAACAACTGTTAATGAGCACATTTTCTGCAAAAAAATTAAAATGTTGATTTAGTGTCGCCACTGGGTAAAATCACAAGCTCACAGCTGTTTATTGATGCGCTGGCGTGTGACAATACAACACTAACAATTTTCAAACGAACCCACACAGTTGAAAAAGGAAATTGCATTCCTTAGCGTAGAACTGTTGGTGTTCATGCTTAATTGAACCTAGTGTAAGGCCAGAATAGTCAAAATGATTTAAGAACAAAATTAAAAATAAAAAGTTTCTGTATTTCCGTAATCGTTTACGACTTACACTTACTAGTGTTGCTAAAATGTCACTACTATCGAAGTAAAGATCTGCAAGTATCCATAGGTATCTATGGGAGGACGTGCGATTGTTACTACTATTACCGAATCACTCATTTACAGATCTAAAAGCAAGTAGCATTTCTGCCTCTCTCCCTCTCTTTCCTTGTTGCTATCACGGACCAATATATTAAAACAATTCTATCACTCTAAAATAATAAATAACAAATAACCCTCTGACAATCCGAGCACGACACTGGAATTAGATTCGCCTTGAATGGTGGGTTCAAATACAGAATTTGAGCTTCCTAACTCTAGTTTTTTTTTGCAATTAAACAATAGTCTATCCGAAAAGGACCAATAGAGATAAATGCCAAGATGTATACTTTACTATATTGTAGATTACCCCACATTCAGTTTGAATTTCCCATGTGATTTATCAAATAGTCTGACCTAACAGAGGGGTGAATATTGTATATATGTGAAAGGTCTATCCGGTTCCTGTTTTCTTATTTTCACAATTATTGGTTTCCATGTCGAGTTCTTTAAACTGAAGGAATTGCATTCATTCTTTGTTTGTGGTAAGGCTATTGTTTTAAATTGGTTAATACCAAATTTCCATTAACATTTCCTACAAAATTATGTGCGCGTATTTCTTTTGCAATACAAAGAAAGAATCTATCCGCACAGGCTACCAAACACCTCCGTTTAACATTTTTATACACCGCTTACTATGCAGAACATCAACAGAGCTCGTAGCCCTATTGAATTTTAAATTTTAGCGCTATAAACCGAAAACAATTTTCGAGAACTGAAACTTTACATGCCTCGCCACGATTGACCCTTAAACGTTGATGAATATCTCATTTCTGCAACGGCACAGAAATAACACTTTACCGAGAAGTGCCCAGCTATGTCATTAGCGTTACATCCTGTAATGGCCCCGCTCTTATATTTGAAATTCAAACCATGCGCCATAGGGAAACCCCCTATTGTGGTGCACTGAATTTTAAATTCTAATAAGAGAAGCTATTGATGCCTTTCTGTACTAGAAATTCATTGTTTCGCTTCCTACAACCGGTCTGGGCGGAAGTTTGTCGTATATGGATTTTTGATGGCTTAGATAAGAAGTTTATTACAGGAATGGCTTTTTCACTCATGATAAATTGACTTTGAACACGCAAAATTGACTTTTAAAATTTGAACCCTATTTAACATCCATAAGCAAAAAACGGTGCAATCTTTAAAACCACATGACTACACGAGGTCTGTGAAGTTTGGCACCGCGAAATAGCAACTTTGGAAATGACATATTTGTTTGACTTTTTTGACCATGTTTGACCACATAATAGTTTCGCTTGATTACCCTTCATTATCGAGAAAAAAAATTGTTTTTCAAACATCAATGATCGATGATAAAATATCCCTCTCGTGTAGCAAATCGTTTGACCACTGCTTAGAATTTTGATGTAATTCAATAAACATTATTTATTCTTAAAAATTGTTTGGTAAAATGGATATTTTCAAATTGCTGGTCAAAACCGTTTACGTAATAATTTGACCATATTTGACCACCTCATGAATTTTTAGTTAAGAGTAACAGAAATTATTTATTTACTGAAAAAGGTTATTAAATGTAGATATTAAATGTAAGGATTTAAGGTCAAAACCGTACAGAAAGTCGTTTGCCCACGTTTGACCATCGCTTAAAATTTCATTAATCATCAGAATTAAAGTCGATACTGACAACTGACTGACTGTGCGTGGAACAACGTTTAACATGTTAGACCACCTCATGAATTTTTATCCTGGTGTATAAAAACCAATTTTGTTTTCAAGCGTGACCCAAACTATTTTTTTATATAAAACCATTCAGGAAAGGGAATATTTTTGAATAAGTGGTCACTACTGGGCGGGAAATCGTTCGACTATGTTTGACCACCATATAACTTTTTTATTATGTGTAACAATTATAATTTGTTAATAAAAATCTCTTAACTGAAGAGATATTATAGAATCGAAACACAACTTCACACTAACTCTCTATACTCTCCAAAACTTAAATTTCTTGGTACAAAATTCGAACACTTCTCCATTTGTAAATCGTTTAAAAGCCAACAACTGTCGAGAAAAATATATATAAAAACATACATAATTTTTGTTATGCCCTGATGAAATTTCAATCGATGTTCAAACGTGGTCAAACGATTTTCTGTACAGTATCGACCTTCGGACTTAAAATATCTACTTGGTTGAACAATTGTTAGGAATACATGATTTTTATACATCAGGATAAAGATTCATGAGATGGTCGAATCTAAACGGTTTTGACTACCAATCTAAAAATATCCATTTTGCAAAAACAATTTTTATGAATAAATAATGTTTATTGAACTTTATCAAAATTCTGTGCAGTGGTCAAACGTGGTCAAACGATTTGTTACACGCGAGGGATATTTTATCATCGGTTAGTGATGTTTGAAAAAGAAAATTTCGAAAAATTCCTTTTTTTCCGATAATGAAGGGTGGTCGAACAAAACTATTTTGTGGTCAAAAGTGGTCAGAAAATTGTCAAACAAATATGTGATTTCTAAGGATTTTTCTATTTTGTGGTGCCAACTTCACAGATCTGACTACACGGATATCAAACGATTTGTGTGCACACATTACCGACAGCACAAACCGGATAGATTTTTAAAAAGGCACCTCAAGAAAAGTTATATTCCAACACAATCGTCCACAATACACATTCATAAAAGGCGTTTGTTGCTGTTCTGGATACAATTAAATCTTCACTTTCTAAAATTTCTAGGTACTTATGATGGATTCTAAGGTAACGGTTGTAATTATAATTAAGCACCTTAAAGCATACTACAAATTGCGCATGGACATTACGACCTAATACTTTACGTCAAGATAATTGTAAGGAAAGTGTGTAACTTGATGTACACAGAAACAGTAACTGAATTTCTCACCCAACTATACGCTGCACAAAAAAAAAGCTCTGCTGCTTATGCAAATACTAATTACAAATGCCTCTAACGAGGAAGCTAGCAACAGATTACTAGGAATCTTTTAGTATACTAAGTTCGAAAGGTGCTTGTATTCTCTTAAGGAAGGAGCACATTTTGCGTCTGTAATTACACAATCACTAAATAAACGAACCGTTTTCCTTATGTTAATAACTCGGGTACGATTTACCACGTTATAAACTGGATGTGCAGGGGTTTAATTTGTATAGCAGCGTCAATACATATGATAATATTTTTACGATATTTTAAAATGATGGAAGCATCCTGCTTAGTTGTCTCCAAAAATTTTAACTTTCCAACTTCATACAGTCGAACATTATAAAATATATTGACTTTTTAATCCGTATATATATTTTTGATTTATTATGAAAATAGTGTTTTATGCACCTCCAATTTTATTGCTATCAATAGAACAAAATTTTCAAAACAGGTCCAATGGTGCAAAGATGAATACAGGTACTTTATCTACCTTCAGCGTATTTGACATATGTGTAGCATAGCATGTCAACAAAGATAAAACATGTTTGGCCACTAACGAAATATGTTAAAAAATTCTCATCGATTTTCATTTATCTCCCTCGTGGAAAATGAAGGGCGTGATTCATGCGACAAACTTGCATTTCATCGAGGTACTAATATCGATTCATTCTATTTGTTCACGTGTTTATGTTCCTTATAGATAAACAAGTTTTATTGTTAGACGAGGTTCTCTAGAAGTTTAATTAATAAATTGCATTAAAATCTATAATAAGAAAATTCGCCGTTTTAGGTAGCATGAAAGTGTCAAATTTGAGGTGATCAAGGGGTATTAGGAAAGTTCTAATATAATCAAAGATCTGAGATCTGGCTTTCGTTAAAGTACTACTACCGGTTAGAATTTTGGAAAAGAAAATGATTTTTATGACGTTTTATGAATCCTTATACCTTCAGAAATCATCTCCTAAAATTTTGTAGTGAAATTTGAAAAAATAGGACAATTGTAGCAATTTAAATGCGCGCGCGTTTTCGGCGTTCTACCGGCAATTTGCCCAGTTAGGGAGCTGCTCTCCTCCCATGTCCTATATACCGCCTGTTCTACCTGCTCCCATTAACCTTTAATTAGGCGCATCAAGAAAGTCACACAATTAATCGCCTGGGGTCTCAAGTGACCCCAACGAACTTATTGCAAATGTAGAGTTTGAAATAAGTAAAACAAAGTATATTTAATAACATTTATTAGAGTGCTTTATTTTCAATTATCTAATATAAAAACAACAACATGGCTTTCGTTTCAAGCATAAAAGAAAATAAGAAGCGATCGCATTTCAAACGCTCTAACACATTCCTTTTCGATTTTAAATTCTTGTGACCCCATGCGCCTAATTAAGGGTTAAACTAACCTGCGTCTTGGCGCCATTATAGTTTTGGCTTATTCTCACGTGGTCAGTTCGGATTTCAAGGTGCACAGAAGCAGTAAAATAGGGTAAAAAATCCATACGGAAAAGACAGCAGAAAATCACAAACTTTAAACGCGTTTTACTCAAATTAGCATTATTTCAAACTGCGCGCTGCACTTATTCTGCGCAACCACTAGATGGATCTTTTGCATTCTTGGCGAATTTGTTTACTTTGATCTCGTCTACCGTAATTCACCAGAAAATTGCAGAAAAATTTCTAAAAAAATTTGGCAAGGGAAAGAAGGTGGGAAAAAGGTGATTTTTACATCTCTTTTTTACAAAGCCGTCATTTTTTCTAATTTTTTATAAATAGATGGTGAGTTATGACGTAAACTACCTTCCTCTTTAAAATACTTCTTAAAATTTCTGTTTCAGACATACCAATTTTGAGATTATTTCAGCGCAGTGTGAGGGTCTCATTTTCGAGGACTCGACTTTGGCGCTCTGTAGTAAATAATGCTCGATCAAAAAAAAAAGGAGAAAAAATTTTACACTCCCAAAGTATGTACAAATTAAAGGCAAAAGCTTGTATAAAGTTTTGTAATGAAACAAGAAAAGAAAAGTTTAAATATGGGTCATTTTTTAGCCTTGAAACCGGTAATAGTCCCTTAAAAAAATTCGTTTTCCTCGTGGGTTCTAGAACGTGTACGAAAGCTGCAACCTGATTCGGGGCTAAAATAAATAGGCCAATTGCTTATACTTGTACATGCATGTGTATCCTCGTAGGCTTTCACAATCGACTGTGCTTATTTTCTTTCAATTTCTCCACTTATAGGTATTTCTTAAGAAATATGGCGCTGATTTCATGCGAACAAATGATCTCGTATACAGTCTGTTTGAGAAGAATGTGTACAGCAAAGCTACCTGCCCACTTCTAGAGGTCACTTGATCCTTCTCGTAAGATGGTGTGTGTGGAAACCATTAGTTACTGACCAAATTTGGGCAAGAAATTACGCATACGTCTTATGTATGCATAAGACGTATGCGTCACATTACGAAGGAGTGTTTCTGTATATGTATCCGAAAGTACCAAAACTCTATCGTACGCAGAAACTGTAAAATCCATTAAAATATCTGGGTCAGTGGGTGAAATAATATTTTGAGGTAAAAAACGTCGATAACCTGCCAGACCGTATCACTACATTAGCCATCGAAAAAAGGGGCCAAATTGATTTTGCGGGTAGATATTAGAAAATTCCTGGATTATGTACCGTTACATAGTAGACCAGCAGTTTGAGTTTGACGTAACGAGAACGTGCATGTGCCATGGGATAATGTAAGAAGACGATTAAGAGCAAATGGTGTAAAATTTCGAAACACGATAAAAAGCCTCTCGAAGAAATAGAACTAATACAAATTTCTACCGCAATTGAGAGAACGTGTTTTTGTACTGACGAACCTTTCTCTTGCGCACATTCAACAATCGACCATATCTACTTTACCCAATCTGTTAATCTTGCGAGACTTCCAAAAACAACAGTGTATTTATAGGAGCGGTCGGTTAACAAGTTAACTTAAGTTTGTAGTTGTTTTCCGAAACAAATGTTCAAAATTGATAGTGATTGCAGGGACTGGGGTGTAGTTTTTAATAGAGACACTATATCACATCGGCAAACTCTTCACCACACAATTACGTCGTTAAATTTGGCAAGATACGGTTTGAAGATGCTAGCCTTGTTCCTAGCGGAACACATGGCACCGGATTTAATCAGATAATTGCGTGGTAAGGAGTTTACTGATCTGATATAGTATCAAGGATTCAAAATAAGGCACAATTTACACTCTGCCAAGCTGATTAAAATCTATCAGATGACTTTGTTACCCAAAAGTGGTTTACTAGTAAAACCAACATTGACTAATGCAAAAGGATAACAACCCAAATACAGAAGTCGTCTGTGTACTGCGTGGAAGAAGAAAATGACATTCATATGGTGGATTGGACCCAATCAAAAATGGTTTTTGGGCTATCATGAAACTGAAGCTGAAAAGCAGAGAGATCAGTCTAATCAATCGGTTGATTCGTCAGGTTCGATTTGTATGTAGGTTTGTCTCAAGATTTTGGTAGAAAATATGCGCAATTAATTATTTATACCGAGAGCAACTGAATGCCGTATTAATAATAAACCATTTTTACATATGAAATTAAGAATATGAGTAGTCTTTTCCAACTCAATATATACAATAAAATTTCTTTATTTGTGTGTTCCTCTTTCTTTGTCTCTCCAGAGCTTTTTGAAGCCCACTGATAGGCTAGAAAGCTGAAAATTGGCATGCATATAGTAAGACGCCTAGACCAAATCCTAACGTAACCGGATTTTTTATTTTTGGCCTGTGGGCGGAGAATTAAGACGAAAAAGGGGCGTGGCAAAATTCAATCTTTTAACATTTTAGCTTCTATTTTCTTTTTCTTCCTGCCTGGCAGGGACAGACTTAACAGCTAGTCACAAATATTTTTCGAATTTTGCCACATACACTCTTATCAAATAGATGGACATCGTGGACGATACACAGGAACGTGAAGCTTTTTTACTTCACTACACAATATCAACTGGTATAGTAAGGCTCTGTCGGAACTTACTCGAAATGATGTGGCCTCAGAAAATTAGTTTCAAGCGAAACGTCGAAATTGAATAATCGACAATGGAAAAATCAATAGAGTTTTATGTCTTTGCAGAGAAGTTCCAGCAAATCTTGTTAGCAAAAACTAGTTCAGGACAGATATAAACACCCTGTTTAGAAAACTGAAGTACTTTCACTCCATTCTAAATTTAAAAAATTCTATTTCATATTTGTTTGCTAATTACCTACTTTTAGAATTCATGCAATTACTTGTACCGTACCCATTCTTTCTATTCTAGCTCATTTTTTTTTCACGTCCGATGTTAGGAGCCATTACATTTTATTAGTCACATTAATGGCATTTAAACACATTTCTTCTTAGCAAAACTGCGGTTACTTCTTTCACTCTTCCCTGCTTATCCAACTTTTACCTTCTGCAATTCCTTCTCATTCCAAATTTTAGCCTCTGGATGCATTTCCTGATATATTTATATCCTTAGTTTTTCCTACTTTGTTGGAATGGTCTTATTTCTTCCTTTATTTTGTGCACACCTGTCTCTCCCACAATATCCTTGTGTTATTTTGTTGACATTTTGTCCTGTATCGATTACGAGAAAAAGCCGAAAAAATATGTAGTCTTGAATGAAGCGATACTCGCACATTGCGATTTTGTGAACAGAGATTAAAGGTGACCACTCAACAGCGACATTCCTTCATATCAACGTACTAAGGACAGTTATATGCAGTAACTGTCGGATGATGAGTGCATAGGTTCATCACCCTACTAAAAATAAACTTGATCATTCGGTAGATAGGCTCCTTTGAATTAGGAAACAAAACACCGAAAGCAGGAATGAAATCGAACTGAATAAATTGTAAATAGTCCAATGCGGTTAACGTTTCTTCAAAGAAGATAATAATGTGACCGGAATTGCTTCAAAGCGTTCTAAGAGAAATAACAGTTCGATTGAATAAGGAGGGTGAAGAGAATGGGCAATACTTTGAACAATTAAGACAAAATTTATTTGAAATTGAATTAAAATTTAGAAATCTAATGCAGTAATAAATTAAAAGTGAAGTAGTCAGCAAGCATAGCAACAGAGTTAGGTAATGGCTGTTAAACTAAAATATCTTGAAATAAATAAGTAATTTATAAGTTAGTATAATTTTGGGAAAAACCGGAAGAGGTATTGAACTGAAATGTAAATTAAGAAATGCATATTCAAATATATAAATTGACTTATCTGAACGTTTTCGTGAAAAGACAAATATTATGAAGTTACCAAATACTAGTGTGGTCACTAAAACAGGTACAGGCTATAATTTCATGAAAAGAAAAACGTATTTTTAAGTTTTTTTACAAATTCCAATCCATAGAGTAGTCTATTGTTTAGTGGTATAAGTAAACAAAAATACTCATTCAGATTTTTCTATGAACTTGAATTCTATTATTTACGAAACAAAGTCAAAAATTCATGTGGTCATGAAATAGGTACAAGTAATTTGTTAATATGATTAAATAGATAAAATAATAGCGTTTAAAAAAGAAAATAAATATTTAACTTATAACTAATATCTAATCTCTAGTGGAGTCCTCATATCAAGTTTTTTGTATTTCTTGTCATAATTCGGTCTTACCGTGATAGGTTTCTTTTCCACTTGTTGCCTTAAAATCTCCTCAATTCCATTACTGAAATCCTATTGCTCCGAAACCAATCGCTTACCAGCTTTGAAATGTGTTTGAGGTCGTTATATTGCTGCGAAGGCCACAGAAATGGTATATTAACTTCAGCATAGGGTAACATGACTTCCTTTGTAAACTTCTTTAGTTATAGTGTCACTAATCAAATAGATTGGTAAAACTCGATTCCAAGAGCAAGAACCCCTCGTCATTATATTTCCACCACCATGTTTAATGATATTCTTTTGTGTAACGGGAGATAAGTTATTGGCCTTTTGGACGTTCTACATTCCTTCCAGCAACTTTACCTACCAAATTGATCTTGGTCTCATCACCCCACAGGAGATTACACCACTTTTTTGCAGCCTCTTGTCCACTTCACATTATATGCTCAAGTGCAAAGGCTTTCCTCTTCTGTAAGTTCGCTTTCCTAAGTAACGAAACCTTAGCAACTATTCGTCCAGGTAGTTTCATATTGTATGGTCATCATCGTACAGGTCTGGTTTATATTTCATTATTAATTTCCGCTACAATCGCTTTGGACGACTTAAAGGGATCTCCTTTGACCAAAGTTACAATGTACTCGTCTGTGATACGAGATGCTTTTCTTACACCTCCACATTTTTCGACTGGATTTCAAGGCATTTTTAACAAACATTTTTGATCGTCCCATTAAAATTATAGGATTTATTTTGATTTCTAAGATTTAGAAGAAGTCCCCTCTCTTCCGCTGTGCAAGGTTGCCCACAACCCATCTAACGATCGTATTATATAACATCAACAATAATCAAACATATCTTTTAAGGAATCATTTATATATTTCAAATTGCCTATTTTAGTGACCACTGAAAATCTTTAATGAAACTGCGTAGTTATTGTAGCAAACTTACATAACGGTTCTAACAAACTGAACAAGCATAGAACTTTGCCAGTTGAAAAAATTAATATTATTCAGAATTATTTTAGAATAAAAATTTTGCATAAGTTCGACGCCAAAGGCTGCGTGCGTATTTTAGTGACCGCATGCATACCGCATATTCCTTTCATCGTGAACGCACTGTATAATATATGTATGTACAGTAAATGCGTGGAATAGTCAATCAGCTACTGAAATAAACAAGTAAACAAACCCAGGAACATTCGCCGTGGTACACATGTCAAAGATGAAGTAAAAATATATACTTCAATTTAATCGAGTTATCCCCTATTTATTCAGAAATTTTAATAAAAGCCACTGTAATCCTACACTAACTATTAGTTACATACCCTATTTCAAGAATGGAAAATAAGCCGTAGTTTTGATTTGTTCGACTGCCACATATGAAGCGACCGGATTAACCGACGGCATCAAATTTTCGATAAATTCCAACACAAACGTAGTGCCACAGAGATAAACATTTAGTGATCCCATAATCCCAAAATGAATTAAACCGTCAACGTGAAACAAAATCGGTTGAATAAATAACAAAATTATTTTCCAGCTGTTCTCTCTAAATAGAACAAATTCCAAAAACCGCCAGTGTCGAATTTTCAACCAGCGAGCGATTTTAACATATGCAACGTTAGCGTGTTTGTGGAACAAGTTTACTGTGTTTACGCGATACAAAGTTTGTTAGTACACTATACGATCTCAGAATTTGAATTTGCTACACCTTGATTTTGCATAATTGTTTGCCCATACCATTAAGTTCCTAGTACATATGTATATTCGTTAGGGAAGTCGACTTGGTGTTATCTAATGTATTCATAAACGCTTGTACTTGCATATACATGTGTATGTAAGTTATAACTGTAGTTTTAATTAGTGTACTAAAAATATGTTGCGAAATATATGACTTTCACTTACGTATGAAATTCTGAAATATGCTTATAAAGTAGTTATAATGAACTTTAACTAAAATTAGTGAGTGTGCGTTTTACATTTTAAGTAATTATAAAAGTAAATTAGATATAATTGATTCTAACATTATTTTAAGCACGATTTGATAATTAACGCTGACGTTGAAGTAAATGACAATTAATGTACTACAGAAAATTTACAATGTGGTATCATCATGAAGATTTCTTACCTACACTCTATTCTATAGTATTCCGTTCTGTACCTTTACTCCAATTCAATTTTTCTTTCTTACTAAATTATTTCGTAATTGACGTGAAAACTCTACACACACATAATTTACATGTAGCACCACGAAATTGGTTGAGGTTGTAGTTGAAAGAAAACATTCGAATCGATAAATGTGTATACAATTATCTGCTATTAAGTTTAGTTTGATTAAGTATGCTATTAAGTTTAGTTAAATATTCGTGTCTATCGTTTAATTTTCATCTAAAACATTTCGAGATTACTATTAACATATCCATTTCTCCTTTTTTGTGTTTACTAATAAATTATGACAAACAAGCCCTTGGAAGTTCAATACATTCGGAATTTCCTGCTAAAACCTTTACTTACGGTACACATGTATGTGCATATTTCTACACGATCCGTTTCTCTTTGATTTCCTCTCAATAATCGAACATCGACTGAAAGGATGTGTGTTCTAAAAATATTCATGCTGTACGATACCTTATACAATTTTTTGTTTGATTATTGACCGGAAAATTGTGAAAGGAAATACTACGACATTAACAACGATCAAAAGTCTATATACGTATTTACATCAGAAAGAAACCTGAAATTCAACATTTGTGCTTTTTAATTAGCATTTAGTTAATGGCCAACTCACAGACCTGCTTTTGTTTAATTGAACCAAGCCTAATACGAAATGAAAAATGGAACCGAATTGGAAGTAGATGTCTTACGCTAAAAATTGAATAGCTAAGAATTGGTTAAAAATAAAATGTGTATACATCTTATAAGACACTAATATTAATAATGGTGAAGCACTAATGCCTCATAACGGAGCATGGATCGCAAGTGTCGAAGTATCTGTTTCTTTGCTCTCACACAGGGTTACCACGTATCGATCCATTCTGGCATAATACATTATCATGTAGTGGATATCATGTAATAGAAGATATTTATTCACAATTATAATATTAACAATTATAACTACCCGTATAGAATCTTATTGAGCATCTGAAAAAGATCTTGTCTCTGGATAATCAAACGACCAATCAACAGCATGGAATACCGGAAACTGAACTATGATTTAGGATCTTCTAGGAAACAATATTCACCAGATTTGCAAATGTGTATCCTCTTTGATTTTGATTTTTAGCTTCTTTATATAGCCAAGAACGCTGTTGAGTAGACGCTTAGATTGCCAACACAGTATCATAGTACCAGTAGTGTTGTGAGTTCATTACGTTCTTCCTTCCATGTGATTAGTACTTTTTATAATTCTCTCTTAGTGTCTTGTTCTCAGATATATTCTTGGGTCTGCTGATTGTAATAACACATTAAAATTCAACACCTGTTTAGCTAGGGTTTTATACCGTGCTTTGAAGATGAATCGTATTTATCTCTAGTACTTATTTTCGATTGTGATCTCCGTTTTTTTTTTTGTATACCTTTATTCGAGAAGGCGACAATTTAAATTACGTAGCTTGAATGTTATTGAACGTCTACATTCCAATCCCGAGCGATCAATTAATGACCACGAATATTAACAAATTAAGACCCCGAGAAAACAATAAGAAAATCGGTATACTTTGTGGTACCACATTAGTAAAGTTAAATATATCTTTGTCTGTGATTTTCATCCTCATCCTGACTAAAGAACTTCTGTAGCATTTCATAGGTAGTTAAATTTAATTAGCTCTTGTTTCCTATTTTATACATCTGCTTTCCTTCCATTTAGTTTATAGTTTTCGTTATTTTTTAGGTATCACATCTCCCGATATTCTACTATAGTTCTTCACATTGTACACATTTGATTCTAATGCATATCTGACAATCTTTAAGGGTTTACGGAAGACATGCCCTACCCAGTACTATGTTCCCTTCTCACTCTATAGTTTACTTGTTTTATATTACTTTTACATTAAAAACTTCGAATACTTGTTGTTTAATGTTTCCAGTTTCCTTGGAATTTTTTGTCTTTATACTCCAGACTCCCTACCTATAATATACTTTTAACTTCTTTTTAATAGTCATTGTTTTATTTATATTTATTCTTTCATTCTTTGATTATCTACACGTTAAACTTTTTCTTATATGTATTCTTCTTCTTCCCGGATGCTTCCTGCACCCCATAGAAAAATCGAAGATTATGTTTCGTGTAAATTTTGGCTCTCTACGCATTTCTGTCTAATTATCTATAACACCGCACTGGTAGACAAGTGCTTCTAGATTTCCTATTTTCTCTGTTACAATTTTGATTGCCATTTTAGTTTTATTCCTATTTTTGAGAATTTTTTAAAGACCAAAGGCATTTGTACGAATCCACTATCTGCTCAACTGACATAAATGAAAAATATGTTATAACATGAATTTCCAATCTAGAACAGAATCAAAGGTCGTCGTTTAAAAACGATTTTTAGAATACCTTTTCACAAGGATAAAGAAACCGATCTTATTCAAAATAGGATTAGAATAGTTGAACTGGATTATATAACAAAATGTCTGCAATTCGTAAGAAAGGCCAACACCAGAACCGGAACAGGAAATGTGAAGAGAATCGAGAATTACTTTCTCGATTGCACAAACTTCAGAGAATAAATCACTTCCATGATACATCTGGATACTAGAAGCTAGATGGTCAAAACAGAAATGAAATTGATCAAATGTAAAGAAATATAGTACTGGGACTCATGATGAAAGATAGTTGGAAAAAGAAGATCGGTAAAATAGGATATTACAGCCTATTTTTGATCGTACTTTCTCTGCGACTGCTGTTTTGCTTCACATTATGCGTTTCATTTACTGTTGTTAGCCGTATGTCTTCTGTAAATTCAGAATCATGGAGAATCGAATTTATACCCATTCTGTTGTACTTGATATTTGACATAATTACTTCACAAAAATTAGAAAAGAATTGACGGAAACGTATAACCTTTCCATATTCCCGCATTAACGTTAAATAACTCTGACGGTTTTTTATATGTACAATTCCTACCGCAAAATTTTCGCATATTGGTCCTATAATTGTTATGTATTTATTTTTACCTCATGGTGCTCAAGAAATTACACATTTGTCCTCCTAATATTATGTCGAAAGCATTTTAGAAATCGACGACGTTAATACGAACTTCTTGACTTTCTCTGATTTGTTCTATTCTTTTGAGAGTAGATACATACATTGTGTACCAATTGTGAACGTCACTAATTGCATGCATCCCGATTTACCCGACCTGCTTTACTCGATTTTCTAGAATGTTCTTTTTTATCCTCAAGACCTCAAACTGAACGTAAAATTGAGACAGGGGAGGAAATCTATTTCAATTTCATAGACTTGCGAGCAGCCTTCGATACAGTGGATAGAGGGAGTACAGATATCTGTCTAGAGAAACTAGAGGTTCCAAGAAAAATGCGCCAAATAATCAATAGTCTATATTGTCAGGTTAGGGGGATAGTACAAGTGAGTGGAAAGAAGATCAGCAGATTTTGAAATGCAAGTGGGAATAAAACAAGTCCATTAATATTTATTATAGTAATGGACAGAATCCTGGAAAATACGAGGAGACGCACCGAAACTGAGAAGACACTGATATGATATAACAGACTGGAACCTGTAGTTGTGGATGCATCACTGTACGCCGATGATCTGGCACTAATAGCTGACAGTTATGTGAAAATGGAAAAATTAACAAAAATATGGACAGAAGAAATAGAAAAGATGAAAATGGAAATAAACGTAGAAAAAAGCAAACTAATGGTGATAAATAATAACGAGCCGGCCAGTAATCTAATAATTAAAATAAACGATAAACAAGAAGAAATTGTCGACGCATACGAATATTTAGGTACTATTATATCGAAGGATGGGAAAATTGATCTAGGCATAGCAAAAAGAGGACGGAAAGCCACAAACATATACTACGCTCTGAATCAAACCATGTTTGGAAAAAAACGGAATAGAACCCAAGATCAAACAGATAGTATACAATGCAGTAGTAGCCCCCACAGTAATGTACGCAAGGGAGTCTTGGACAATACAGCAAAAACACGAAGGCAAAATAACAGCTATGGAAATGAAATTTTTGAGAAAGATCGTGGGGAAAACAAAAATGGACAGAATAGAAAACGAACAGATAAGGAATATGATAAATCAAGAAGATATACTAAAAAGAATTGAAAAATGTCAACTGAATTGGTACGGCCACATAATTAGAATGGAACAAAAGAGTTTAACAAAGAAAATAATAGAAGCCAAAAATAACGGTAGAAGAGAAAAGGAAAGACCAAGGAAAAAATGGATTGACAGAGTCAACGAATTGGGACGAAACCGAGGGAAGACCATAGCAGAAATGAGAAGTATGAGTACAGACCGGACTCGATGGAAAGAATGGATTAAATCGTCGTAAGATCCAAAAATAATCCGACGCTGAACGGCGTAAGGATTGACGAGAAGAAGAAGAAGAAGAATACCTCAAACTGAGAGTGAATGTTTACCTTATAAATTCTCAACTGTTCGCAATATAAAAACTAAACGTGTTTCTAAACCAATTTTTTTTTTGGAATTTATTATAACACGTTCTTTCTTTGTGTTTCAGGTAAGAGCAGATGTGCTGACTGACAATGAGTCATATCTCATAGTACGTAAGTGAAATCCTCCTAAATTCATAAATTAAATCATGAAATGAATGGCAAAAATAATCTTAACAAACCATTAGTGTCTATTAGCAGTGAAAGTAACAAATTGGCTCTGACTCTTACTACAACGTGTTTGACAAATTCCACATAAATATTTCAACCACCAACTGGTTACCTTTGGTGAAGAAAATTCGGTGTAATAATGATCGGAGCTAATGTAAGCTAGTTCTCTACTTTCATATTTCTAATTGAAACGACAGTAACATATATACGTTTGTCGTGTGTTCATTTCTATAAGTTTATGTAAATACAAAGCATACGAGGTACTTCCTAATCGAGGTGGAAAAGTTTTTAGTTTTTCTTTTTCCCTTATTCTTGGTGCACTGCACTGAAGCTTACTGCATTATTGTGCCCTCTAGCTGATTTACGCCATTAAATTGGTGCCCACCTTACTAATTGGAAACCCTTTTTACATCCTTTTTTTGCTGACTAGCGGTCTCGGTTCTAGGGTTCAGTCCTTTCGCCGCTTCTATTCGGATTTTCCTCAGCTTGAGCTTGAGCCACATCGACTTAGATGATTCCAAATACGTATGTCGACAACGAATTTCTCTCTTCGTTTCTTCATTGAGGATGCCAGTTGTTGAAATAAGCATTGAGAAAGTCTCCAAATCGATGTAGCTAAATTTTGACATCGGAATTCTCTTTTTGAACATAATTAATTATGAACGGTGGTATCTAGACCATTCTAAAGAAAAAAGAATTTCAGTCTTGTATTACCAAGCAAATTATATTGTATTGGCTTTGTATAAGATGTTATACATGACTGCATAAATTATTTGTGAAAGTGAAATTTGGAAACTTGGCCTGTAATTGTGATTATTTTCTAACAAGTAACTGAAACTGCGGCTGTATACAGAAACAAATTCATGAACTATAATAGAAGAGAAAATGTTTGCGAATATTATTCTAAAAATAACTGACAATACATCTACCAAAATAAATAATTATAGTTGAAGTGAAAGAAAGGTTATTTTGACAAATATGTAATTTATTCAATGGTAAATTCTTTTAATTTATTCTCAATAATGAATCTGTACAAAGCGGAATAGAATCGATTGCTAAAGGAACAAGATATGCGGACTTTGAGCATGTTTACAGTTGCTGTATTAATTGACCGCTTCATAACCAATGTCAAGGTCTGATAACAGTATACAAGGGGTACCACGAACTAATCGATTTGGCAAACGAATTTATCATACCAGATTTATTGATTAACATTTCGAAGCGAAACCCGAAGTGGAATGTCTTCGAGTTTCCTATGCAGGAGAGTTACAATGCATTGTTTCATTTAAAAAAGTCAAAACGTTGTGAAGAATGGAGCAAAAGCATTATCTAGTGTGTTGTATAATTAATTAATAATACATAATTAATTCAAATGTGTGGTTTTGTGCTCCGCATATTTACTGTACACACCTAACGGATCCAATCTATATATATAATTTCCTTATTTGTGTGTTCCTCTTTTTGTCTATCCAGAGCTTTTTGAAGCCCACTGCCATCAGACTAGAAAGCTGAAAATTGGCATGCGTATAGTAAAACGCCTAAGCCAAATCGTAACGTAGCTGGATTTTTGATTTTTGGCCTGTGGGCGGAGAATTAAGACGAAAAAGGGGTGTGGTAAAATTCAATTTTTAACATTTTAGCTAATATTTTCTTTTTCTTCCTGCCTGACAGGGACAGCTAGTAATACATAAAATAATAACGATAAGGTACTTACTCTAATTGCTAGATTTTGATAAATTAATTGCAAAAGGCTGCGAGAAAGTAAGCAGCAGGAAATTTTAAGAAAAAGCAGAAAACTTTAGAAAAGGAATTGTAAGAGTAAGGTGGCTGGCCAGGCCGTCTTTGTATGTAATTAAGTAAAAATGTTTCAGTAAAAGTACTCTTTACAAAAACTTGGATTAAGAAAGTAATGTTTGAGATTATAATCTTTTATAAAAGTATTTTCTTTTGGTCTACCAGTATCAAAGAATATACACTATTAAACAAAAATAAAAACACAGTAAAAAAGAATAACAAACACAGAATCACACAACTTAATAAAGTTTACTCAACAAAACAGACATATAAAAGCATAAATCAAAGTCAATGATTACTTTTGCAAATAGGCTTTCAAACGAAGATATTCACTAAAAGATTTTCACCGGCAACAAACGATCGGTTAGCGCGTAATATCAACGTGTTGTCACCCATAACTAACTATCGGCTTCCACATGCCAACACATTGGTGCCACCGGACATGAAAGCGGTAATGAAAAATATTTACTACCAACTGATTTAGGTTGGAATCGCAGTTACTGTAAAAGCAATCCAGTGTCAAAACTATAATGCTAAGTTCGTCGAGTTTAGACGACACTCTGTCTTGTTTTATTTTCCTAAAACAGTTTCGTTATGATCAGCTTTATTTGCAGCTATAATTCTGCTAGCTATGAATATTGGGGTTATTGATCTGAAGATTTCGCATCTTCTTCCCTTTATATATGTCTGCATATGTAGAATTTTGACAGCTGATCCCGTTTCAACCTTGATTCGTAAGAGATCCTAATAATAGGTACTAACCTGGTAGCTTGTGTACTACCATTTGTGATTTGAGTTGTTTTATACTTGCAACTGGGAGAAAATAGGTGCGTATTTGTATAAAATTACCACAATTTAAATCTTTTTTCTTCAGAATTTGTAACGTTTTCATTCTCGTGTATTCTAAAGGTATGGACACATGTATACATGGGTATATACATACATAATAGTTCGGTATGTACAATTATGCGTGTTTTACTTGAGTGCATTCTGCGGCGAATAATACGCTATCTAATTGTTACCTCATGAACAGGTCATGTGTGAGTTTTCAACGTTAGAACGAATAACAAATTATAAATACGACATATCAATAGCAAAAACTTTTGAATAATGCATAAGTTACGCTTGTATGAGATTACAAGGCAAGATAGGGAACAATTTACATTTATTCAAATACTATACATCGAAGAAATGTAACATATTTTTTAATAAAGCTAGGACGAAATGTATTTCAACGTGCCATAATACACCTTTAATTTTTCCTTCGAGTTTATTGACCTTTACAGATTCTATCGACATTCGTACGAGCAGCATACCATTACCACCTTTCTTGTCAAACTGACTTGCATTGAATTACGTAAACGCCTTTCTTCGCGGATTACCTCCGAAGAAAAAATAATTCATTTTCCTTTTCAAAAGCTTTTCGTCTTGGCAGGACGGCCCCTCGACATTGCACTTCTCTTTGAAAGTAGCTAAATTTAAACGACGACCGAGTCCGAATAAAGAGCTCACTCCCTACCGTACACGCTACAGAAATGATTATTAAACAGTGTGGCGTTGCAGAAGAAGCCAACACCTACGTACTCGAAAGCACCGAACGTATTTAAATTTGAATGGGTGAGTCCACGGCGGTACAGAGTCGTCAAAACTCGCCTCGTTTTAAAGAACATCGCCCTTTTTGTGTATCGAAGACGAGGGACGTTACAGTCTCTTCATGAAATAGTGTGTGAGTGTCCGTTTCAATGCGTTCTTGTCTAGCTTTTTATGGATGTCGTAGGTGTAAAGTAATTACTTATTTGAATGGATAAGTTTCACAGTAAAATGAATAACTTTGCCCGAATTTATGAATCTGCAGTAATTAATATGTACGTAAATACTTTAATTATAAATTCTCATAAAGCAGAATGCAAAGATACAGAGCGGGGTTCAGCTAATCTCACGAGATTGTGTGACCTTCCTCATGTAAAGTTTGCTTGCAGTTCAAAATATACTTACAAAATAGGGCCATTGTGGTTTATAGCTTATTATCTTCCAGACAGATACTTCTAAAATTGCTATAAAGTAGGGTCTCTGGTCTAGTATATAGTGACCTCCATCTTTCACTTCCTTGTTAGTATTTTTCTTTCCAATTTCTGTTCTACCAAGAACCATAGATTTGGTATGGTTACTAGGCCGGTCATCATATGTTATTAACATGTTATCGTTTTACATTGCAGTCCAAACTTAACGCCTTGAAACTCCTTTTCTCACTGAATAATTTGAAAGACGATGACGAAAAGAAAGTCTTTCACTTAATTAAAACTTCTCAGCAAAAGTGACGAAGGTCAAACAATGGGAGACCGATCAGACGCTGTTTAATTTTGAGGAATAAGTAAGTTTTTACCACAGTAAACAAGAAAAAAGCATAAATCGTGCTTTTCATTTTGTACAGTGTCTGTACGCCATCGTATCAGATTTCGTTCTTTATCTGGCCTCCGTCTCGGATGCGATCCAGCACTTTCCGACAAGGCTTTAAATGAAAATTTGTATTACCGTGTCCCGTGTCTCGTTTTGTTATGCCCCACCGCACCTTGTACGTAGGTTTCAGTTCAGTTAAAAGATTCATCGCATAAAATGTAGGTGTTAAAATGCGTCGAGTGTTTTTAGAATGTGAATCCATCTATGTAGACAGGCGCGTGAAGATATTTTAGCGCAACTGATGCATGTCGATATTGCAATCCGCGGTGTGCCAGGAAGAACTGGCAGTTTTACGACTATTCGTTTCCGTTTTTTCGAGAAGGAATGCAGAATTGATTAAATATTTGTATACATATAATTATCTTCTAAATTGATTATATTATAGATACACATGTTAATGTCTTTATCGTTTCCTTGCCATGGAAGTCATTTAGGGGTAAAATAAAGGTTGCGTAAAACGCATTCAACAAATCATCGTTCAAGGTTTGCTTATGGTCTTACTTCTTACATACGATTTTATCTGCTTAGTTAGACAAAAAAAAAATGTCAAAAATTATATATAGGGAAAAAAGACTTTTTATTTTCTGATTATTTTTATTAATCTTTTCATAAAGTAATGTCCATTCTATGGAATCTTTGTGCTTTATTGATCAAAAATAAGATCACTCCATTTCTTCTTTACAAACCTGGGAGCTAGACAGCAACATGTCTGGTTACCATGTGTGAATATGTTCTTTAAAGATTTGGAGGGTTCGAGCCCTAATATTTCTTTATGTCGTCTGTGGATGCAAAGTGTTTATGAATAAGTTTAATGTTCTGAAACTTCTTTCAGAGGAACAATGCAGAATACGCTCGTTAATTGGATACTACACTATTCTTAAAGTTAATATAGTTCTTCATATGTGCGCACTAAGCACACCGCAAGGATTCAGATCCAGAAAGATGTCCCGTCAGTCTTCAACGTCCCAGAAGAATTTTTTGTCCCTAGTCATCGCGCTTATTCATATACGATAGTAGCGATTTCAATCTCATTCCCTAATGTTTTATGTTATTTGCATCCAAAGATCTAATTATGGCGGTATTTATATTCTTTTCTGCTAATTATTGCCGAGCTATTCATGTTGATAGCTAATGATACTGAAATATCATCACAACGAATATTATAGTATGAGATCTCTAGGGCCCTTGACAGTTGTGTCTGGTTCCAAATTTACTCAAATTTTGAAACGAACGGTTTTCAACGTTATACGATACAGTTTCAGACTTGCTTTTTTGATCTATTGGTCTGAGTAGATCATGCATATATTTTTGGTTTATAAGATATTTCTCCATAATTTTCTGTTCGATATTTTTTGCTGCCAGTTGTTAATTCCTGCCCTGTTCAGATCCGCTTTAACCTCCTGTAACCACGCCCTTCTTGGTTTACCAGAACCTTCTCTTTCCTGCGGGTTTCCATTCGAGTATTGAATATATAGGTGCAGTTGATCCAGCCCCCCATACATGAGATTCAACTCTTTGTTGCTTTATTTTCGTTACTACATCTTCTTCTATTTCTTTATAAATTTCAAAGTTCATTCTTTTCCCCTATTCATTGTTGTCTAATTTGATTGGTCCCCGTATAGTTCTCAATATCTTTCTTTCTGTAATTTTTAAATCCTGCTCTTGTTTCTTTTATCATATTTATCTTGACTTAAAGCTACTACTGTCCGCTATTTTTTTGCCTAGTTGCCATTAAGATTGAGATATTGGTCATAGCAGTGAACCAATTTTTTAATGCCCTTTTCATAGAACCCTGGCGCCTGTGAAGTAAGTCATATTGTAGATGTTCAGCAACAACCTGGTACAAAACTACGTAAAATTTTAGGAGAAAAAGTACTCAGTTCTGTGATTGTGAATCGCCGATTTTCACGAATTTTCATTTTGTTTTCCACTCCTTCCTTCATCATGGATATTAGTTCGTCTTTCTCGAAACATACGGCATAAACAGAACAAAGTTTTCGATGCAATCGGATAACAGCACGCAGTTCATAATCGGCAGAATTTTTAATTGGAGCAGCCATTTTAAACGACTAAAATAGCACGAAAGAATATCCAAACGATTCTCTTACTAGTATTGCCAGACTCACATTGCGCCGATATCCTCTGCTCCTCTGCTCACTAGGCTACTTTACAAATCGTCCTTGTATATTTTAAGTTTAGTACTTTATTTTTCAAGAGTTTCTTGTTGACATGGTATGCTCTATTTCCATTCATTATTATCTCTTGAACGTCGTTAGTCATCAATTATTGCCAGGTATCTGAACTTAGTAACCTCTTCAAATGTGTATTCTCCCATCATGATATCTCTTTCCTCTACTGTCTTGCCGATTGTTATTATCATTGTTTCATCCTGGTTAATCTGCAATCTCATTTCCTTCCCTTGCTCCACTATCTCCATCAGCATTTCTTTCATGATCCTCCTATTTTTTGCTACAGGTGCTATATCATCGGTGTAAGCTACTACCTGTCCCCCTCTAGTTGTCATAGATCTTGATCAATACTTCTTCAAACGCCAGGTTAAACAGAGTTGCCGACAGTGCATCACCTCGTCTAACGTCCTTGTTTGTTTCAAGCTCGTCCGTTTCTCACTTTTGAGTCGTGATGCTTATTGTTGTTTTCGTGATCGTCATTTGGATCAGCCGCATGAGTTTACTGAGTATTCCAATATTTTGCATTGCAAATAGAAGTTGTTCTCTTTTAATTGGCTCGAAGGCTTGTTGGAAATCAATGAATATTTACACTTCCATCTTATATTCGTGCACTTTCTCCATTATCGTTATAAGGGTATGTATTGCATCTATCTTAGATTCCCCCTTAGTGAAACCGCATTTATATATATTTTTTGTTGTACTAGATAATCTTCTTATACACACTGCTAACATTGCTTTACATTCCGCTTTTAACAGTGTAATTCTTGCATATATGTTGATCTCCTTTCTTATGAATAGCTAAAATTTGGCCATTATCCCACTCCGTGGGCATATTTTCTTCTTTCCAAATGTTTTTGATTAATGTCCATAAACTTTCTTGTAACTCTGATCATCCGTATCTTTTCCTAGAGTTTCACCATTACGGCTATTCTTAATAATTTCCTTAATTTCATCTTTCTGATGGTTCTACTGAGAATATATTTTAGCTATCTCTGGTACTTCTTGCCTATTTTCTGTCATTTGTTGTAGTTCAGTGTCAATCAGGAGACTTCTAAAATCATCCGTCCAAATTTGTTTATATTCTACTTCATTTTCTATTATTCGTCGTTCTTTATTTTTGATACCAATTATTTTGTGTTTAAAAGGCCCATTCGGTTCCCTTATCTTCTTGTGAAATACTTTTGAATTACTAATCCTGCTCTCGCTTTATATCTTCCCCAACTTCCTGTTCATCTATATTCTCTAGCATTTTCTTATTGTTTTTTTGTACTGCCTTCCTCTTTTTCATATTGCTCCTTATATTCAATTTTATTCGTTCGAATCCATTTGATTCTAGCCTTTACTTTTTCTTTTATCGTCTCATAACATTCTCTGTTGTACCATTCGTGTTTATTTTGTTTAGTTTCTACTTTAAGGTGTTCCTGAACCGCCTCATTTATAAATCTTTGAATACCATTCCACTCGTTATCAATGTTGTATTCACTATTAGGTTTTCCTATGATTGTAGCATCTAGAATTGCTGCATAGTTATGTCGTACATCAATTCTATTTTATTACTAATAATAATATTTATGGGTTTTATTTCTGGGTATATTAGGTCTCCCTACCTTTCGTGTTTCTGGTATCTGCACAAGCTCCTCTGTATGATCTTACGTCCCAAATAGATGTTTGTTTTCTTTTTGTAATCAATATATAATATATTTGAGTACATGTTTTTTATCCCGGACCATTCATGTTACTTTCTGGTGATCTGCGTGTTTAAAACTAGTACTGCTTCCAGTCATATTGATGCTTGATGCTAATCTGCATAGCCTTTTGTCATTTGTATTATTATGACTGTTGTGTTTTTCAGCGACATACTTAATGTATTCTTCTTTGCCTATCCGAGCATTGGAGTCCCCCATCACCAAAATTGTGCCCTCCTTCGGCAACTTTTCTCTCATTTCCAAGTTTTTCAGGGATTTTTTTTCTCTTCTGAGGCTATCTTAGTTCGTGCAAAAGGTCGAGCTTCAACTCCCAAACAGACAAGTCTATCATTTATCGGCTTAAATTGTATTATGTTCTGATTCAGTTTATCCCTTATTACGTATAAACGCTACTCTGCATTGTTCCTGTTTTTCGTAGCGTGAATACAATAGTGAACAGTTATATGATATAATTTGCGGTCTCCCTTCCATCTGGTTTCCTGTATTGCTACTATGTCTATATTGTATCTTTTAGTTTATTATTCATCCTTTTTTGCATGATTTCTCATTTATAAAAATTTTCTTTGTTGCTGATGGTATCAAACTCATTTTCCTTTTTCCTCACTGAGGTCAGTATTTCATTTGGCTTACAGCTTTGGTTTGTGTTGGTTTATTATTGGGTTTCTACCAGTGCGTGTTATAGCTTTCAGTATTTCTCTCTTTCTCATCTTGCTCGGAAGATCTTTCAGCACATGGTCTACCTTTCTATTTATTCATTAATAGTTCTTGCTGGTTGTTATAGACGTATAGATTTCGTTCAGTTTTAGATACGCACGATAAAATGGTAAATTACAAACCGACTAATACAATCGCCTAAGTCCACGTTTGATTTTTATTCGAATTTACCGAAAATGATATGACGCCATACAGTGAAAATCCAATTTACAATTTTGCCCATGCCTTATTTGCTCGTTGCTTTTCACGCGTGAATTGCAATTATAGATTTAATTTTGTCCGTAGGTCCTGAAACGAACAGATGAAATTGGAGCAAAACATGAGCGTGTCAGATGCCATTTTCTCTTGTGCTTGTGACCTTTTTTCCGAAAAATCATCCCTTCGTGTTTGTAAGATAGATTTATTTGAAAGTATGCAAAAATTGATTGTCCCTGTAAGAATAATCACGAAAATCTGTAAATTAGAACATCCGTTATTTTAACATTTAATAACCTCGGACAAATTAAAATAACTAGACTATTACGTTCTCTTTCACTGAACAATCTTAAAAATTTGCTATGAAATTACTTTCCCGTTTAAAAGACTGGCGATAAAATTGTCTCGACAAGAATTTCCGTACGGATAACCACATACATGCGTACGTCATGCCATTAGTACAAGGACTGATTACTAAAAAGGTTAACATTGACATTAGGCGAAGCAATCTCCGTAGCAATAAACTACAAAGCAAATGACAAAACAGAACACAGATACTTTTATCTCCATCTTTAACGGTTTCACTGACTTTCGTAAACTTTTTTAACCTTTTGTTGTACAGTTTCTACAAAGTTGATTAGGAACAATTTGTTCGCTCCGCCGTGTAAAAGGAGTGTCGAAATAGCTCTCAAAATGACTGTTCGCTCGGTAAAGGAATGAAAAGGAAACAAAGCCGTATTGCGTAAGAATATTGCGTTACCGTCGATGACGTAATAACATAAAGGTAGAATTTAGATGATTTTCGCGTGAGAAGCGCTTCAGTTTACCAATAATTATTTTCGGGACTACAATATCAATTTCTTTAACGATCACATTGTATAGATATATGTATATATACAAATAAATATCCGACGATTCTCTAAATAACGCACATATTGATCCCCTTTCCGCTTTCCTTTAATTAATTTCCCAAGTAGTGCTGTAATCGTTCAAGTTTAGAAGTTCTATTATCGCTTTTCTTTAGCTTGTTTCGCTTTCTTCGCTATTCACTTCCGAAGAAGATAAGATTCCAATTATGGAAAAGAAATATTTATGTATTTCGGAAATTTGGATTTGCTTGGTCGTTCGATGGTACAAAAAGGGTGTCTTGATTGTAAGGACGTTGAAACTTTTTTGATCTGCTTAATGAAGTGTGTTGTTTTTGTCGAAATCTAATTAAATAACTTTTCCGGAGAGATTCCTCTTCGCGATATTGTCTGGAAGTAAATTGTTGCCATTTAGAGCGCGCTTAATTGTAGTTTTAATTTGTAGAGAGGTCGCTTATTTGCCTACTCATTGTTATAACTTTTAGTTTCGAACAGATTACCGTAAAACTAGTTTGCTCTTCCAAAATTATCTGTAGTATTGTTAACTGCACATATTTCATCCAGTAGCAAGGTTACCAGTATTTGTGTGGCACAACAGATGCTACTTTATTTTCTTCTTCCTAAGAGTGTGTTTCATTGTCAACCGCACTGAAGCCCGTTGGCTTATTGTTGTCTACCTTAGACATTTACCCCATCATCTTACTAATTTCCTCCCAACAAACTCTACAGAGAGGATTTTCCACTCTTCTGTTTATAATGCTGCTCATTATGACAAATGCAGACTATCTAATTAATATTATATTGTTGATGTTACAAATCAACGATGAACGTTTAAAATTATTGTTCTTCAACATGTCATATGCGTATGCTCTTAACAAGAGGGAAGACCGTATCCAAATGTAAGCATAGATTCTTCCATTACCATTCACATTCCGCAATCTGGAAAAACAGCAATAGAATCAATAACTTCATTTTACGTCTACTGATCTCCCCTTGCTTACAATTTATTTAGTTTAATGAAGCAGATGTCATACTACACGTAAGTGCAGATTCAATCATTTTTGTTCTGATGTCGAGATTTGGTTTTTAATAACACTTCAAAAATCGTCAAAGGAAATTGCGGCAAGAGGGAGGAAGAACGCCATGAAATTTTGCTAGAAAAGGAGAGAAACCGCAACTTCCAAATGCGATCTGACAGACTCAGCACTACATATGACTTCAGAGGACCTTTCAAGGTATTTACACTTGATAAGGGAATTGCCAAAACTAATTACGAGAAAACGGGAGCATCTGATTCACAAACGGATTAAAGGTGGATATCGGAACTGGAATATGTTTGCATAGTGTGGGAAACGGAGAGAACCTATTGTGGTCGATACTACTACCATAACTGATATGTGCGCAAATCACAATACTTAGTAGCAATCAAATCAGAAAAGGCGGACAACCAAGCAGGTCCTATATCTATTCCGAATGGGCAACCACAATCAAGGATTATCCGAGAATGCAAACATATATTGGTATCTCTGAAAAAACAGAATAGAGTGAATGTATGATTGATGCCGGGACACCGGAACATACGGGGGCACAAAGGGGCGAACCACATGGAAAGGAAGGGGACAAAGAGGAAGTTTGTAGATCCCGAATCTACGCGTAGAACTTGTTATCAAACCGTAAGCATTGAGATCATGAACTTGCTGAAGGAGCAGCATGATAAACATCGAAGAATCGCACCGGGAGTCAACCAATCTCCCATGTTCATTGCGGGTTCTTCATAGGACCAAACACGGCAACTGCTGCGACTGAGAAAGCATCAGGTTGGCAAAGCAGTTGCCCTGCTTACACGGCACTAGCGGGTTGACAAACATTTCCATACTATAAGAGTAGTGGACTCTATCCTGATAGAGATTGAGTAGTGTTAGACTAAAGCGTTTTGGATTCTTATCAGCAAACTGGTAGGTTTTATAAATAATACCGACCTGATGTAATAAACCAGCTAAGGAAGCATAATCATCATCAAAAGAAATCTGCTAGGGCTGGTACCTCAGGAGCCACACGCCAGTCCACCATTTTCGGTGAGTAGGAGAAACAAAAGCGAGCAAAAATGGAAAACAATATTTTTGTGGAAGATACTTTAAACATGTTTCTTAAATTAAACATCCCGCTTCATAAATTGGATCATTCAACTGTGCGTGAATTTTTTACAGAGTATATACTAGGGTCAGGTGGCTTTCCAGATGCTGACACTTTAAGAAGAAAGTTTGTGCCACTGTGTGGGTAGTCTCGATAATATTATATAAAGGAACAGTTAAAAAGCTCATTGTGATCCTAGCAGACGAAACCTCAGATAAGCAAGAACGATGTGTTTTTGCTGTGCTTTCGAAAACACCCGATTCCAAGCTGACTCAGGAATATATATATAAGTGTTAACTTTCGTGACACTGCCAATGCATCAATTGTCGATACATTGAAGAATTATGAAATCGATTACACCCAAGTAAAAGGCCTTGTATCAGATTCAGCTCGTTACATGTCCGCTTGCTGCAATCTTTTAAAATTCTTATAGGGGAACATATAGTTCATTACCAATGTTGGGCTTATAAAGTGAATATTGTTGGCGATGTTTTTGTCACCGACTTAAATAAACTTAGTATGATTGTAGCGAAAGTCAAGTCGGCCATCCTTCTTTCAGAAGAAATGGAAAGTTCATACTTAAGCTACTTGCGAAAAAACGTTCCACTTCTGCCAGCAAAACTTTATCCAGCACCTGTGGTCACAAGATGAAACTCTTGGCTGACGGCGGTTTTGTATCCGAATGATTATTTCGATCACATTCATTATTTTTTCAATGAATGGGAAAATGAATTTACTTTTTTAAAGAAAATTACGCCAATGAATCTTTCGAACGTAAACTCAATATTCAAATAAGCTTCATATGTAAGTTTTGTCCGAAAATAATGAAACTAATTGACGAATTGGAAGGTTCAAGTTACCCATTTGCTCATCATCTTGAGACTTGAATGCAACTCTTGAATAACAAAGTCAGGGGTATCTTGGTGTGAAAACGTTGCATTTGATCCTAAATAATTGTGGAGAAATGGATTTGGATCTAAACACTATACTAAGAATGGCATCTAAAAAGAGTTTCAATTAACTTTCTCTGCATATGAGATTAAATACGACAAATGAAGCCTACTTTCATACTGGTCAGTTATTTTGCCCAACTATGGCTGCAAATACCTTAAATCAAAATACATTACTCGAAAGCTTTGCAAAAATTCATGTCTTCAGAGCACTTTCTCAAAATGAGCTTATTGAGGGGTATGCACTCACTTTCATCATCTTCAATCAATAAACAGGAATGAAGATCCCAATGTTGAGGACATATTGTGAGCTAATAAATGCTGCTTTTCAACCTTGCTGAAGCAGCGTTACAGAGTATTTAGAGTCCAACTAACAGCGTAAAACAGCAGTACGCGTATTTGATAAATATAGTATCGTCGTTAGGGATAGAAGAACGGCTCTAAAAGAGTCAAATGTTGAAATCACAACAATATTAGCTTTTAATTATTTTAAGCATAAATTTGAAGTGTATAAAAAGTTGGTTTATTTTATATATCTAGTGTATGCGAATTTTAGCGAAATTTGTCTTGCTAACTCATCGACTGCTTTTTTAACTTATACATAATATGTACATTATATTATTGGTAGTGGGTCGAAACACTTGATTTTCTAAATTATTTCTTTCCTGGAATTGTATTACATAAATTACATTTACTATTAAGTTTGTTTTAAATACCAATGTCATTTACTGGATTGCCCTTAGTGTAAGCGCCTGGATATAATTAAATTTTGAATATATTTTTTAGAAATTCATGTAAAGCGATATATTATATTGAACAGCTGTCCCCCCACCGTTCCAACGCAGATTTCTAAGCAACCTTAAGAAACGGTTCTAAACTTTGTTGACTTAAAGCCCGATCAACCTTTCCTTCAAAATGTAGGAAAAAGCAAATACAAATCTCTTCAAAACTATTATAGTGTGTTAGTTGTCAGTTGTAATTCCATTTCGAGCGGACTGTTGTGCTAAGATGATGTTTATGTTTGTGGTGCTTTTGTTGTCTTCATTCCTATCAGACTTTCAAAATAGAAGAACTTCACCCAACTAGACTATAGCTCCTCCAGCATATTTGGAAGATACTGGAAATTCGTTTTAACTTTGAATATTTCAGATTCTCAGTTTGTGGACCTTTCCAACGTGAGATATAAAAATTTATTATATGATAGTTTGTTTCATATATCTTTTTCAGATAAGTATTTGATAAATTGGTTATACAAATTCGAATCATCCATCTGTTTGCGCATAGTTTCAACAAATAAAATAATTCTTGATACTAGTAAAACTCAATGTAATAATTTCAAAATTATTTTTTGAGGTGTAAACTGGTACTCCAATGAGATGCACCATTGAAAGGTCTTGGTGGCAGCTCTGCAATGAAAAGCCTCGCCGTATTCCAAACGTTTCGATTACACTGAAATGAGCTTAAATTAAATGTTTCAATCAAGACTTTAATAGTTTTCTAGGGTATTTAAAATATAAACCACCTACTTGAGAGAAATAGAAAACTACAATTTTGTTACAAAATTGGTTTGTATTTTTACACATACATATTTCCTTACAAATACGACATATCCAACCGTTTTAATAAGTTACATATACATATGTTGTTGTTGTTGTTTGCATGTCTTCTGCATGTAGATAGCAGCTATAATTTGCTTCTATCCTTATTAAATTATCCGATAAACGTGATGATACATTTAGCCACGCTCAAGATTCTGTCAGGAAAGATATCTTCTATCTAAACTTGCATATAATTACTCAGAATTTTCGGGAATCAGCCGGAAAAGTGCATATAAAAATAGAATAATTGGAGGTAGATAGTATACCACAACAAGCCGTTGTAAGGGCGTATTTCCTAATTTTCACTCGAGAAAGTCAACTACGGTATTTACTTACACAAATATTACGCTCATCGGAATTCCCCCACATGAAAAGGAATCGATACTTGCAGAACACATGCAGAACGTACGAGACTCTCTATTCGGTGTAGATAAAAGCAATGAATTTTACATAAAACAAATTGAGCTCAATTGATTCGGATGCTTTTTTATCCCGACCGTTTGCGTCTGTTCCGCTTCAAGTTTCAAAAACTAATTCCCCGATTAATCAAGTCTGAATTGGACGTTTTTAATGCAAAATGCTTTTAATTTGATAGTATTCGAGCATTTCTGGGCACCAAATGAATGCTTGTTCCATTGTAATGTATGCTAGTGAAGGGTGTGCGCTTGTTCAAACAACGTTCGTTGTGCAGTAATGGCGCTCTCCACATGCCATGATATAAAATTTTTAAGCATCCATGAAAATTTTGACGAGAGTTAAAGTGGGACATAACTGTTCGTCAATTATCCATGTTATATGCGTTATCCCCAATGAAGAGTAACAATAATTCTACCTCCATGATAAATGAAAGGAATATGATATACTATGTAAAATACTAAATGCCTTAATTCAGAAATTACTGTTTATATTTTTGTTTCAGGTAAGAGAACCAAAAAAGAAAGATATATGATTAAAGTCCGGCGTAAGTACGTAATAGCACTAATTAACTGTTTCTGGTTCGAATGAATCAATTCCGATATAAATGCGTAGTCCATTTATTTATCCTTACAAATTGCTTTTCAGATTACCACAAACGACTCCAATTTATTGCCCATAAGCTGGTATAAAATAGGGACAAGTTCCAAATTATTTATTCTATTTACAAGGCAGTTCCACCAAAATGCAAATAAATTAGTCTATAATTAAGGTATCTATTTAGCCGTATTACGTCTTTTAGGCTGCAAAACTCGTTTCTATGTCTAAACACTTGCCGCTTGGGAACGTAAATTTAGCAACAAAGTAATTTGCTCGAAAGTTATTGACTCGTTTCTAGAAACTAGCATTTTTTTCGCGCGGTTTGTTTAAAAACGTCAGTGGAGGGATTACAAATTCGCGATGGCGTTTCAAAATAAGCTAGCGTTATTTTCTTAAGCCATGTTTATATCCGCAAATTTGATACGATGTCAAGCGGAGAATTCTATTTAGAAAAGCGCCTGATATTTGAATAAAAATAAGTTTAATTTACGCAGTAGTTCAAAACTATTTTTTTATAGCAATTGAACTTCGGCCGTATTATATTCACTTGAATCTCATCTTCGTGGATTAAATTTAGTATCGACCGAATTCATCTTGATGAAATTTCCCATTCCGCAAATATCGCGAAGCTTAAAACATACGCCGGTTGTTAGATTAAATATTCCGTCGCATTGTTTCATCTTAATTCCGATTCTATAAAGGATTATAAAGCAAAAGGTTCCATAACTTTCATGGGTTACTTTCGTGTGCCTTTTATCCGAGTCCTTTCGCTTTGTTACAGTAAATCCTTGCAAAACGAAACCCTCCTTATCTCAGGTACCTAATCTGTATTTCTACTCTTCGAGTAAGAGGATCGCTTTAGAGGATTTCATTTATTTACTGCCGGATGTCCTACAAATTTCTTCTTATAGTAAAGAATGTAGGCTTAGCATCTTCTTTTTATCCATCTACCGTGAAATATTTTTCTTATAATCTGCTCGCTTTTTCGTGCAATTTTAAAAATAATACATCCTATATTCAAAAGGTGACTATCTTGAAAAATAAATTCTTTTATGAGAAAGCATTTACATTTGTTCAGTGAAATCAAGGAATATGGTAGAAATTGCGATGTAATTGGAGCGATAATAGTAAATATAATGCTAACGGAAGTTGAACTGGAAAGTAAGAAGATTTGCTTTTGCTAAGTTGCATCTGCTTTAAACCGAAAAATTTCAATTTTTAGCCGATTCAGTTCTGTCATTTCCAAAGGAATAAGTATTCTTTCTGTAGAGTTCATTAGTTGGTATTTATGATCACCTGGCATTTTACATTATCTGTGTAAACCTATATGGGCTATGCCTTTAACAATAAGTAAAAACTTATCTGCTAGAGTAATAATCAAAAGTAAGTAAACTAAATCTAGTCTTTAGGTTTAGAACGTTTCAGATGCTTATGTTCGTTCCTGGAAGACATTAGTTTGATTTAATTTTATTTTCCTTGATTTATGTATTTATTCTTTTATACTCGTCTTTTATGTCGGCAGAAGTAAAATAATTTATTGTTGAATCTAGACAAAGAATAGATTGACATTTGTATCAGTACATATATATGTATACAAGTTTTTCATAACTTATGCATAAAATTAAAGCGGAAGAAAGTTCAAACAACGTTATGAGAGAAAGAAGTTTCCTACTATCACAGGAAAGGCGAAATGAATAACAACAAAACAGTTTGAATACTGCTGGCATTACCTATGTTTATAGTTTAGACGTAAAAATATAAACAGTAGTAACATTCGGGAATATGTTTAGTAAGGTCAAGTGGATGTTATACCGTTTTAACTAGTTCATCGAACGTAACCACAAACCCATCGCGAATGTGCAGACATGTGTAAACACTCGGAAAATGAAGAGAATATGTACAGCAAAGTCAAGTGGATTTTAATATCTAATAAGTTTTTTTAAACCTCGCCTACTAAAACCAAAAAGTATTTATCTAACTTCATTTAGGCAATTCTTGTCCATTAAATACGTGAATTAACTTCTTATTTCTTTTACACTGATTAACTTACTTCTACCACATACAACGATCTACAAAAATTTAACGCATACGTTGTAAAAAATTATTTACAACTTGTATTTACTTCTGCATCGAATTAAAACAGAAGAAAGTTGATATAAAAAAAAAAAACAAAATTTGTACGAAAGAAAATTTGGCTACTATCACAGGATAGCTGGAAAGAATTTAAGTAGGAGGGAAATTATTTTGTCATGCACATCGAGTAAAATAAGGAGGTGCATATTTATTTTTTACACAAAGAAATGTAAACGATGGTAGAAATAGGTCAATATCTTCAGTAGGAGCAAGTGAATGTTTACATAGGACATATGTTATTTATACGATCGGCGCCGAATACCGCGTGTGTATTAACAAATCTTTATCGGGGTGCAGTAGCAAAAGAAATCGTTTAGGTCGCCTTTTCTTTGTTTTACACGCATTAACTTGCTTTTACCTCGTATAATCTTATACATAAATTTGCCGCATTAGTTATGACAAATCCCTATATATTTATATATACGCCTGTTTTGCCGAGTTTGAATGGTGAATTATTTTCAGGAGCCAAAATTTTAATAAAACAAAATGTAGACGACTCTCTATATAACGACCTAATAAATTAGGTGCGTTAATTGGTAGTTAACTGGTAAGTACCTGTGAAAAAGCTTGCAAAGTAGCTCAATTGAGTTTACTTTTAATTTTCTCACGGATTATTGGCATATGTAAATTTACATATGCCAATAATCCGTGAGAAAAATTAAGCTTTGTTAATCGCGGACCGCAACTGCTTTACCAGAAAATTAAATTTTGTCATTCGCAGTTCGATATACTGTACTGACGAGTCGTAATGAGGACGAAACTAATTAGTCTGAAGTTGCGGTCTACGATCGATAAAGCTTAATTTTCCTCACGGATTATTGGCATTTGCTAATTTTGCTTGCTTTGTAAGCTTTTGCATACTTGTTAACTGCCCATTAACGCACCTAATTTATTAGGTAGTTATATAGAGAGTCCTCTACATTTTATCGTTTCAAGTTTCGCGTACATTTTAGCACACTAGCGGGAGAGGCTATAGTAGTAACACATTTTTATTTTGCTTTGATTTCAACTTCGTTATCATTGTCTTCACACAAAGGAAACTAACAGCTTCCCTCTAAAACCATTTGAACTTGACTCAAGTTCTTGAACACAACTACAAACGTATGAAAACCCAAAATTGTTTGGTTGTCTGATGATTTCTCTTATTTTATGTCCTCTGTCTAACGATCTACTTTAGTCTTGTTATTGTAAAATATATCTGCAGGAGCATTATTGCCACACCTTCTGCTGCACTCTCCCATTGTGATTTTTCCGTCATACTCTGAGGCTACAAGAAAGAACTTTCCATTATCCTTATTCCTGATCCTCATCTACGAAGTGCATGTATCTAACCAGGATTAATTATTACGTCGCTTGGATAGATGTTCAGCATGTTCGATATTACGGAAGCTGGTGGCCGAGCGGTGAAGTTTAAATTAATCTTCCTATACTCACGCATACGGTCTGTGAGACCGATTTATATAATATAGTATACGTCTTCCATTTTGACGTGAGTATAGGAAGGTTAAGGAAAACAAAAATCAGCAAGGAAGAATTATCGTAGTCCACAATAGACTCAAATAGTGTTGAAAACCTGGAGCAATCCGTCGGGTGCAATAAAACTGTTTGCTGGCCCTAGCCATTCTGGTCGAACATGTACTGTATTGTAAAAGATGATGATGCTTCTCATGTAGTGAATACAATTTTGCATCATTGTTGCTGAAGTTAAATCTTTTGAAGTTCAAAACTCGTCCTGAACAGTTTACAGTACTCTGGGTATTTTCGATGGTGGTGGCGGGTAATGATCGACCTTGTGTGTGACTACTGTACTGCCTGGCGAGCTTAAAATGACCTTCAAGGAATCGTGCAAGAAAAGAAGTAAATAAATAAAAATTATCAAATGCAGAGAAATGGTAGATAGCAGAATCTGTCTGACTTGCACGACTTGTACTTTCTTCGGTTTTATATTTATAATCGTGCCTTAAGTCGCAAGAATTAATAATGCCTTTCCTACCCAAAGGGGTAACTATGACTTTTGGATTTGAAGTACTATAAATTTTTGGTTCTGGAAGCTTCCGCTATAAAATTTATGATGCATCATTTATTAGGGTATGGGAAATCGTTATCTTTGAATAATAGGATTCTTATTACAATTCTACAATGTAAAGGATATGTATCACCAAATAATTTATTATACCTTTTAATATCTGCTAACATTTTTAATACCCACTTGGCAATTTTCTGATAGGTGATACGTATTTCATTTCTTATTTCAAATATCTAACAAATTTAGTGATATCGAGCACGGACAAATTGATATTCGACGTATTTTTATTACACAAATGAAATGGGAAGTCGATATTGAACTGGTTTTCTCATGTATCACCATTTTCATACTGCAGCTTACATACGTACATACACAACTGATGTGAATACCTAATTGATGATAGGAAATTCAAGAAGATTCGAGCGTTATCCATCAGTGTCTATGACACTACTTCTGAAACCGATCGCCTATTTCATTCGTAAGCTGTCGAACGCCCGCTATTTCAAATTTATAGCCGTAGCTATATAGCCTTATCTTCTATTGCCTGTTAAAAACTTTATGTAGGAGTTAAAGGAAGAGCCACGTAGTCGTGGGTAGGTATGTATGTACACTGATAGCCAACTACACTGATGTATATATACTTGTACAAGTATATATAATTCGCCCTGAGAATCGATATTTCAAAGTAATGGCATGGAACGTGCTGGATTTTGTTTCAATCTACTTTTAGTTTTATTTCCTGACATTTGCTAATAATACAGTTATATAGCAAAATTATCGTATCGTTATTTTCCAATTCAATATCGCAAAGGAACAAGTTTTCCTTCTTGTAAATATTAAAGTTATTTATCTCACGCACAATTCCGGTACCGATTTCTCATCCCCAGCAGGATGAGTAATGGCTCGCAGCTAAAGATAGCAAAATCATGCGATAATGTATTGTGTATACAGTTATGACGTTTAAAATATGTAGGTGCTTAATCTAAATCTAATCTTTTTACATGATTCTAATCAGTCATTCTCGTAGGGGAACTTTATTTCTTTCCAGTAGGTACTTATTGTTAGTTTTACGTATAACTTGTTATTATATTAATCAAATCGGTATATAGGTGGTTTTTAACTTTAGGATCATATTTCACACAACATAAAGTGACTTATCAGATGTCATGGGGATTCTTCACCGTAACTTTTCAGTATGTAAGTTCCGTAACAACGCAAGCTGTTCCCTCAAATCTTTTCTACTTCATAATGTATATCGAAGAGTTACATACTCTCCGGCGAGATAAAGCAAACAATTTGAAATATTGAATTCGTTTAAATTTGAATAAGTCTTTCATTGTGGCAATACTTCATTTAAAAATGAACACATGGACACCATTGGAAAAACAATGACAAAAAGCGACTACAATGGGAACGGTATATCTGAGGAGCACAGCAGAAAAAATCAAATTTGATAGGATGAGAAGTGCAGACATCAGATACGACAAAAACCGATACCGATAAAGTTGAAACTAAACAGATGGATCGGTTCAAACACATAAAGGGAACAAATTCAGTAAAACTAAGAAAGTAATTGAAACAAAAGTAAGTAAATATAACGAAAGTATGAACATAAAGGAAGAAACAAAGAGTGACATGAAAACCGAAGCAAAGAACATGGACCAAATTAAATTATAAAAAGAATGGTCCCAAGTTTGAACCATCTGGTACACCAGAGGTGAGAACAAACTGACGGGAATAATAGCCATTATACAATACATACCACCATTTACCAGTCAAATAAGATCTCGATAGTCATATGACTAAAGAAGAACAGCCCAAGGAATCAAATTTACTGAGAAGAATGGAATAACTCTTCGACTAATACGCACGAGCATCAGTCTAGAATGTAAACGTGGTGTAAATGCAAAAACTAACGGCTTTGGTGTAACGTGTAGTAGTTCCACTGAATTGAAAGATTTTGTTCTCAATTTCGATGCAAGTGGGCAGTTTTTTGTGAGAATACATTATTCTCCACTATCGCTGCATAAGTAGTGAGATGGTGAAGGCTGCTTCTCGTATTTGCTTCTGGTGATAGCAATTTAGAAAAACTAAACTGCACGAGGTACTTTACAACTTACAATTAGGTGGTAAAAGTTGAACACGATGTAATAGCATAAATGGTCTTGGTTTATTTTTTGACACAAAGTTCTCCTTTATTGATCACATTGATACTGTGATTGCAAAGGGAATTAGAATGGATGGAGTTATGGATAGAAATTGTAGGGACCTGAATTTTGAAGCGCTATGTACTTGCAATAATGTACTGAGAATTTAGATAATTATATTAACAAGACTGCAACGACGTAGCTCTTAATTAAGGATATCATAAAAGCATGAATTATAGCAAATTATATTTACAATATTTTAGAAATATTTGACGTAAATTGAATATAAATCCCTAACGTGTCGTGTGTGTGTCAGTATGTAATTGGATCCCCTCTTAAATTCTTTCTTCAGTGCAGCTCTATTTTCTATGGATTCCCTCCCTTAAATTTTTTCTTCTTAGGTGTGGTGAAGCTCTTTTATTTAATGTTGCTTCCTTTGAAACCATTTTAGTCCAAATACAGTTGAAACGTCTATTTCAGTTCAGCTTCAGCGCAGTAAAAACGTGCTTCGATGACTTTTCTATCTTGCCATTCACGGTCGTTAACCAAACATTTCCTCATTTTTCGGAAACCAGTACTACACTACATTATTTCTCCGTTGTCCTGATAACTAGCTGTTTTAATTTACCATGGAAATACACTTCATCACGGCGTGACGTTGTTATGGAAATCTGTATTGTTGATGTCCATCCATGATTTTTTATATCCAGTGGTTATTTGGAATTCTTGTGATCTGAAAGTGTTGAATGTGTTTGTTTAAATGGTTACATTGGTTTTTATTTTTTAATTGATGCTTTTTATAATTGGTAATTTTATTTCTAGTTACATTTTTTTCTCCCATTAAACGTCTCTGGCTGGACTTAAAAAAGAAGCTAACATCCGCAGGGTAATAAAATGCTTAAAAGGTGGCGTGCGTTGTGTCGAAAAGTATAAATAGAATCCAACACTAAACCAAATGTCATTTGAACATGGACATCCAAAATGCCAACATTTACTGTGAATTTAAATATATTGAATTGTAATTAATGATATATTAATTAGTGGCAACTAACCATGTAAATATTAATATACTACAATTAGCAGGACTTATATATACATGGGTATCTATGAACTTCATCCATGTGAAGAGTCCTCTCTCAAGTCCAGAGATAAGTTTTAAAATTTGTGTTTTCTCATGTGTGGTTATCCATCTAGATTATACAAGAATAGTGAACTAATTCTTTGCCGCCGTTAGATCTACGTAACATCGTGGCAGCAACATAGTTTTTGTTTAGCTTAATTAACAATAACAGTGACTGTTCTTGCCTTCATGTTAAATTGATTTTTGTATTCCCAAATTCAATCCGAGGTATTCAACTATTGTGTAAATTAACGGTAATGAGAAACATTCTTCGCAAATCAGCCATTTCGCTAACATCCACATTTTATCGGTATTTCGCGCTTATGGTATAAACCATAGTAGCTTAATGTCTATTTTAACTTGCATTATTAGAAAAAAATTGGTGTGTGTGGTTTACGTACGTCTAAAGTGAATATTTCCGCTCGTACATCATACTCCCTCTGATTCTCCTTCTGTTTCAGACGAAGCAAGCGCGCACGTATCCTTTCTCTCACTCATCGCCTCTCGCTTGCACATAATATTCTCCGTTTTCGTTGTCTTTCACGCGAAGCGAAGCTACACTCAAATTTAACGCTCTTACGCTTACGGTTACGCTTACGCTCGAGCCGGTCCGGTGTCCCTTAACAAGTATTCACTTCAAAAATTATATCTATGTATCTCAATTATCTAAGGAAGTGCTGTGATTCTATTGATTTGTATATAATTGACAGACCTCAGCAAACATAGGCAAATGCTGGCAAATTCATAGGCGCACCGAGCTTGCTTGAACGCTATTTCCTACTGCGATGATTATGGCATCCTTCGTGAACAGTAGCGCTACTGATAAGGAATTGTTTCTTCTGCAAAAATTACAAAGTCGACTGAAAACGATCGTAAAATTCTCTATATGCTATTCGTCGGCCTCATATTATATCCGTTGCGTCAATAGGGGCGGTTTTCGTCACCATTGCTGTTGCGGACAGTGGGAGCTGCTGGTAACGGCAGCCGCCCCTGTTATATCGGTTTAACGACAACCACCCTTGTTGACGCAACGGATATAGTATGAGGCGGAGAGGCGGGTTGAGAACTGGCTATCTCTCCCTACTTAATTTTCTTATAATTGAACGACAATTGCAAACAAATCATTATCATTATTGAATAATTGAATTTTTTCTAAATTTTTAGAACGTGTACGTGTGTATGTACTGAAATGGACCCGGAAACTTATATAGAGGCCTAATAACTAGTTTGGGCGCACAGCGGTAACAACGTACAATTACGAAACAAGTTACGACAGCCTACGCATATACATAACTACTCACATACCGCATCGATTCAGTACTGACTATATGAAGGGATGTCGTAACGTAGTACGCTGCTACCGCTATTTGCCCAAACTGCTAATAGCTGTGTTACCTGATCTTGGTGCGTAAGCTTCAATGGAGGGGAAATTCAGCGAAATGAATTTCTACATGCCCTTTCTCTAAATCAAAGTATAGTTGCACGACCAATATCAGGGAATACAAAAATGTAGACATCGATATTAAAGCATTTTGATTTATATCTGAACATGGGCCAGTATTTAAAATGGACTGGGATATTAAATTATTTATTAACTCTCAACTCTTGTCTGAAGTTTATGCAGTAAACTCTTTTCAACCTTCAGCCTTATTGAATAGTTCCTGAATAAACGGGATGATGAATAAAATAGTCCTTATCGCACGGGATTTGGAAAATTGGAGAGCAGAGAAGTCTTGAAAATTACATTTGGTACATGAACTATGACCGAGCATCAGTCAGTGAAGAATATAATTTGGCCAAAGTTTGGGTAACACTTGGTTTCCATTAGGAATTCCCCGGATGTAACCAAGTAGTTCTCCAAATAGCGATATGAAACTTTCCAAATCGGATACAATGAAGATTGCTCATTCTTTATTATAAATATTATTGAACCTAAATGAGTCTCATATCACCGCTCAAGTTGGTAATATGTAAGAAACACAAACAGCTTTATACTAACAAGGAACCATGTTTAAGTATTTATTTCAAATAATTAAATGATCATCCTCAATGAGACATGAATTATCCATTGTTTGAAATTAAAAACTCACTTAACCTTCCAATATAGAGCATCGTACAAATGTACATCAATATCCGCATTGCCCGAGGCACGAATATCCTCTGGAAACCATCGATTTTCAAAGGTTTTTCACATTGTTTATACATTTAAATATGCAATTGTCACTAATCTGGACAAATATGCGGTATGATGGGTCATCTGCCCTTTGTCCTCTGTAATATAATATTACATTGTGAAAAGGACAGATGACTCATCATACCGCGTATTTGCACGTTTGTCGCATGTCGCCCTTATATTTTCATGTATGTGTCACTTATTATAGTATAGAAGAATAAATATTAAAATTTTGATTATGAAAAGTTTCTTAAAAATCTTTTTTCATTTATCAGTACCAATCTCACAGACAGCACCCGATCAATTATTATCCTAAAAAGTTGTGTCACCAATTAACGGTTAATGCCGTTGGCTATTGACAATTGGACACTTATTATACCTGAAAATGTTTAGAAATTTCCAACTTCTCTGGTAGTAAATTATTTAAAATAACACCACCTATAGCTTCCCCATCAGGAATGAATGTTTTGTACAAAATGACCAAACACTTAGAATTCGTCATGTTTCCTCCATTCCTCGCTTTGAAATGAATTTTTAATACGAAGAATGTAGGTTTCCTCAGAATAACTCGTACAATTTCCGGAAATGGGTGTTGCAAATGTGTAAATACAATTACCTTGCGAATATGTATTCTAACTTTTGAGCTAAAACTGGGTCGTTTTATAACGTCCCCAAAATCGTTTATTCGCTGTTGGTCGTGCATGCAGCACAAACTTTTCATAGTTATTATTATCTGCATGCATTGTATTCCAGGTACGTTGTTCATCGGATGGTATAAAAAACGTAAATGAAGCACCCAGCGCATAAAGCATACGGGCAGAAAATAGTTTTCGAGAATAGTAGCAAAAAATTCGGTCCTAGATAAATTCGTGGATGGCTGTGTTTCGTTTCTGTACGAATTGTAAGTTCTTGAAACGTGATAGAAATGTTTGTTAAATCACTAGTGAAACACAGCAGAAAGTTACTAGATAGGGATGATTCGTACTTTGTTGAATATACGTGGGCTGTTCTATTTCCAGTAGGTCTAGTAAAATAATACGCAATATACTGGCAAAACACATTTATTTATATTACATATATATGTATATATATATATATATATATATATATATACATTATATATATATATATATATATACATTTATATATCCATTTATATACATTTATAAATATTCACCTTTACGATCAATGCATTTTTGTGTCCGCGAAAACGTCTCTAAAATATTTTTAGGGTGCTTATTTCATTTTTAACTGAATGCGCCAAGCGCTTTTTCTTTCTAAACAAAAAATACAAGTTAGGATTTCCTTTACTCGTGGAAACAAAAGAAAATCATTAGATATCAGGTCTGGATTATAGCGCGAATGACCCAGTATTTCAATGCTTTCCCATTCTTTACCGAGCGTTATGAAAATTCAAGGTAATCCTAGCCCTTGGACGTTTTTGCAAACATTTTGGAAAACTTAAAGCAAGTAAGCCGTCATGTACAATTCAGCATTAATAGTATTGCGATCTAGTCCTAAAGTGGAAACATGTCCAGTAGTCTTTTTGTTTAGACTTTTTAAGAATAACCTTTGTTGGAGCCGACTCATTTTCAAAGACTGAAACTCCCAATTGTTACTCTTTTTCGGGATCATAGCAGAATACCCACGTTTTCTCACTTGTAATGATGTTTTACACCAAATGACACGACTCATTGTCAAAGTGAACTAATGTAAATCTGCACTATTCTGTATGGTCTTTATTGAGAACTAGCTTCAAATTGTGAGGAATGTAACGGAAGCAATGCTTACGTACCTTTGAATAATTGTATAAAATGATGTTTACTGCGTTCACACTGATCCTTGAATACACCTTGTAGTAAAGTAGTCGTCTTTAATCATGTTCCGAATAAGCCTAATATTTTTTCAATAAAAACCATGTTTGGCTTAGAAACTCGAAAACTGTCTGAAGAAACTCAGCCATGTTCAAGTTCGTTGTACAGCTGCTTTGTGGTAGGTCAGAAGCACGATTTGTCATCAAACAGGCCATTGTCTTTATCAAAACATATTTAACGGCTTGAAATACGTTTGAAATTGAAAAAAAAGATCGCATTTCGATGATGAACTTTCTTCAATATCATGATATCCTATGTGGGGATCACCCTGAACTTAATTATTTTAAAAACGTTCAAGTATTTTTGTCAACTGTCAAGAGTCATTAAACATGTAAAAAATTAGCTTAAAACATCAATTAAAAGTTGTTTCGAAATATCGTGGCGTTCTAAAGAGGCTCGCTCCTCATATATGTTTTGACTGTATTCTGTAGATCAAATTAGGATAATAGTAAACTCAATATTATAGTTTAGTAATATGGAAGACCGATGAGTAATACAAAAACCCTGAGGAGAGCTTGGATTTCTTTCTGAGACATCGACCCCTGCTTATCGAAGAGGACTCGAAGATAAACGGATGAACAACTTCTTACCCTTATGACTCACTCCCGATTTCGTACTCCGCAGCTTTCCTTCCCTGCGTTTCCGCCTTTTCCAGCTGAAAGTCTGTCCTCTTCGACTGACTTCCGGCACGTTGAATATTCGCGAAATTTTCGGGCGACCGTCGGAGGCGGTTCGGAAAATTGATCGTCGAACTTCTCAGACGGCGTATAAATAGACGGGTTTTTGGGCTAAAGGGGACGATTAAACGGTTTCAATGAATAGTAATGAGAGCGGAATCGCGGTGGGGCAAACAATACGTGCAAAATAAGGTGAACGAATGAAAAGAAGGAAAAAGTGCGCAACTCGGCATATCGGTTAAATGAATGCGTCCGACCGAATGGAGAAGTTTTATCGAAGATCGAGCGTTAATTGTTCCATTGTTATAACTGCCATCAGGATTTTTAATCGCGTGTTAATTACAGTACCTTCGCTGTCTGTTCTGCGAAGACAGTCAATGACGCCTTTCAATACGCTTGATGATTGCGGTGCAGTGCGTCGTTTTTAAAGAACTATGCATAATTAAAGATGAATATTAGACGGATAGGAATTAAATACGATAGTAGTGGGATTATACTACGCTAAGAGATAAATTACTTCATGTAGGAACAAAGGAAACCTTTAGAAGCTCCCGTGTAGTAATATACCGGAAGAGTTACTGTAATTATTTATACCAGGTGCGCTGCAAATGTTTCAGAAAAAATACAAATAGGGAAGATTACGATCCAATAAGCGCGAACTTGTTCTTTTTCAAAGTATCCTCCTTTACGCTTGATACATTTTTACATGCGTTGGAGCCAGCTTAGAAACACCTTCTGTATTCAGAACCATGAATGTCGAATACTTATTATTCAATTATTCCAGCTCTAATCAATAAATTCTAAGCCTTTCAAATCTATTAAGCGTAAAATTGTCATTTATTAAATCGTTTCTAACTGCTTACTTAACGCGGAAGCATAACCAAAAGACATAATGTTCTTCATTTTCAAACCAATAATCTGATATCTCGTTCTTCTCCTGTTTTACTTTGTCTCACATGTTCAAGGTAACCCCAGTAAAACAATAACTTGGAACAGTGTCACAGCATGAAATGCGGCGTATAGCATTTAATGAATGAATTTAATATTCCATGTAATCATCACCTGTTTTAGCGGGTGATTTGATCCACATCGTCATGCCTGAACTTAGTATTCGATCCACTATCATTCTTCTTGAATTTTCTCGGAAAAATGTTCTTTCGATTCGCAAAGGTGTCTAGTCACATTTCTATTTAAAATTTATCGCCGATAAATGAGAATAAGTGAGAAATCCAAGGTCTGTGCCGGTCAGTTGAGCGACCGCGTTGTAATTTGCGAATGGCTGGGTTTTATTTTTTATTGAGACTTCGTTCAGGATGTGTATAATTTGTGTATAATTTCCTTTTCCTAGCCGAACTAATACTTTACTTAGTCCCATAGACACAGCCAACTTCCATTACATGTCCGTTTGGATAGGTTCCATTCAAGTAATACTAGATACACAAATTAGAATCTTGCATTTTATACGTGTAATTGGTGAAAATAAAGAGAACATTTACTTATACAGTCCTACATATGCATGTACATAATCAAGAAATTTTTGATTTAGTAAATCCAAAACTAGTTCTGAATTATTGAAATTAAAAGCCACTAAAGTGGAAATTGGCTTATTTCCTGCATGAAGCAAAGTCTTCACAGACGAAACATTAGACTTTGTTAATGAAGATGCATTCACAATCGACTCATGGATACAAATTTATTCATGTTTCCATATAATTAAAATAAATGTAAAAAGAATTATATTCATTCTAACCTAAACTAAACCTAAAAGTTTACGAATATTATCATTCTAGATTTCAAATGACTTGGATAATTTCTATCTTCTTTAATCCGGGAAAAACAAACTGCGTTCTGGATTGTCCAGGAGGTAGACCCTTTTCTCGTTAAAAATAAATGCGAAGTAATGTTCATTTTATCTTCTACAATTGCTTTTTCCCGATCTTGTTTTCTTTTATTAATTGTTGATCACGTTTAATAAATTGCCTTCCTGTCACATTTTAGCAAAATAAAAATTTACAAAACAGTGCAACGTCCTGTAATGACCTATAGGATTATAACAATAAATGATAGAACTCTAACCAAATTCGAGATGGAGATCTGCTGGAACGAAGTACCATACAAGATATAAGAATATTGTCAAGAAAGGAAAGAAAAGCGTGAAAGAGCGCGTTTCAGTAGATAACACCAGACTCGTTAAAAAATCAAAGTATCTCAAGCCAGTAGGGAAAAGATCAGCGAGCATGCCGTCAAAAAGATGGCTCGAATGCTGTACATCGACATCTGAGGAAGAATCTAAACAATTAAACAGGTCTACCAAAGGAACAAAGGAGAAGAAGGCTTTCTACCTTATAAATGGAAGATTACTCGTTTAAATTATTCTTATCACTTTTCTGTTTTATTCTTTTAATTTCGATTTAATTTTGCTTCTTCCTATCACTATAAGTAGCACTAAAGCTTTATACATTCGAATTTTATTCTAAATTCTTAAGAGATTTATTGTGCCATACCATTTTCGTTACGCATATCATTACTTCATTCAAATGGTTTTTAACCTTGGCTACTGCTACAATAACTAGTATACGTATATCGACGACTAAGCTGCCCTCCTTGGTCCAGAAATTACGAGAAAAAGATCAACAGTTAATTGTAGCGAAATTGCAGAGAAAATTTATGTTTACAATCTAAACTGCACGGTGTAGACCCAAAGTCCACCTTGTGTAATTTTGTAACTTTCCTTTAGTATATGACAATCTAGTTGTCGTACGTATTTCAGTTTAACTTGTTCTGCTTTTGTCAATTTCATTCATGGTTCCGTAGTGACTGTATTTAATACTTATAATATCTTGTTGCTTTCGCCGTCATTGTATAAGATTTGCTGCTATATTCAGATGTAATTATTTTTCTCTGTAAGTCATCCTTGTTTGTCATTAGAATTGTACTGTAGAGGAAATAATATGAAAAGTGCAGTTGCAAGTTGAATGTCTCAGATTATGTATCTGTTGTAAATACGATCCATTTCTTGGTAGAGGAAGAAAAGCTAAATTTCCATGGTTTACATTTGCTGCATTTTCTCTTCTGACAAATTCTGCACTTTACCATCTTTATTACTCATCCTCGTACAATTCATGCTATTAGTCCATGGTCCACCCAACCACCATAATATCAAAGCGTGTTTTCGGACTCGAGATAAGCTCAACTCAAAATTAGCATTCGGTATTCATTTTCTTGAGGTAATAGAAGATGGTTGAAGCGTAGTCCGCATGCTAGCATAAAATTGTAACTTGTTGGTAGAGTGTGGTATAATATCGTTTTAATTTTTGATCGCCATTTTCTCTCTTATGAAAATAGGAGCATTTAAGTGATAGAGGGTGTACGTTTTGCGTATCAATCGCTTATAGAATCTGACACTTCTTTTACCTTCGTGAACACTGATTTTGGGACTGTATTATTAGTTTTTCATGCAACGACAGTAAAGCATTCCGAACTCGAATTTCCTCAACTAGAATTATTCCCTGAATCGAATAATTGTTGTATTTTTATTTCCGCAAATTGAATTTTTATTTCTATGATACGAACTAATATTTTGGGCGTACATATATATATATATATATAGTGGAACTACCCGTGCTTGAACTTCTTCAACTCGAATTATTCCCTAAATCAAATAATTACTGCTATCAACTAAATTTCGTTAGCTGTCCAATATATTTTTATCTCTATAAGTCGAATTTTGTTTCTGTAACTCAAAATAATAATTCGCCCATAATTGGAACCTTTACGGGAAATATTCACTCTATTTCCATTTAAATTGGGCCATATACAACTGCCATTACTAATTAGTAAGGTACTGAAATCCTTTTTAAAATGTCTAACAATAAGCGTAATTAAAGTGCTTAACGTTTTAATTGCTGAAGTAATAATTTGACCTTCCAACACCTAATCAACCAATTTATGGACGCAATACCGCGGGGGAAATCTCAAGACATCATTTTCCAAAATCCGTCAATCTTTACAACTACAGTTACAACAAGGACAAACCTTGTGAAAATAAGAACAAATTTTATTAATTTCTTATAGCTCGCACTTTTAAATATATGTACATATGGTGATAATAATGATACATTTTTCTATAACTCGAATTTAATTCCTTGTCCCTTGCATATTCGATTTAGCGGAGCTCCACTGAATAAGTTTCCTTTGTAAAGTAAATGCTGCTTTTGCCGTTCAACCAACAGTAAATAGCCAAGCTGCTTCATCGATAAGTTCTGGGCAAAAATATTTTAACAAATCCGCATAAGAGGTCTCCAAATGACTTGAATAACACCCAATATCTACAATATACTTTTAGAAAACAATCATAAATTGTTCTTCTGGTGTTCCTCTTCTAGCCATGCTTAGAGAGATAGCCTTTAGTTAACGATTGAAACGTCAAGTAAAATCTGCGGTATTTTGGAACAGTAATTGAGATTAGGTCTATAGAAAGAGAGACCTTTACTTTTGTCGATAGGACGACTGACTACCTGAGTTTTTCTCTTGCACGGCTACGCGCCTGCACATCGCCATCTGTACACGTGAATTACTTGAACAATTTGGTTAGAAAACTTTAGAACCTTCGCCATACAGTCGTGAAGTAGCTTCTTTTTATTTCTTTATCTAAAGAAATTTTTAGGTGGTCAGATCCTAAGGAGTGATGGACAAACCAAAGATTCAATAAAGGAATACAAAAGCTGGTGGCACAGTAAGACAGATGTCTCAATAAATATGACGATTACGACGAAGAGTTATTGTAGCAGTAGCAAAGCGTTTGAGACAATTTGCACAGCACAGTAATTACAATAATCAGTGCATCAAATCAGATCAGTGTCTTCTGGTCCCGTTTCCTACGAAACATGTGTCTCAGTTTTATATTGTATACCATTATCGATACGTTTCAGTGTTAGATTTACCTTTAGAAACGTTTCACCTCATCTTGGAGAAAATTGGATACCCAAACTGGCAATTGCACTTGGAGTTCTAGTAAATGTAGTGATTTCTCCTGATCTTCGATCTATATCTTCCATTGACATAAGTCAATTGTAAATCATATATGCGTTACGTGTGAACAATCGGCCTTCAACCATGTTTTGTGCAAGATTAACAAGAGACCAATTCGGCAAAGGAAAGTCTTTGGATCGTAGAATTTCGTGAGAAAGAAAAATACAATGGAAATTGGAAAAAGAACTCATTATTATTTCCGTGACGCTTGATAATTAATTTCGTTTTTATTCGTGTATATGCCTTGAACTCGGATAAGCACGGCTAATATCTAAAGTCCGCGATAACTTTTACATGCTAGAAAAATACCGGCGTGATATAATGTTCTATTTTTTGCAATATACTTAATGTACAATAGAAGATCGTACGATTAAAGTAGCTTGCAAGGTTTTCCATACATTATTCTATTAAATTGGCAATTTGCGTGTTGCGTTCTTTTTTTTTCTGCACTTGCGTCGCCTTGTATTACTTTTCTAGGTTAAACTGATTTAAAACTATTTTCTGAATATACAGCATCACCTGTATTCGCTTTCGTAAATACCTTTTTAATCGGCATTATCTGTTTATCCCAATATTGTCCGCCGTTCAAGGTAGACCAGTTAGTAAACGGACAATTCTTGTTTGATTACTATCTTGTAACGCTCATAAAATATTGCTTACAGAGAACGCCTCTGGTGCTGCTTAAATTAGAAATGCTTTTTTATTTACCTACCTATTTACAATATGTTTATTTGCTTGAAATTTGCAACTTGATGTTAATTTATTTAGTAAGCGTTGGATTTTAATTTTTTTACGTATTGGAAAATTTATGCTCTTACTAATATCCATTTAGATAGTTTACATCAATATGAGACATTTGACCTGATTTTCTCTTCTCATAATGAATTTCAAACGATATTTACCTCAGTTTTGTCGTGAGCCAAAAACTTCCATCCTTGAATTAATCGTTGGAGGATTATGTTTTATTTTGGTAAGAAGTTTATACGAACTATAATTGCAACACCCTGTCACTAACCGTTAATCAAGAACAGAAAGCTAAATAATTACATATGTACATTTCTTGCAACATGAACACGACCAAATATACCTATATAGGTATGTGTCCCTGTATGTATGCATTATGTAAGACAATTGTATTTATTCTTATCGGCGGAATGTCCCATTTGTGGAGTTGAGGACGCTCTAATGAAAATACTATGTCCTGAAATTTGTTCAAATACCTCCAAAACTATTGGAGATATTAAAACAAAGATAAGACGGGCTTTTAATTGTTTGAAGAGTACGAAATAATCGTTATTTCAAAATTTATTAATTTCATTAGAGAAATTACCCCCACCCCAACCCGTTTGAAATGTTTGGGTAGTGCAAATACGGGATAGTTTCATGCAAGATTCAAGTATATACTTAACCTTTTTTAACATCCAAAAGTTTTCGAGATATTCGCACAAATTTCAAGGGATGGTATTTTTGTTAGAGTTGCCGGTGTTCTCTTCTTAGTTTGATTGGGAATTACTGGCAGATTTATTTGTAAAGAAGTAGAGATGAAATGGACTTTTGGAAACGAAACATTTTTCCAACGCTGCTGAAACTGCGCTTTTAGTTTTGAATGACTTTTCAATACATTTCTCTTAACCCTTTCTCGCGTGAACTTTTGTGCTAATCCAGTATTCCTGACAATTCGTCTATAAGGATTTTTGGGGTTGCTGATTACGAATCCAATATTAGCTTTTCAAAATTCAAAATTACGCATTCAAAATGGTGGACCAAAAACGTCCTTTTTCAAGATGGCGGAACCAATAAATTTTGACAACGAAATTGTAGTCAACGACTCGAACAGCATAAAATTCGTTGCTTTTGATTGTTTAGCAAGTTTTACGAATTTTTTAAGAGAAAAACATCATTTTATTCATTTATTTTGTTTACATCAAATGAAACAATAAATAAAACAATTGCCTGATCTGTAGTACATATGAAGTAATATAATCATAATGATTTACAACATGTCTAATGACGTCCTCCTGAAATCATAATAATAACAATAATAATAATAAGAATAATAATAGTTCTTTGTTTCTGCTATAAAGAAACAATGTCCCTTAAAAACAGAAAGAGGCGTCATATTAAATGCCATTACTACAATAGCGTAGATATTCACTTGTATTATAAGGTTCAATGTAGCACACGTGTTCAAAAACAGATCGTTTAAACCTATTAACCTTCCTATACTCACGCATACGGTCTGTGAGACCGATTTATATAGTATAGTATACGTCTTTCATTTTGACGTGAGTATAGGAAGGTTAAAATCATCTTCGTTCTTCATATGTAGTGGCAGTTTGTTGAAGAACTTGATAATGTTGTGAGTAACACTTTTCTCAGATTTCGATAAGTTGTGGAGTGGAATATCATAAGTAATGAAATGTCAAGTTCTATAGTTGTGTCTCTTTTCATGAGAAGTAAATAGAGACTTATATTTAAAACAAAATAGGAGACATTCATATATATATAAATCCCATATACGGTCAAAAGTCTATTATTTGTAAAATAGTTCCGTAGTGAAGCATCCGGCCGCAAACCCAGAAGCGCCAGCATCGCCCTTTTTTGTAATATGAAAACCGTATTACAGTCACTACAGTTTCCTCAAAATATTATTCCATACCTCAAAATGGACTCAACATAAGCATGATAATCTACTTTCGTTGTATTGAAATTATTAGTTCTACTCAGAATTCTGACTGCAAAACGGGCACCACTGAGCCTACCACAGACATATTCAACATAGTGGTTCCATCTTAGTTTATCATCTATTATAATACCTAGAACTTTTCAATACTGACTTAAACTAAATGTAAAATCGCCAATAGCAATACACAAAACCAAGGGCGAAGCTGTATCATATGTGATAACTTGTGCAATGAAGGATTATTTTTGCTGGATTTATCAACTTATTGCAAAACGAAACCTTTCCAGTTGAACAACGCTTTATACTTTTCTCGAATAATAGCCTTTAAACGTTGAAACCGTTCACTTGTTTAATCTTAAATGTGCTTTATTACTCTTTCATGTGTAAGCGGTGGAGTTGAGTTATCGTCGTGGCCCCTTTATCCAAGACTTCTTTCACTTTTCTCTAATTTGGGGTTCCATGGCTTTCTGTACTTCTCTTTTTGTCGAAAGTGTTTTTATGTCTCTTATTTAGGTTTTTCTTGGTCCTTTCCCACTTATTTTATTTGATGCCTGGTCTTCGTAAACTTTGCTTCTTGTTTTACTGTTCCCATTCATGTGACGTGTCCTATCCACCTCAATTGTCCCTCTTTTATTGTAGTGCATATCGGCTTTATTTTTTCCGCTTCTTAAATCATTTCTTGTTCTTTCAGGTTTTGTCTTCCCTTCTATCATTTTAAGAAATGCACTAATAAAAGGTAAAAATAGCTAATTTATAAATGGGGAAATATATTGTCCAGTGACAAAGGTATAATCGTTTTATTTGGTTCTGCTGCTTGTTGACAATATATGAGAAGAACCCCAGGGCCATAGTACCGATCACAACGCACCATTTGATGTGTCAAACATTGTGAAGCTAAAGTTAAGATTTGAAGTAACATTCCGTACTATGGTGTAGGACCTTTATATAGCAAAGACGGCGTAATGGATGGGCGAAAATATGTGAAAATACTTGATAATTGTATAGCGTAAGGTAGGTGAAGAAAATATGCCTTTAAGATGGACATTTATACAAGACAACGATTCGAAACGTGAGCAAAACAGCAAAGGAATGGTTTTGGGAGAATATAAAGTTTCAGGTTCAGGTCATGGAGTAACCAGCCTATTTGCCTAACCTCAACCGTATTGAAAATTTATGTATGTACAGTGATAAAACAGGCTGTTTTTTCAAGCAAACCGATTAAATGCACGCGAATTATGGCAAATAATCCAAATGGCGTAGATTGATGGCGCAATTTGTTAACTCTATACAGCGGCGATGCAAGCTTAGAATGGCTGCTGAAGAACATTCTATTAAATACTAATGTTACACATATGCATTTTCGCTAGAAATTATATTGTTTCATTAAGTTTGTTTATTTTAGTTGCATAACGCACTAAAGAACACACATTACTATTCTTTGAACGATATTGATAATTATGAGTAATTATCTCCAAATGGACCGATAACCGATAAACTCCATACGTTGTTCCAAACCAGGAACTACCTATCCTGTGACAACATCTATTAGAAGAAAACTACTTCTCCCGGCCATTATTAGGCGGAGTGTATACGGAAAACAATTACATCCTTTTCTTCTACCGTTTTGTTGATTTATTGTGCAATATACAGGAAGCGTTGCAATAATTTAATTACTCCGCGTTAATTAAATGTTCATTGCTTCATTTATGTTCTAACATATTAAAATTTATACCTGCATATGTACATACCTACACACTTGTTCCAACCTTTCCCCGAGTGCATTAAACTGATAGCCTGAAACACGACGCAAACAAACACGTCGTAAACTAAAGTTAGAATGCACTTCAAACTGCTCAACCATTTAGAAGTAAATAGGTGCGTAATTTCTACCTGATTTCGTATATCCACCAATGTATATGTGTAGTTATAGGGAAACACGGAACCTCGCTATTTATAATCCCGTGACGTAAAATCCGTAACAGTACCTGATTGAGAGGAAATTTATTTTGCAAATATGCAAAGTTCGCCTGTTTCGTATCGAGTTTAGTTCGGAAGTTGTTTGACGTTTCTCTGCTCCGATAAACGTATTATTTGGATTTTCTCGGAGCAGTAGTAAGAACGAAATAACGATTTATAAATCAAAATTTACCTGCAAATTTTCCGACATGCATGTTAAAACTCACGTATTTCATTCAAGCGATTACTTTTGAAGTTGTCGGATTTTTAAACATTTACCAGTTAGTTATTGATCGATGCTTTTGGTGTATATAGAATGCCACGACCATAAAATAAACTATAGTTGAACAAAATACTGGAGAAAACTTGGAAATGTATAACTTAGAAGCTATTTGCGTTTCAATAATTAGAACGTTTCCTGTCTTTATTTTTAGTTATTTCTGGCTATTATTTATTTGATTGAAGTCAAACCTCATGCCACTCTTTACGTGTAATTAACAATTTCTTATTTTGTATTGTAACATACGCGATATTAAAACTAATATTGGTCATATAAAACATACAATTGCAACAATATATCTACATATCTTCTTAATGTGGATCATATTACCATTGCGGGAATGTACGATAAGAAATATTATGCCATGTACTTCCACAAGGTTATATGACAATGTGATTAGTCCCAGTACTATTTGGTCAAACGGGCGTAGTTGAACAGTTGCTGGCATTTAAGCTAAAAATTAGCCAACCGTGAAATTACGAGAAAGTCAAATAAGATAAAAAAGATCGATTAGATAATGAGCACCGAAAATTTGCCTAATAATTGGCGTTAATCTACTAATGCACCCACCTATGCTTTCGCGGTTAGATCGTTACGGCTGTATTACCTATTACAGCCTTATATAATGCGGTACTCGGAAAATTACTGCAATAATTATTGCTTTCATACCGTCAGGTTGATTAAACGTAGTCATTCTCAATTGCACGAACGAATTGGAAAAAATCTGATTAAAGAAATTCGAAGCTTAACGAATTCGTCGTTCCGATTCATTCAATTTCCTTTCCTACGTTCTTTTGGCATGGAACTATGTTCATTGAATCTAATTGGAATTACTCGGAATGATACGGTTTAATATAGCAGTTGACTTATTTTCTAAGAATGCAGAATCAACTTCACTTGGATATAATGTAAAGTTATAGTATTATGTTATCGATGTATGTACTTTTCATGATCTCCCTTACGTTTTATCAAGTGCATCGACTCGTCGTTGTTAATAGTTGAAACGTTTCAAATTATTTGTGTAAGTAGTATCGTATATTCTTTCCAATATGTACAAATTTAATGCATTATCTAAGGCAATGAAATACGTTTTTGTACTCAAATGTACACCCTGAAACGACATAACGGCAAGAGAAAAGGAAGGGTGTACAAATCTAATCTGATGATGATATAATACTAGATTAATGTGCTCTAAAACCCAAAGAAATCTTATATAATCCTAAGGTTGGAGAAACTTGAACCCGAAAAGAAGGCTACATCTATACAACTTCCGACTTCACGGCAAAGATATTAAACGGAAACAGAAAGCCTAATGCCTACAAATTAGATTGAACAAAAAACTGTTATGGAATATGCATGTACAGAAGGTCCTAAACAAGCGCATCCGTACTATCATGCTCTGCAAAGGTCCAGCAGGAAAATCCTAGCTGTTCTCCGCTGGTTGTACACACTGATAGTGGGGCGGGTCATCACGTACCGAGCAATAACTTAAGGGGGCAAAATGAAGTCAGTCAGAAACAGCCTCACTAAGGTGATTGGCGTTTATCTTCCTGACTGGAGCAATAAGGAGTTGCTCAAATGCGGCAGTAAAGATCCTGCTTGATAACTTCTCGCCATATTTGGTACTTGAGTGAACCACAAGAACTACCCTGATTAGACGATTTGGCAGTGAGACAAGAAAATTACTGAATATGAATCTAAGGCAGCTACCACCTCCTGGAATGGTCCCAACTTGTAGTTCCTAGGAACCGGATACCTCGGAAATACACTTTCGAAAAAAATTATTTAATACAATACTCTAACTGAAAGCTTTCTCAGACCAAAACCAATCAAGTGATACATCGATGGATCAAAGACCACTGAAGGAATAGGAGCAGTAGGATGTGGTCCTCGCACTAAATACCCCGAACCAATCGGAAATTATGTTTTAAGCAGATGTTCACACTATAGGTATACGTGCTGCTTATGTGCTATCTTTGTCGATAGTCAAACAACAATTCACGCGCTTAGATTACAGACTATTAATTGAAGGCCGGTTCTGGAAAGGACGGAAGAAACTGCGGCTAACAATGTATCCTCGCACTCAATACCAGACAATGTAGGAGACACTATACATGCGCCCAGAAGACTCCAGACGAAAGAAGAGCGAAATTAAAAAGCACTCGTCAGTAACTTTCATCACCTTCAGTTATTACCATAAAATACTATAGCCTGTAAAGTAAATTGTTTCACTTCTAAGCTTGCCATCTTCAGAACTTCTCATGAAATTCTGAGCTTGCTAGAGTCAATTGTTACATCTCTAAGTTAATTGTCTAATGTCCAAGCTCCAGTTTATAAATATTATCACTATCGGTCACTTCCATTGAAGTCTGTCCCTGAATTCAATTGTTTTACTTATTCTAAACACTGCCATTTTCAGTTATTTTCAGCAAATTCTAAAGCATCTAAAGTTAATTATTTATCTTCTAAGTTTGCCGTTCTTAGGACTTCCCATGAAATTCTAAGCTTTCTTGAATCAATGGTTTCACCCCTAAACAAATAGTTTCGGAATTGGGAAAGAGGCTAAAAGTCTCCTCGGAAATTGTGACTATAGGAAATCAGGACAGAAATTAACTAAGAATCTTAGCAGGTTTCCTGTTCGATCACTGTAAACTTATTGGACACCTACACAGAACAGATACTGTCAATAGCAGCACCTCCAGATTATGCAAGGAAAGAGTTGAGATTTTGCAACATATTCTGAAAGAATATTCCAAGTGGTACCAGCTAAACGTCCGACACCTGGGACACAACCACCTGGAGGAAAATAATTTATGATCACTGAATTGAAGATCTGAGTTGTAGGTTGAGGTAACATCCACGCTACGGTAGCAGGGGTACAATACGTATCCTAGGAAGAGACGAAATGTATGTGACCCTATTGAATGTCAGTGTACCAAGTATGCAATAAAGGATATTTTTTACGGTAGGCAAGTTTATTTATATGTACACCACCGTCCATATTAATTCGAACACTTAGGTACATATACAAAATTGTAGAATGTTGACATTAGATTAAACCGCGAAATGAAATTTATAGAATTATATTATTGTTATTACCACATATATAAAATATTAAATTTATTAATATTTTTCTTCAAAAACGCCTCCTTTTGCACGAAGGATGGCACTACCAATTCTAGGCATTCGTTCCACTAATATTTCAAGCAATGTATTTGGCATACTGGCCCACTAGTCCTGTATAATGTTAACAATTTTATGGGCCCATCGTCTGCTCTTGTTATTCGCGAACGACTTGTACGTGCGCTGGCTTACGAATTGCCCATGCGTTGATATTTCCCAATGATATCACTTACTGTTAACTTGTGCACATTTGTCTTTTCCGCAATCTGGCGCAATGAATAGTCTTTCTGGCGAAAAGCAATTATAAGAGCACGTTTTTCTTGTCTTGTTAGCTTAGTATTTTAGACACTTTTAATAAAACTATTTGCTTCAACACACTTATTATCGACACATGTACAACTACGTTTGTAGGGCAACTAGAATATTGATTATAATATGCAGCACTGTTAGAACAGAGTAATGTAAACTTCTTAAGCTTATTTACTAGTAATACTCATACCCCTATCTCGAAAATAAACATAATAAGGGGGTCGTAAATTTGTTCCACAAGTTAAAATGTCGTAAATTTTAATTATTATTTGACCATGTTATTACCTAGAAATTCTGAAGGTATTTGTTCTTCGCGAACTAGTAACTTCATAAATAGTTTAATTTCACATTGTAATTGGCATTTTAAAATAATAATATAGTCTTTAAGAAGAAGTGTCCGAACTATGAACGGTAGTGTACATAACCTTAAGTTTGCATTTTGTATTCACTCCACGGCATGTTAATACACTTCCGCTTTCTTAATTGCAATAAATTGCAATAACAATTAGGTTCGAATAATTAATTATGAATAATTACTTCCTGTATGTTTACTAGGGACAGTTATTTCATGATAACAGTTTTAACAAAATGGCAATAATACTTCATTCCTACGCCAAAATCACCGTTAGATTTTGTTCTATCCACAGCATTAAGAGGGTTAAATTGTTAAGTATATACAGAAATATACAGGTAAATAATAGACTAAAACTTCGTCAGAGAATATAAAGAATTACATGACTATTATTATTTTCTCGCACCGTTCGAACCGTCTAGGAAGATCGATCGTTTACGGCTCTTCGCCAGGCATTACGTTTTGAATTTTACGGTTCTGCTCTCGTGTACATATACTACATATGTATTTAAGGGCCTGCCGGCGGCAGTACGAAGTTAGCATCACATTTTAAAACAAACTGCACATTGACGTCTAAACATCGTTAGTGGATGTTAGACGGCTGCAAGTCGGATGTACCGTACGTCGTAATGAAAGAGAGGATTTTAGTAGATAAATAAGACGAGAAGGAACAACTTACGAACTGGAGCATAGAACGCTATAAATTTTCTTCTACCTTCTACGTAAGTACATAGATTCTGCTTACCTAGTGAATGCAAAGCGCTTTATGAAGCTGAAACCGCGCCGGAGTAGGTCGACTTGCGGTAAGCGAAGACGCAATTTGTTGATGCATAACATCATTAGTTATGATGACTAGTTGCCCTACTAGATTGGTACGCAAATGTGGAATAGAATAAAACGTGTAGAATATTACAGGAACAAGTATATACACCAAAGTGAACGCGTTATATTAACACGTTCGTGTACAAAATAGAAGCAGTTAGAGCAGTTCGTTTATATTCGTGAAGAGTAGATAATCCCGTAAGTCAACTTGCTCAAGAGAAAAGTTGTAGAGACCTGCACAGCACGGCGAACCTAGTTCTAATTAATTAAATATATCTTATTAACCATATAAGAGGAAGGGACGTGTTTCACTTCATAAAGTCAATTAAAACAAAGCAATAGTAAATTTAAAAAAATATGCACAGAAATTATAATTAACGATGACCCATTTTAAAAATTGATTACACCATTTTTCAGTTAAGCAGAATAAAAGTGATTTCTTACTATTGCAAGAGATTTCCTCACAAATACGGATATGAAAACTGAGAAGAGAATAGGTAGCGCAATGACAACATGCACACTAGACTCCTAAGGGAAATTACCCAGGGATACAGCAAACTGATTAGGACAGAGGATAAAGTAGAAGGAATATGAAAACAGAAAAATAATTTGACTAGGGACATATCATTGAGTTTGGAAAATAAAATAAAGCGCCAAGACTAATACTCTAAGACAGTTAAAATTATCGTATATTACTCGTATAACGTTTAATTAGGCGTCGTTTACATACTAATGAATTGGAGATAGCCCCCAAGTATTGTGGCGATGCCAAAAGTTTCGTTCATATTTTATCTAAAACTACAGGACAATACATATTTTAATTTCTACCAGAGACTTGATCTAATGACGTGTTCCTCATTCACATCTTCTCTTAATTATTTTAAGAAACTTCATTCTTTCTCATTTTTCCAATCAGAACATATGGAAACAGTGGGATGCTTAATAAATCGGATATAATCACTATTTTAATGTGTTCAATTTTCAGGAAACCATAATTTCATCTCTTCAGTATCTTTCATCATCCCAAGAAAAGGAAATCTTTTGAGAAACCGACATTTTCTTGAAATAAATGATTTCTTTAATGAACTCGTATAAAAACCAGAAGGCACCACACCAGCTACTTCCATTTCGTTTCCTTCGCTTTGCTCTATAATATGTTTTGCCTTTGAAATTATTTCATTTTTAGCTCTCTTAGCCGTTCTACGCCCCTTTTCTCTAGTAAACTTTTAAGTGGGTTTCTGTAAATGGATCCATTGTCTTTGTTGTAATTGATATATCTATTTCTTCTTCATCGGATATGTTCCATAGTTTGTCGTTTCATATAATTTCGGTAGAAAATAGTTTTCTAAATTTTTCGCAAACATTTGTTTATAAATATCTGCACGATTCTAATGTTCTGCTTGTAGATTGTCTAAGTTTCCGCTCCACAGAGGAACACATTTTTTGTTTTGCATAATCGCAGCTTTGTCTTAATCATCACATCTCTTGACCTCAATTTCTTCCCAATATGTCAAATGCCTTTTGTGGTTCTACTATTCTCTCCTATTAATATCATTATTTACTTCCCCTGTCCTGTCAATCATTCGTCATTCTTCCTAGGTAGCAAAACTCTTAGACCCCCTCTACGATGCTATTTTAGATACTTATTTTCCTTTCCCCTCCGCTTCGGTCTGTAATAACTTACTAAATGATCAAAACTGCCTGGTAGAGCTACTTCTTTCAACTTGTCGCTTTTCTTCTGCCTTCGATTTACATTTTCTGTGATCAATGAAATATCGCAAGCTCTAGATCTTCTAGTTTGGTAGAAACAAACTGATTCCAGTTCTGTTACCTGCTATATTTTTCATAACCAATAATAATGGGAAAGAGTATAGGTGAGAGAATGCGGTTTTGCAGAACACCGATTTGATGCTTATATTTCTCTAATACTCTCCCTGTGTGTTCAACCCTAGCTGTATAGTGTATAGTTATCAATTTATCATACACTAGCGAATACCCGGCGTGCGCTACAGCGCTATTTATTTGTTGGGAAAGACGGAAATTGTGTTTCTTTATTAACTTTTTTATCTTAATGCTAGCGCATAAACAATATTTTGAGTTTTTGGCGGGGGTGTAGACATAAAGATTTTTCAGCGTTCCAACTCTGGAGCAAGCAACATATAGTTGGCCGTGCGAAAAACAGGAATTTTCTAATTGTAAGTTTAAACCAGCAACACTTAGCGATTGGCCTTGAGCCTTGTTGATGATTATAGTGACAGCCAGACGCACTGGAAACTGTAATCGCTGAAATCATTGCAATTCGTGGTATCTTCTCCTTTACATTTGCCGTTGCACAATTTCGGTGGATCTAAGTTGCAAATGAGCATCAACGGTGAACCAACTTTTAAAGTTAAGATGTGTAACGGCATTCCAGATGGTTCCGAAGAGTTAAGGAACTCTATAAGAAAGTTGACAGCTTGTTCCTCATCTATAAGTGTGTCAATTGATTTGTACGTGACTTCACCGGGTAGCTACAATTAAATTTGATGGTTTATTTTGTTGACATCATCATTCTTCGGAGCCAAAATTGCTCGTTTTTACTGTCTGAGATTTTTAATGTTTTCTAATTTGATTATTTGACATGGTCGACACGATAACCACAAATGATAAAACTTTCTGATGACAGTGACGGAACACTGTTTTTTGTTGACAGTCTGTGTTTCGGGAAAAATCGAAAATCGGCTTCATGAATGGACCGAATGTGCCTAATGCATTGTTTTAGTGGTCTAAAATCATCTTCGCATTATTGCCTTTCTAATGAAACCGGTTTGGGGCATATCTATCGGTTGGATAGTTTCGAAGTCTATAACGGACAACGGAAGAAACATTTTTTGTATTTTATATACATATATAGATTAATCTTGCGATCCGTATGTATTTGAGGTGCAACCCATAGAAGCCCGTGTTTTCCACATGTGTCCTCTCGCAACGGGGTCAAATTTTTCTAGAAAATCTGTGAAATCTATACATAAGTGTGTCTTGTCCCATTTCACTAGTTTCCTCAACTATGATGCTTAGTGTTCATGTCTTTTCTATACACCAGCAACTCCTTCTGAAACCTCTTTTGTTATATCTGAGCTGCTGTTGTTAGTTGAGTTATCAGCCTTGAGTTTCACGTTTAGTTGAGTTAAAAGTTTTGGAAGTTTTATTCTTATAACTTCCGATCAATTCTCCGACAAAATTTGATCTTTCCATATGTTACCTATCGACAGATACAAAATTCGTGTAGATCTGCTAATATTTGCCTTTAACAATTCTATGGGAATATTAGTTGCAACTGCTTTCCCGCGTATGCACTTAAATACTTATTCAGTTCCTCCAAGCTGTATTTCTCCTTTAGTTATATCTAATTGTTGTCCTATTTCTAACTCTAGTTCATTTTTTCGTCATTATTTCCTTCTCTGCATACATACTGGCAAAGTATTCTGTGCATCCCTTCATGATTTCGTTGCCTGTTTTATATACTTTTCCATTTTCACCTTTTATTCTACTTATCCGTTTATTCCCTTTCGCAGTGATTTGCTTAGTCATGTTTCGTATCACTCCTTCTTACTGCCATTTCTGCCTCTTGCATCAAATGTAGATGTTGTCTTTTATCATTTAATGCCGTTTTCTAATTTCCTTATTTTTATCTTGATATTGCGTGTGGGAAAGTTTTTTCTGCCTTCATTTTCTTCACTTAAACATTTGATTTTTATTTTGTACCTTCCCGTTTTTTGAACGTCTGGCTACCATATTCATATACTTCTGCATTCAGATTCGAAGAAGTATTATAAAATTCACCAAAAAGGTGCGTGTAGTCCACAATCAACAAAAAATGAATGGAAAAGAACGGATTTCTGCTTGTTCTTTCAGCAGCGAGAATGGGCTCTATTGAAATACTAAATTATATTGAGGGTTAAATTTTTGAGAGTTACTGCCGACAGCCGATTTTGTTCTATGTTGAAAATGCTGTTTCGTTTGATTGGATTGCTCGCTCGTTTCCCGTTTCGAATCAATTAGGTACACGTTTACTATGTGCAACCAAATTTGTAAGTTAACTTTGTAGCTTTCTGTATCTATTAGCAGTTCTAGTAATTTAAAGTGTTTCAACAAAGTTTTAGTGACACCTTCCTTTCTTTGCACTTGGCTCCAGAAGGAGTGATTACCTAATGTGCTCAAATATGTACATATGTATTTTAAAAGCGCTCGAAAAGGCCATGGTAAGATTAAAAATGTTTTATTTGGATCCAATCTAATAATTTTTACATTAATTACTAATCTAGGACTAACTACAAAGATATTCTGAATTATAATTATCATAGCCACGCAAATTATAAGCAACGTGAAAATCATATACTAATTAGTTTGTACTATTTCACGTCCTAATGCACAATACAACTTGAACAATTATTGAATTCCTGAGAAAGGAGAGCAGCCGTAGAACAATTACCTATTAACCTGCTTTATTTATTACTTTAGATGCGATAAATCAACACCAGTAACACAGATTGTTATCGCCGTATTAATGAGCGACATAAATTCTAAGACATGAGTACGGGTTTCAGCAATATACCTCGTAAAATTTAACTTAATCTGCCGTGTCGAAAATTGTATTTAATTTTCCAGCACCTGCCGTTTTCTTGTTTATTCCCAAACTTTAATTTTGTATTAAGGTACGAGCATACACGATGACTAATTTATGAAATTAAAATCTGGAATCCAATTTCGTTTGCCGTAAACAAAATATAATGAATAGCACCTTATCCTGGTTGTGCTCTCATTCATTATTACACCCTAACCGACTGTCTTTTGTACAGCTTTATTTCCGTCTTATCAGTATTAAAACAAGTCCCATAATTATTTTGGGGTAATTTCTGCACATCAACCGATAAGTTTACGTGTGGTTTACGATAATACAGTCTCCGGCAGGTGGATGACGCTTACTACAAGACCTACGTGAGGAAATAAAAGTAAGAGAACCAATTGCCAGCAAGATAATACCCCTAGAGCTGACGATAAAGGCCATTTATCTAAAGTCTAGACCATTATGAATAGGATAATATGCAGTTATAATAAGTAGTGAAAATTTCAAAATTATCTTTTAGGCAAACGACCGCTCGTTTCATGGATGGCTTAGTCACGTCGGAATTTAATATAATGGCACTTTGTGCCCAAGCCGTGAGCGGCGGGGTAGGTCTTGTGAATAGTTTTATTGCAGTTATCAGAGAAAACTAAAGAAAATGGTCATATTCTTGACCAGGTAGAAGTTATTTTATTAGGATTACATCTATGTTTTACTTTGCTTATGTCCGAAACGTTAAGAACGTTAAGTTTAGTTTTAATATGAACCAAAAATTGTAATTTAAAAGATTCTTCCTTAGCCGCAATTTTCTTTTTTTTTTTCTGTTTTTGTTGTTTGTTTGTTAAGAATATAAATTCGAACAATCATTTTACGTTTCCACAGAAATTGTGCATACAGATCATGTATTATCATTATCAGTGAATAAAATGCCCAACACTTTGCGTTCAAGTATAGACTAAAACGTTACCTTAGAGGAAAAATATGTTTGTGTATACGATCCCAGTTGCTAATAAATATATGAATGCAAAATTCCATTTCTATCGAGAGAGCTATCAGGTTTATATTAGTACACTCGCGTGCACTAATACCGCGCATTTCCGTGACGACTTATCAAATTCTTCATCACTTTATTCTGGAGAATTTAGTGATCTTAAACCATTATGAAACAATTAGAGTCTGCAATAGTAAGGTGTTTTGAAATATATGTGTCCAAAATTTTTTAAATCATTGTGAATTCGGATATAGCTTGACGTTAATGCAATTTATAAGCTAAGCTTACAGAATAAAATATTTGATGGAATAATACATTTTTTATTGCGAGTAGAACAATACTGACTGCTATTAGGTAAACCACACTGCAGGTGTTTGGATCCACGCAATTTTGCAAGCTTCCTTGAAAATTTATTTTCTAGATTTGACACTGCCCATATCATCAGATTTGTATGGTTTAGCGTTCACCTTCCAAATCGTTGCCGTATTTGTCATTAAATAGAAAATTATTTGCGAGCACCAAAAATATAAATTCAAACAATAATCTAGATGACTACAAAACGACCATAAAAGGTGTGTTAATTGAACAGCTCACAAAGTAACTGTGCAACGATTTATTAATGAAGGACAAATTGCATCTGCACATAATTATCAATTATGTTTAGTTTATCGCGGACCGTTATCATAGACTCTAGTTTCGTTCTTGTTAGAACTCGTCAGTACAGTATACCCAGTACGAGATTAATAAGCCACCGTGTCGTGATTATTCATGGCGATGAATATGACAGAATTGTGGCACAATCTCATGAACTGAAGAGATATTTATTGTACATACATTTATCTCACCAATTCATTAGATAAAGCCACAATTTTGGTAACATTTGAATAATCCACATCTGGGAGACTACGATTCTATATTAATCCTCGACTTACTAAACCGTAGTGATGAGTCCTAGCAAGGACGAAACCAGTTCAGGGTTGCAGCCCTCGATTAGTTACGCATAAGTCCCCCAGTAATAATTATTGGCATATGTAAATTGTGCCATTGCAGCATTGCCCATGCACATCTACATAGCAAGTTACATCTTTTAAAGTCACTTTGTGGAGAGTCACCTAAATTATTCTTTGAATTAATATTTACCAATATGTATCATTAAACAAACATATTTTTCTAAAGAAGCTATAGTCGCAACTCAATTTAACGCTTTTTTCTGTTTCAGGTAAGATATCAGTTTCGCTGTTTGACTTAACTAACAAATCATGTAGTAGGTAAGTGAAATTTTTAGTTCATAAATGGAATCATATTACCCAAAAGGGACCGATAATTTTCAATCAGTTATTAGTATTTGCTAGTAATTAGAACAAAGGCAATAGTAATTGTAATCAAAAATATCATTACTTCAGATAATATAATCTGCACTTAAGCGTATATTATTTTTTATAAATTACCTAAGAACATAAAATTCAAAGCTTGCAAAAGTTCAAGAAAATCAAGGACCGATTTTTGATTATTTCAAAACTGCGACCCGCAAAGTCTCTCTTCGGATTTGTCCGTCTAGATTGAATTCTGAAATTACTACAAAATAATTTTAGAAAGCTTTTTCAGTACATAATTATAATTCTAGATTGAGATTTTGTTATCCGTTTCGAAAGGTCGCTCAAAATGTTTGCTGAAATACATATTTATTTACGTATGCAAATGCATGGGGATTTTTAAATTCTTTTTCTTTCTTTTTAAGAAAAGCTTCAGTAGTAAAATCTGCTGCAAGATAAATAGTTGAGGTTTATAAAAACATTCACTATGAGCTTGAGCTAGTTTGATTTTGTGTGTTCAGTACGGAAAGAAGTTAAGTTTATAATGATTCAACAATAAGTGGAAGAGACTAGTAGAAATATAAAAGAACACAACGGGTGTAACAGAAGAGGTAAAACATATAAACGTCATTAGTCCAATCATCCGATCTTGCAACAATTACAACTTTTCGACAAATTTGACAGCGAAGCGCTTGAAATGATCAATTCGTTGAGTTGATTGCCCTTATTCTTATTCTACTTCATAAATTTACAGTACGCTGACAAGATAGTAAGAAAATGATCAATGGCAACGATGATTACACTTCATAAATTAGACCACAGCTTTAGAATACTGCCCATTTGTTGCTTACACAAAATATATTCATTCGTATTGATTTAAAACTATTCATGTTGACTATAAAATATTCAATTTGATTTAAATGACATATTTCTGACCCAATGAGGTACAAATTGCACAATCAGACAAGTTAGTATTCTGATTTAACTGAATTCGACAACCTTGAAACCTTCAATTTAAAATTGATTTTATAATACAAAGGAGGAATATATCTTGACTCGGCACCTGAAATTGGAACTCCAAATTTGGGATGTTTCTTAACTATCTAATGTGATCATAGTAATTTTATTTAAACTGAGAAATGTAACTTAGAAAAACTATTACCTTTACCACGTTGATTTCTAAACCTCCAAATAAGTAATGTAACCACTAACAATTCGTTGTTATCCTGAATGGCACAAACAGGAGGAAAAGAATAGGTAATTTATAAACGGTGGTTAACTTCTAAAAACGCATTTGACCCTCTCATAATATAGAACTATCCAAACTATTTTCCAAAACTACACCGAAAATAATTCACTAATAATTCAATCACTTCTCTTCTAAAAATGCTGAAACAGGCTAAATAGAGAACCGTAACTTTTACCAGGGTAAAGATATTAAGAGATGTTCTGTTAGTTAAGATAGGGTGAAATATAGACCCTATCTTAACTGGTATATCTTTAATGTTGCAGTAAATTTCATTAGTGCTGTAATCATTACGCCAATTAGTAAAACATAATTTGATCAGATACTTACGCTTTAGTATCAAGCAGAAATATATGTTTATTTCCAGCGATTACTAGATTACTAGACATTCATATCTCAAATAAATAATTGTTTAGCGAGGTGGGTGCCATTTGCTCCAGCTACTTTTCAGGTTTGAAAGTCCGCAAAAATTCCAAGCTCTTGAGTAGATTCGGTGACGGTTCTTATTTACATTTTCATGGTATTGTTGGTGTCGAACCCTTCAGGTGGTAAAATTTTCTGTTTTGGGTATTGCAGAGTCTCAACTGCCCCTTTGGAAAATTGCTATTATTTGGCTATACCTATTCTGTATGGGTGTAAATTTAGTCTACAGTGGTCAGACATAATATCTGCTAGGATTCTTAGTTGATTTCAATTGAGGTTCCTCGGTCTTTTTCTATCATAATTTCCGAGAAGGAATTCACCACTGCCATCGAGCATTGCCCAATTGTTTCCTCTGTTCGCTCGTCTTCCTTCTTTAGCATCTTAGGAAGAGGGGGTTTATAAATGGTGATAATGATCCCATTTTGCTACTTTATCAGCTGCTTTATCGTCTCTACTACGGCGTGGCATGATATCTATTGCAAGAAAACCCTATTATACTTACACATAATATTAATATTATTGTGTTCTTCCAAGGACCAAGGCTATTGCATGTTAGTTTTTAATCTCAAAGTTATTGTAAAGTGTTTACTAATCCACGTAAAATACACATACATTGTTTTTAAAGTGCACACTACAAGGTTTGTCATAACTAACGCGTCAAATTTATTTACAAGATTATACGAGGTAAAAACAAGTCATTGAAGGGAAAAGAAGAGAACAGGGAGCACTATTTGTTTCGGTACCGCACCCGGTGATTTGTCGATATACACTCAACCTTCGGCACCGTATCCTATAAATAAGTAAACATACATTTGGCCTTGCTCAACATATTGACCTAATTTTACTATCGTTTATATTTCTTTGTCCAAAACACTAAACATACACCTCCTTATTATACCTCGACATGCATAACAAAATAAATTCTCTCCGAAACTTTTTGAATTCTTTTGGTTTTTTTGGTGATTCCCTTTCTTACAAATTTTATTGTATTTGTTATTAACTTCCTTCTAATTTAATTCCATGCATAAATTATAAACAATTTTTTATAACTTATGCGTCAAATTAATTTGGATGATTGTATGTGGTAAAAGTTAGTCAATCAGTGTAAAAGAAATATAAAGTGATCACAGAAAGATCGGCAAATGAAAGTCCTGCCGTACTAATCATAACAAATGTTTAGATAAATAATATATAAATAATTGGTAACTGCATGTACGAGTGTTTTTGCCTTACAGTTGCTAACCCATTGTTTAGACGAGCTTGCTATTCGCCGGATGTGTTGACAAATGAATTCTTATGTCCCCATAAGTAAAAATCGATCGTATTTAAGTCAGACGAATTCGGGGCCATAGAATCGGCTTATACGGATTATTGAAGGGTCCGCAGAAGACAGAGTTTAGCTACTACGAAGAAAATAAGCAATGATTAGTGATAATAAGATATTTACCGAAAAAAAAATCATAAGTGAATTAACGTAAATACTTGTTTGTTTTAGTTGTCGAGGTGTGACTTAATTGAACAGTTATAATCCAATTGATTTTGGTGTACATATTCACCGCATCTTACGAGCATTAATTTGTCTAAATATTAACGATAAATTTATGATTGTAGGATGAAGCTGCGGTTAAAAGTATTCAGAGATTGTATGTGTATTTATTTTTTTTGACATTTCTTTATGATGTGAACCCTACACTCATGTGAAATGTATTTATACTGTGTTTAAGAATGTGCTTTGACGCCATTTTTATAGCTCCATTGTGTTTCGAAAACTGCTGTACGTAAATAACCTAAGATTACTAATTAGTCATTAGGATTAAACGGAATTGCTCTCGGTCTGTTAACGTAAACGGAATTTTACAGCTTCGTTGCAATGTAAATATTTGGAAAAAATTGGTTGTGCGTGCTGCGTGGAACTAACAGCTGCTTATTATACACAGACGCTTTATCAGCGCTATCTAGATTTAAAACATCAATTATCGTGGAATAGCCCTAATAGTATTATGCATTAATTTGTGGGCGTGAAACAAAAATACCTTCAAGAGCCCATTTCGTTAATATTTAATTATAAAATACAAATTTTGTATTAACCCCTTTGTAGAGCTTTTTAAGAAATCCTTACCAGTTTGAAAATATCCATTATCGTAGTCTTACCAGCATTCTAACAAATCGAAAACGTTTATGGGACTGATGGGTGAATCACAAACTTCTGAAGGCGCTGAGTATAATTAATAAAGCTAACTGACACGTCGTTTCGCAAGCACTAGATTTACTACAGAAACTTTTTCAAATCAACCGCTATCTTTTTCTAGGTAACAAGAAAATACACATACGTTCCTATCGTGCCATGAATTCTCGTAGTTTTGATCGCATTTACATATGTATCTACATACATCTAACGATAACCTCTACACCACGTGAATTACGTGAACAGAGAATATGCATTAGAGAAGAACGGGTCCAAATCGAATGAAAAGTACGTTGCGAAACTTTATCATTCCGAGTGCCTTTAGTTTTAAGAGTTTCCGAAACTATATCCTCTGGCTTTCCTGCTTCCAATGCAATTCGCCCAGAGCAAATGTATAGCCGCTGTTATAACGGAATGAAGAATTGTCTTCGGTAAAGTTTGAAACTTTAAACGTTTTGAAGTTAGAATCTGAGTATTCTGGTTCATCGAACGAACAACTTGCCCCGCAACGATTATACTTAAGTTTGTTGCTGTTCGTAAAAGAGATGCGAGCGATATGATGGTGAATAGTAGTTTCTGAAATGGCTGATATCGCCTAATTTATAGTAACTCGGTCTCATTGTTTATTGATTCACTGCGAAGTGAGATAGAAGAAGGGATATTGAGGTTCATTGACATATTTAAATTACATCCATTTTCAGTTCGCGTCGTGGTTTTGATTATTTTCCTTTTCCTACACACCTTACTGTCGTTTGCTCGAAAAATTGTTTGTTAAAAAATTTAGAAACACAGTAGTTGTAGTAGTTAATAATTTCGTTTCGGTGGCACATGTCCTAATATTTCTAGCATAAGCTAAACAGTTTTCATCGAGAACAAAGAGTGCTGAAAGTGCAAGAATGTTGCCCTTTTATTGCTCGTAGTTAATTGTTGTTTTTACTCAACTGGCAACTTAGTGACAATTTCATCCTGTGAATATCAGACGTAAACTTGGACCGACACCTGCTCTATAACTAAAGTGAACATTTATTTTGCATTCAAAAACGGGACGTGTTTTAAAAATTAATAAAAATCGATAAAACAAAATATTGTACGATACTTTGTTGGTTTTATTGTGAATAAAATATCAAAGAACACATAAAGTTTTTTGGTTTATTAATGTTATACATAATTTATGTAACATAAATGAATAAGAAAAGAAAAACTAATATGTATATGAGAGGAGAGGGAGAGCCATACATATGTATTTAATACTTGTGCGACAGTGATTTAAATTATTATTTTTAAGTGGTCAAACCGCCGGTTTTCTAGGGTTTCTGGGTACCTTACTTCTTAGGTACTCGAGACAAGTTTGATAAAATTCAGAAGCAATGTTGCTCACATACCGTTCATCCACGTCATCATTTTCTTATAACCGAGTCACTAACTTTCTAACACTGCGTGGAACAAATTGCATCTTCCGTTTTAAAATTTTGATTCAACTGCTCGATTTCTTTTGCAACCTCAGGAGTACAAATATCTTGTCTTTCAGTTTTTAAAATAACCTGATAAAATGTGGCTGTCTGTGTGTGGATAAAGTAAAGAAAAAGTTCTGACTCAAAAAAAAGCTCTTCAGGGGTTGATACATTTTCAAAACCCGTTCCGATGTAGGCGTATATACCCTAAGAGCTTCTGGTACTCAGTATCAATATCGTCACAAAAGTCTTTCAAAGCTTTCATTCTACCGATGTAAATATAAGGAAGGAATATATTTTTATAATAATACATTCGACGGTAAATGGAAGACAATTTGCGGCTGTTTTAAAAGCGTTGTGAAGTATAAGAGTACTGCATCCAATGCCGATCAATTCTCGATTAAGAGAATTCAGTTTACTAAAAATATTATTTACGCAACGTCTTCGAGAGCCACCAAAATTACAGTTTGTGGTATCTCCACAAAAGGCCACTATTTGCTCCGATATGCTGTGTTCGTTTAAAACATTCACCAAATATTGCACAATGATTTCCGATGTTCCACCTGGTTGTTCGTGAAGATCCAATATCGTGACTTGTACACCTTTATATTGTTGAAAATAACGGACCGAAATGGGAATTACTTTTTGAGATCCGTAATTTGATGCATCAGTGAAAATGGAGATGCACTTAATTTCAGATAAATCTGCTTTTAAATCTTCAATCGCATTGGGCGCAAAATATTCGTAATTATGCTTCCATTCTGGTACGGGCACATCGGAATTTAGGTTCAAAATACAGTTGAATTAACTTAAACGTAGAGTGGTTTGACCCAAAGAAGTGGTTTCCTCAAATACTATAATATTGTTTCAATTTTGCAATTTTTGCACAACGGGACATTTTTGTGTCCCACGTGATCTATCGGAGAGAACGGGACGGTGGTTTATGAAACGGTACTGTTCCGTTGAAAACGGGACGTTCGGTCACTTTATTTATAACGCATATTGCACGAGTTCACCATTCTTTTATTTCTTTTAGTGGTGAAAGCAAAAATTGTCGAAATACGTACCTCGAGGGAAATTACACAAATACTTCCCCATTTCTAACACTAAATGGAATGAAGATAAATCAATTCAATGATCGAAACGCAGCTTGTGGTAATTACAAAAAGTAAACAGAAATGTTGTTAAACTAAACACGCAGCATCTACGGCGCGGTTCAACGCTATAAGAATTCTAAGCTACACTCACTTCTGACTGCGGCTCCAAGTATCACAATAACTACTTCTGCTTTAATCCACATTCTCAAAGTATTTTGAATTTCAAAGGGATTCATAATAAAAATATTTTCCAGTGATGTTGATCAATATTTATAGAAGATTGGAGAGACTATCAACTACTACACACTATGCTAATTCTATTTACTTCTTGTACAGTAAGTAACAAAGGGAATAACTAGCGAACATGACCAGATTCCGAGCAGTTTATTATTTATTATCAAAATATTATCCTTCGGACTATTTATACGCGAAATAACGACGGTTTAATCTCCGAAATTGATACAGATATTTTACACATTGTATGCGCCGAACATTAAACCTCGCCTTCCGCACGTAAATACATTCTCTTAAGATAAATAAACACACCGCGCGTTACGTAAACAATGATGCCAGATTTTAAAGGATATTTTTGCACTGTATATCATACGTATTGTCCAAGAGAGCGAATATTAGTCACCTCGGCGGGCGTTTCAATCGTGTATCTTGCAAATACAATGGCAATAAATATAAAGGTGAAATGAATAATGCACAGGCGATGTTAAAGCGCCATAGCACCCCGAAAGTGGTTGAGTAACGGCCCGTTAAGTACTTTTTACTTACGAGTACGTTACGATTGTTTGTACACCATGTTCGGTAGTGGTAGTCGGGGAGAATGAATGGGGGACATCGTGAAAAAGTGAAAACAATGCGAGATTTATGGATATTTTTGCGCGGTCACTGTCCGAGTCCGTACGGTGCTTTTATCCCGGATAATTTAGGTCTTTCTCGCGTAACCCGCTAATGAAAACCTAAATGTGCTTGTAAACAGTGACCGCGGCAGGATTTATTCAGAGAAAGATACGCTTTAAAGATAGATAGTATTTTTTAAATGGTTTCCAGTTTGGTAATAATTTGTACACAAATAAAATGACTTTTGGACGATAAAGAAAAAAACAGAATGGAAATCGAAATCATATCACTTAAAGTGAATTTATTAAGCAGATCATAATGATGGCAATCATACAGAGATAACAGATAGATTCCATCAACCGGGTTTAATATTTCTCCGCATGTTTATCATCATGTCGTGACATCGCCCGAATGTCTTGCTTTTCTAACTTTAAGAGCATGCTGAGTCATTCCATTCACTCCCGGCGGATTCAAAAATTAAAAGCGTAAATTGATGCCACCCGGTCGTTGATGTGGGCACTTACGAAATTCGACGTGTACAACACGCAGTTAGACGTAACACCTTATTTTGTTAATAACGATAACATAGTCAAAACACAGACCCTGGGGGACACAGGAAGTACGACAAGAGTGGATTGGGCTCCTTTCGTATTCCCGTTCAAAGTAGTTGCCATTAATGACAAAAGAATCTACGAATAAACGATAAACAATTTGTAGTATTGCAGGTAAGCTGGGTTACTGTAGTTTCATTTAGTCTTATTAGCTAATCCTGAATTTAGGGAAAAGAATTTAAACAAAGTTAAAGAAATCTTAGATAAAAATAATTATCCAAATAGTTTTTATGAAAAAATAATAAAAATAGAATTAACAAATTATACAATAGAGGAATTAAAGATAATAACAATAAATCTTATAACGCTATTCCTTATAAAAAAGGTTTAAGCGAAAAATAAAAAAGAGTTTAATAAAAACAACATAAACATTACTTTCATTCCAAATTATAGTAACAGATCTCTTTTTACTAATACTAAATCTAAAATAATTAAACAAAATCAAAGTAATGTAGTTTATAAAATAAACTGTAAAGACTGTGATGGTTGTTACATCGGTCAGACGAAACAATATTTAAAGAAAAGGTTGTATAGCCATAAGTATTCTTTAAATAATGATTTTGGTGCAATGACCGCTGTAACAAAGCATTACAAAGATCTTGGGCATTACTTTGATTTTGAAAACACAATTATATTAAAAACAGAGAATAATTATAAAAAAAAAAGACTAATATATGAAATGATAAATATACAAAAGCAATTTGTTAAAATGACATTTGCATTTCTTAAGAAGGAAACCTTTGGCTAGGTTTTTAAATTTGGGTTTTCCCTAGTCCTTGAACAGAATTGTTAAGGTTTCGACAAAGATTTTTTGATATAAGGGTTTACTTAATTTGCATGTATGTTTACACATTAATTTAGTTTTTATAATTTAAATTTAAAAAAAAAAAAAAAACAACAAATGTTTGTTTATATATTTATCTAGTTATATTTTCACTGAAGAAGGTATTCCGAAAACGTTTGTAAACGTTCTGAAAATATAACTATCGTTCAAACCAGCCTTGTTTTATTGACCTATTAGTGGTAGAGATCTATCATATAAGATAAGTATAAAAGGTCACGAAATATATATATATATACATTTTAAGCGTAATAGTAAGAAAATAATTTATTCTGTAACTAAAATTTGGTAACGTATTCTTTAGCACTTATACCTGCCTGCAGACGTTTCATCATTGATTTAACCAGTTTTTCGGTAAACGTCGGAGTTATATTCTCCCATTCTTGAACAAAATCTTTATTTTTGATAGGATGGTTGCTGAGTCGACGTTTTATTTCTGCCCAAACATGATCAATAGAGTTAATGTCGGTGCTTTCGGGTGGTGTTTCCAGTACGTGTGGACCATTATATATGATCTATTCCTTGACAACGCACGCGGTATGTTTGGGATTGTTGTCTTGCTGGAAGAAGAAGACATCTTGTACGATCCCCAATTTGAACGCACGATTTTAAATGATCTCTTAAAATGTTAAGATACACCCATCCATTATACCATCAATTATACGATAACTACATATCCCAGCCGCTGCGATACAGCCCCATACTCTTATAGATCCTCCACCATATTTAACTGTTGGTGTGAGGTTTTCTTTTTTAATTTTGTTTTTTTTTATCCACACACGTCGCTGTCCGGTGCTATCAAACATGCAAAACTTACACTCATCACTAAAAATGACATGTTTCTAAAAACTTTCTGGCTTACAAATGTATTCCTTTGCAAATTCCAATCTCTTTTTTCAGTTAACTTTATAAATCCATGGCTTTTTTCTGCTTCTACGAACTCTCATACCATTCCCATGTATAACTCTTTTAATCGTATCAACACTAAAATTCTTTCCAGTACTTGACCGTATTTCTAGCCTTAATTTTGGTGCAGAAATATGTGGGGCTTGCCGCACTGCGCGCAAAATTTTACGTTCTTCAACTTCTGTTACTATTTTTGGCCTTCCTTGTTGGAGTTTATTTACAATGCTAGAGGTGATTTTGTATCTGCTTATGGTATGTTGTACTGTTCTTCGAGATGTGCCTGTTATTTCAGCAATTTTACGTTTTGAATTACAGGGATTAATAATAACTTCTTTTACTGCTAGTGAAATTTCGTTCTATGTTGTCATATTTACATGTTCTACTTATACTACGAATACCGTATTACAACTAATACCCTACTACTGTTAACTACTCAATTTCTTGTATGAATAGTTCACAGTGCCTCCCCGAATTCTCAAATAATATCACCCCTTTCACGCGTTTCTTTGTTAGTGGACGAATATTTACGCTTGCCTAAATTTAATTCATTTTGAAAGACATTATTGGTTAGAGCGGTTGATTTTAACAAAGTTTTCTTGTGTGTACACTTTCGCTTAGGATCAGTGGAACAGTTCTTATATATTACAAATTCAACTATAACTGATTTTATGTAATTAATAAACCTCGTTTTCAAGAGGACATAGATGGACGAATACTTATGCTTTTAACTGTACCATCATTGACGTCTGTCCTTCACCTTTAAAGTGAGCCTTCAGCTGTCGTGCTATCAAATACATAAATAGAAAGCTACGAAACTACATAAATACTACTTTTAAGCAAAAATGCATAACATTGTGGTAATAACCATTGTCGTGGTAGAATATTCAATATTGCACAATACTTAGTCTTATAGCCGATTAGTTTCTTTTCTTAAATTTTGTAAGAACCGCAAAATATGTAACACAACTGATTAACAATTTGTCATTAAATTATAAATTCTGTAGGGATAATTCGTGACTCCAAAAAGTAGGTGGGAATATGAGTTTGATTTTGTCGCATTCTCTTTTCCTAAATGTGAAGCAGACGCAAGTGTGTCGTCCCTTGATCGTATGAACGAGAACTATGATTAGTCACACGTAGTAACATTTGTAAGAAAGATTTTGTCACTTTTAGTACGTCCTAGTGATTAAAACACACTTCGTGTTTGTTATCTTTCTGGTCGATGACATGTTTCTTATTGCCATATTCACATATACATATATGTCTTCCGCTTTATTTTCTTTTATTTCAAAATGAAATTAGCCATTATGTGGTTGAAATTTAACTCGCTAGGTATCCGTCATTTATTCGTACAGCTCTCTGATCACACTTTCTTCGTACGGTAGCCCTTTCTTGAGTCGGAAAGTAATCTAAAACGAGAATCGTCCTTAATGGATTCACAATCTCCTGAAGATGCCCTGCATGACTTCTATATCAGAAAAGGAAGAATAATGACCAGAAAACAATCAACAGATAAATGGAAGATGATATGAGAGTAAAAATGCAACCCACAATAGACTACATTTGGATTAAAGTGGAGCAATAATCCTGGATGTTACGGAATAAATTAAGAAACTTGAGAAAGTGGAAGAAACCAGGAAGAGGGTGATGATTAATTCGGTAGGACAAGAAGGAATTGCACATACAATGCGTACATTTAGATACCAACTTAGACAAGCTCACAAAAGAAAATAGCAAAAGCTGTAGAGATGGTGTAAGAGGAAGTGAGAAAGAAATCCTGGAATGATATTAATACGTAGCGACAGATGAAGGTCGTGAAAATCGCCGGAATAAAGGCATTCTTAATCAAAAGAGAAATAGAGTGTAGAACAAATAAGAGATCGTAAATGGAGTGTTTTAAATGGACGTGATCAAGGCAACAAGGAAGAATAAGTCACATATAAATTGTTAGAAAATGGATGGTGACTTTTCTAAAAATTGTTTACATTAGCAGTCTCTTAGAACTCTAGTATCAAGATGTGAAATGAATTTCCCTGATTGTTTCAGTTGTACACTAAACTAAAACAAACTATTTGTGAATATTGTGTGAGTTCTAATTGATTGTTTGCAGAACAGAAAGCCAAAAGGGAAGTCCTCTTTCTTCAATACAAGTTCACACATCCTTTCGTTAAACTGAATTGGACAAATTACGACATCAGATGCTGGCCAATCCACCATATCTGGATCCGAGAGATTTATTCTTATTTCAAAACCGGAAAATGTCGCTCGACGGAAAGGGATTCAAAACAAATGAGTAGGTGATAGCTGAAACGGATGCCAATTTTGACGAGTTTTCGAACAATTACTGTTTACCTTGTTTAAAATAGTTGAAAAGTCGTTGAACTAAGTGTGTACAATTAGAGAACTATAGTGAAGTTTTTATTGTTTTACTCTAAAAGAAGTTTTTTGATGCGAAGCCACTCTTCCGTAGAACGGTTATCGTATACGGTTGTAGGTAACGAAGTGTCAGTGAATCTGTGAGAAAATTTTGGAATGAATTGTTTGCTGGTCGATTGTTGTAAAGTAAAGTAAATTATATTTTTAACGTATTCTTGTACATCAAATATGAACTTACGAACTTTATTATTCACCGTCTTGACAATGCTATATGTTTATTTCAAAACTCATAAGTTTTCATTTCTTTAGTATCTTCACAAAAATTGTTTTACTCTTGCTTTAACATGAATATAGTACCGGCACCAAAAATTGATGCTGGAGGTTCATACGAAGTAAATTTGTACTTCATCTTAAGAATATTGCCAAATCATACTACACGCAATGATGTTATACGAGGTCGGGGAAGTAAATAACGAGACTTTCTTGTTTCCGCTTGAAATGGCAACACTGACTCGCTGTTAGTTATTTCACTACATTGAGTAGGCTTTGCACATGTGTGTTACAAATTTTAAGCAAATTCCTTCTGTAGTTTTCAATATATTAACATTTGAGGTTGTGGTGTCGAATACCCTCGTTCAAGCAAATGAATGACGTGATAAAAGAGTGACAAGTAAACATCGAGTTTCCATTCAAAATTCTGCGAAAATTGCAAGCGATCTACGGCAATGAATTTTTATCAAATGTATGGGTTTGCAAATGGGTGAACAATTTCGAAAATAGCCTAGAATCCATTGATGTGGCAGAAGGCGTACCAAAAGTAACATACAGACTGCAATGTAGAGTGGGAACTTGCACTTCCTGGTGAGACAGTAAATTCTGCGTTCTACCTCGAAGTTTTGGAGCGTTTGAGAACAAGGATGAAATGATGATTGCTGCATCACGACAACGTGCTGTGCCATTCGGCGTTAATTATTCGGAAGTTCTTGACTGCGAAACATAATAGTACGCTCCCCCAACTCCCCATACAGTCCTCACCTTGCTCCATGCGACTTCTTCCTTTTCCGTAAAATGAAAAGTCAGATCAAAGTGGGTCCTTTTCAAAGGAGTTGAGAAGATCCAAACGACCGCGATGCGTAACATTAGACAGATAATTTTATAGGAGTTCCAAGGCTGTTTTTCGAGCTGCGTACGTCCTTGGAAACGCTGCATCCAATTAGGAATGACCTATTGTGAACGCTTATAACCTTAATTTCATTACACTGCTTAATATACCTTTGTAAATAGAAAGTCTCGTTATTCAATTGTCGTAATTCGTATTAAATTTCTTTATCATCAGATCAGTTAATGGAAGTATTTTGAAAGATTAGATACTGGAAGACGGGTAAAGAAAGTTTAGAAGGCAAGAACAAAAATCTGGAGGAAAAGATGAAGGCCGAAGGAACCTTGGAAACATGCGAATAGAAAATACTAAAAACGAAAACACCTCGTATATTGGGGACTTTGTGCGTTGATGCTTTGATGCACTGTTTGGATTAGATGTCAGAAAGACGTTTAAACATTGAGGCTACCATAAAATTTGCCAAAAGAGAACTTCTTAATACATTTAACTTACTTGGAATAATAGTAATAATAATAATAATGATAATAATGATAATGTTGATGATTAAGGTTCCACAAACGAGTGCATGATAAGTTCTGTAAACCGAACTGACGGAACTCCACCCAATTTAAAGTCGGGCCTTGCACCTAAGTGGAAACAAGCGGTGGACTGACATCAGTCCAGTTTACACCATTTAATGATAACTTATGCACTCGTTTGTCGAACCTTATTGATGATTAATCGCTAAACAAGACCACAATTAGATTATTATCTAAGCTAAAAACAAGAACAGTTCTTGCACTTTTGGCTCAGAAAAGATGGCCGTGCAGTGGATTCATTTCTCCATATTTAAAATTTAGAACTTTTTAACATACTGCTAGTTATGTACCGGGGTATGCAAAGCGGTACTTTGTACCTAACGTAGCTAATCTGGAGGTATTAGATCAATTTGGTACAGAAGTGTTGGGCAATGTATGTATATTGCTCATACAGTGTCTCGATAAAGAATTTGCAGTGTGTTTTTTCGCACCCAAGGAGGTAGAAGAGATGCAGATTAAGAAGAAGAAGAGGTTAAATGTTTTTCAGTCACCATTACCCGAACAGATATTTTGTAATATAAATACTTGCCAATACTAAACTACTTGGACTTTTATCAAAATCTATAACCCTAGTTGTAAACTCCATAATCGTCAAAAGACAAAAACGTTTACCCGTATTATCTCTTAATGTGACAATATTGTCACGATAAGCTAGAGACAAGTATGTCACCCAAAACATATCCCCAAATCTCCAGAAAAGCTTAGACGCTAAAGTGCAGGAAAACAATCAATCGGATGATAAACTTTTAACTGTAAATTCAATTCAATTACAATAAATAAGATATAAGCCGACCACTGCCTTATACATGTAGAGATGGCTACTGCTACAATTAAATCCACATATAGTTTTATATAACAAGAAACCAAGAATTAAGAGCAAAAACAGAAGAGGCAAATCGAAACTGCCTTAGAATGGGAACATAGAGAAGATATTGAAAGAATTTTGAGTATAAGTTGTATGGATGTTGCTTTGTTTGGTAGTTCTACACCGCTAGATAACAAGGCTTTTCATAAACATACATATACTATTTTATTTCCAATTGAGAAGGAAATAAAACGAAATTATCATAGAATTAGAATATTACATACAATATTATCAAATAACACTTGTTATAGGTTCCTACCCGCTCATACCATCATGCATTCGCTGCAAGTATATTCTACAAGAGATAAACGTGAAATCCACGTCGTAAATTTACTTCTATAACTGCTATCTTCGACAACACTCGATAAGGATATATACTCCTCGGATGTGTATCTTTCGCGAGATTATTAAAATTAACCGTGTTAGAAGAGACGAGTGTTTCGAAGAGAAGTTTACGGAGGCACGCTTCTAGATAACGAAGTCGTTCTTTTCGTCGATAAGAAAATCGGATAAGATCATCGTCATCGTAACAGTAGTGTCCGCGATAATTCTTTTTCGAACGCAGGAAATGAATAACTCGGAAACAATATTTTACGTCGGGTTCAGTAACATCTGCCGCACCAGTTAGCTGTACGCGTTTCACACGGACACGTCGGCTTGCTCTTCTTTCTTCTTCGTCCGCTATAAATACATGGATTCTGCCGTTAAATCGAATTTGGATCATCACTGCGGCGACGTGGAACGGCAGCTTTCGGGAAAAGATAAATACAACACTTGGCAACTTATCAAAATATGTAATTTGGTCGCCGCCGGCAGCGGTGGGCAAAGTGGAGGAACGCAAAGGAAAAGAGGAACGACTGCGACGATGACGGCTGTTCCAGAACTAGTTAATGGGTGTTGTATGCAGTCGAAAATCTAAATCGGGTCTCCTACGTTCCGGTGAGATTCTAGTGCGCGCTAATTCATTTATCCACTTACCAAGTTCTTGAAATGTATTCGCCGAGCTTCTACTGCAAAAAGAAGGTACATTAACATTGTACATATATTATTACTTTGTAAGGTGCCCTCGTTTATAATTTAAGAGGCTTACTGAAATATAATGTAACCTTTAACTTCAAATATCGCTGAATAACTTTGGCATCTTTTATCACGATTGCATTGTGCATTTAATACGAAATGCCGTAACATATGTAATGCATACATGCGATAAAGAAACGGATGTTCGAGTATTACGGCGGTCATAAAAGTCCTATTCCAATGTACTTAAACATTACGTACGAGTTGACAAGTGTTGCTTATAACGAGTTAAGTAATTTGTAAGTTGTAGATTATAAATAGGCCACGTGGTAATAAATACCTCTCAATCACCACAATCTGTGCTACAAATCCTGTTGATCTATGAAATAAGGCGGTAAGGACAAGAACAATTTTGCTTGAATTTTCAAACCACAGGCTTTTAAAAAATTATGAAGATCTGCAAAGTAGTCCTGGACAAAATTTAATAAACCAATTTTAACTCTTCGTTACTATACAAAAACGCATACTCGTTTGTGAGTGGTCACTCAACTGTCAGTGCTGAATGTCTTCTATAATGATTATGAAACATTAAATACATACATACATCCAATTATTTCTATAACTGCACCAGTTGCACAAAAGGACTAAAAGTTTATACAAATCGTTGAATGAAACAACCGTACATAAATAAGCTTATTTATGAGATATTGGCTAATCAAAAAAGAAATTAAATACAAACGTATTAACACTAAATGTGCAATTCTTAACGAAGTTCTCCTTCACAACTGCAATTGTTTGCAAAAAGCCGGCTTTAATACTAATTCAATTTTGCGTAGCTTTCCATTCAATTTCATTCATTCTTCAAGGATGGCCTTAAATAAATGTCAATTTAATTTGATTTAAATTCTATCACGCGTTTTCTTATACGTTCAGTTCGGGTAACAGCATACGTTATAACTGTTATGGAACAAAGTAAAAACCTAGCCAACATATCCTTCAAGTGATCGTTGTGTAAGTAATATTTCTTCTACAGCTTTAACTTTTGCTAACTATATCGCAAACTTGGTTTAAGAAACCGCCAAACGGAAATTACAGGGAAGAAATTTTCATTCACTTTTTTACACTAGTGTAAATTTAGTTACTTCCATCAACTGCTGTAATTGCTGACCACCCAAGCACTCTGTATGGGCGCTACTTTCCTATTCAATTTGTTCTAATAATCTCCGTAATTTCTTCATTTTTCACAAATTTAACCATTAGTTGGGCGCGCCGAGTAGGTGTTGCATTGTACGCGAGGGATAGTTTGGATACCAGGTTCATTTTTCTTTAGTATGTTTTTGTTTTCATAACATTTTAATGTAAGTTTTATAGGAATATGATTGCAGAGTAGAACAAATGGACATTAAACAGGATTCCTATTTATTTCATTTTTATCTGGTAAAAACTTTTTAACAATTAAAATAAACTCTTGACACTAATCATCTGAAAAAAGAATATGATTCTTGACAATCTACAGGGACAAGTGTTGCATGAATATCACAAACATTTGTTGTACATCTGCAGCATATTTCTGTCTGCATTTTTGTCGTCTCTCCTACGACAGAAGTAACACTTCTTTTCAACTACTGCTAACGTTGAAGACGTTTGTTAGGCTATTTTTGTAGATGCAAATTCCTGTAATTTTCATTTCGAAAGTTGTGGTAACGATCGATTATTATATAGTTTTAGAGTGACTTCTTTCAGAAAAATTCCACGTTTCAGTTTATTTTTGGTACTTTGTAATATCTAACGATATTCATCCATCCGAGTTCTCACTATAGAATAAAATTAATGAAGTTATACGGTACCTAGATCTCTGGCAAAAATCCTGCGATAGGTCAATTCTTAATTTAAAATGCACCTTTTTGACCTCAAGAATAACTTTGTACCTAATACAGGCGCGGTGCAAGAGGATGTAGCCCAAAAATGTGTAAATGGTAAGATGGGTCAGGTGACATTTTTTTTTAAGTATCTATGTCTCTACAGATATGAATTTCATAATTGGGCGGGTGAGGTGTAAATAAATTTATATGTACTCTATTTTCTCGAAAAGAAGACACGAGCATCACCATAAGCGGAAAACGTACATACATATTTTGTTAATTTCGCAGGATTACATAAAATTGTGTCGGGTAGCATTTTACTATAAATTGTGTGGGTTAGTGGGAACCGCGGGTTGCTAATTAAACGTCATAAAATGTACGATTTCTCTCTCCATCACTTCTATTGGAGTACTGGGCGCTTCTACGTTTCTTTGTCTCGAGTGTAGGATGGGTGATTGGATAGATCTGCCCATCCTCTTTAGATTTCATTCTCCCGCAATCTTACCCACTAGTTTCTTCCATTCTTCTCTGTTTCTCGCTTTATGTTTGACTTCACCCCAACTTAGACCAATTTTTTACATTCCCTTGTAATTGTGTTGCTCCAGCTATTGTCCGGTGGTCCTCTACTACGTTTTCCGTCTGGTTAATATTTTAGAGCTTGGCTGGCTATATTACTTTGTTGCTTCCTCAATATATGGCCAACCCAGTTCCACTTTCTCCTTCTGATTGTGACTGATATTTGTTCCTGTCTTGTTTTTTTCTTCCATAGCTGAATGTATTTTCAGGATCCAACGTATGTTGTGCCTTGATTATTCTTGTTCGAATATCTGTTTTCACTTTTCTTTTCCAAAACTAACCCAAGGTATGGAAATTTATCTTACTTGTTGTATTATTTTTCCCATTTATCATTAGGTTGGTTATTGTTTTTAGTATTCTTGTTTTCTTTACATTTATTTTGGGACCTACTTTTTCATACTATTGAGTTAGCTTATTGATTTTCCTTTGTATATACTTATTATGTTCTATCAATAAGCATCTATCATCTGCAAACTCTAGATCTTCCAATTGGTTGTGTAGATTCCGTCTAATTCCTGTTTTGTTAGCAATCACCTTTTCCATAACCCAATCCATTATAATTAAGAATGAATTTGAAGACAAGATGCACCCTGCTCAGTCCATTCCACTTTCTATGCTAATTGCAACTGTTATTTTCCCTGAGTGTTCTAGTCTGGCTCTATACTCTTCTTAAAATAGTTTAACTAGATAAATGAATATACTTGGTAAGCCTTATAACCTTTGAATTTTCCACATTTTCTCTCTATTTACGCAATCAAAAACTTTCTCGAAGTCAGTGAAACTTACATTTATGTTCTTGTGTCACTCACTTTTTGTTCTAAAATAATTCTTAGGGTACAAATGTAGTCGCTGGTAGAACGTTTTGGTCTGAACCCCCTGGATTTCTTCCCAGTTTTTGTCAGTTTATTGCTCGCCAATTCTCACATTTGTTCAGATATCCTTTTTGGGAATTTCTGTTGACACATCCTCTTTGCATTCGTTTAGTATCTTTTCGTCGTTCCATACCTTAGTTAGCAAAGTGTGTCGCATTTCCGCCGATTGGTTTATATCAGCCTTAAACAAATCGGTTGGTAAGCTGTCAATCATTCTTTAGGTGTCCTAATGTTTCTTTAATTTCTTCCTTCGTTATTTCTTCTGTATTAATATTCAACTCCTGCATTTCATATCCAATGTCTATATATTGCGTTTCTCTCTCTGTCATGTTTAGCATATATTTCCTCAAAATATTCCTTCCAGTTCTAGTTATTATTTCTTTTTCTCCTTTGATTTTGATCGCTTGTTTGCTTTCTATTTCTCTTGTATTCTTTTGTATTTTTGTCAGTTACTTGTGACAGTATATTCTGTTTCCAAATCATTTTGCTGCGCTGCCTTTCCACATATTTTCAGCATTTTGTATATGTACTCCCTTTTGTCCTTTCTTGCTTGTTTCTTCACTGCTACATTTTTCCCCTGCATTTTTTTCTAGTGGTTTTCCTTCAGATTCTTCTTTTTGAAGCATCCCTACTTCTACTGGCTAAGTAGGAAAATGAAATGAGTTATTTTATAGACTTACAATATTTTTTGCCGACCACTGGGGTCATAACCTCATCCTGACCCCATACCATCCACGATTCTAATCGATATAATATGCATTGTTAAACGTTGACTATCACCGGTTTTGTACTTCTGTGTCGTTTTTTCCCTTGTTAGTTTCTCTCCACTCGTAATTGGCACTGCGAGGTCAAAGACGTTTCTTCACCATCATTTACGTGTTAGTGACTCTCTTGTTTTAGGTTTTGTATATTTATTTGATTCGAGAAGGAACTTGCAACACTCGAAATATTGATTTACTTTGTGGCTTACGTTCCTGTGATGCAGGCTAACTCCAGGTATTTTATTACCAGGTTACACTGTTGCAAACGAGTACCAAGAACTTCAAGGCCTTTACTGAATGTATTCCCAAAAAGTTACTTTCAAGTTCACAGAAAATTGAGTCTGGTGAGCAAGACTCCAACCAAACTCAATTTTCCTTTAAAGCTTAAAAAGATCCCTGGCTCCTTCGACTGAGAAGGTAATTAGAAAGATTCAACAACAAAAAATAGTTTATATTTTACCTCCATTAAACCAGAAGTTTCCTGCTCGTATTTTCTTCCTATTCTTGAATCGTACAAACAAAACAATTTTTTTCTCCAGTTTCATTCGTTTCTAAGAAATTTAATTAGAACGTCAATAGGAAAGCTTTCCCGTTAAAACGTATTGAAATTTAGCGTACGAAAGAAGCAAAAGCCCGAACGCGAAGATGAGCGCTTTCCTCTTATTTTTCTATTCTCGACTCGTTCTATTTAAACTGCCTCACTACTCCTCCGCCAGATACAGGTTTTCATGTTTCCCATATTATGCCTATTATCCTGAATTTCTGCTATTGATTTTTCGACTGGATTGCGTGAAAAACAAACATTTAAGATTTAAACTCGCTTTTCCGTTACCATAAATCCGCCAACGCTCCTCGATATTTTATTCATCGTTATTCAGAAGTAAAAAAACAAACGAATAATTCATGATGAAGGATTTATGATTAGGAAATGTTACGTGCTCGATTTAAGGACTCAATGTCATGTTCGACGAGCTTTGATTTAGCGACAAATTACATAAATAAACTGTTATTTGGAGAGCTACTTATTGGTAGGAAATTAATCACTTGCATGATAAATGTGATGTGATCCAAATAAATTTTTTTGCTTTAGATAATCACACCTTTGGCGGAAATCGTTTTGCTTCTTACCTATAGGAGCTTATTGCAAGAAGAACTTGAGAAGAATATAGTAACGGTCGCGAAAATTACAACCTTCGTGCAAAGAACAGTAATTGGTGTGACGTCAAATTCGATGAAATAATTTTCTTTTGTTCCTTTCATCTTCTTTAATTATCCAATTCTCATTACCTACTCCTTCCTATGTTGTGGAGTAGAGGAAATCCTTTAGTTGTTGGTTACATTGATTATCTAATTCCTCGACTATTCGTTTGATCCCAATAAACATACAAACTTATTTCAGTTCAGAAGAAGAGAGGACCCACATTTTTCATGTGGATTCTCTTAAAAATGGTAACTAGTCAGAGTAATAAATTTATGTTATCCCAAAATATATTTAATTGATTGCACAAGAAATGATTGTCTTTCAATTACCAATTTAAACTTGCATTCTATTTCACAAATCAGGGATCAAAATAAGATAGGCTGAGGAACTCTGCATTCCAAGCTACAATTATGGCCACTAATTTTATTCTGGGAGTTTCCACGCATTTAAAATAGTTTTTGCCGCATACCGGACGCGAATGTCTTTACCAGGAATGCGTAAAGAAAACGGCCAGTAATCACTGTTCAGCGTCAAACGTACAAAACGATTGTAAAAATAAACAATGCGAGACCTACAAGATCCGTTACTTATTGCACTTATAACTTGGCAATTTCAAATTTCGCGTCGTACATCAACAGTTCGTAAATATTAATCCGGATACCGTATCAATTGGCACGTTTCACGATTTCAGGTCGTGCATGTTCTTTACATGCATACACACAGTTCTATAAATTTCACATTCGATGACGTTTCAGGTAGCGCTTATTGTTTATTATCACGCCGCGCATTAAGATTCCGCTAGGTGTGTGGTATTCAATCGCGGTAATGCAGAAAGCAATGAACTCGTTAGCGATGACAGTTTCAGACCTAAAAAACTGATGGGTAATTACGCGTACCCATTTGAATGGATAATTCATACGTGGCCTGCGCAATTATAACGTATAAGGTGCAGAATTGATTGGCAGGATGCATTGGTATGAATGACGCTATTACTAAAAAGTTAATGATGCTGTACGAGGTAATTATCCAGTGGCAGCCAGAATGAAGTTTATATTGGGATAGATAACGATTGTGTGATGGAAAATGGAGCTACTTATTTATTTAATCCTTCAGCCTTTTCTACCGTTGTTCCTGGCATGCAAGGCGTGTGTGAAGTTGAGTTCCTTATATTGTCTTCTTGCATGTTTCCCTCCATGTCTTCCTATCTGGTATGGCTTGTTGTGCTTCCTCCCACGACATTCCTCTTTTACCCAATGTACCTCTCACGTTCTCTAGCGACGTCCGTCTGAACCTTCCTCTTGGTCTCTTCTTGTTCGTCCTGGCTTCAGACACCTGTTTGACTATTCTCTGTTCTGGTATCCTTTTCAGGTGTCCATACTACCTAAGCTGTGCTTCTTCAATATTTTCTTCCATTGATCTCAATTTCAGATTATCTCTGAGTGTTACGTTTCTAAAGCTGTTCTTTCGTGTTTTATTTACCATTTTTCTCACAAATCTCATTTATGTAGTTGTTATTTTTCTTTTCTGTTTCTCAGTCATGGTCCATGTTTCCTCGCCGGATAAAAGTATGGACACAGCTACTTTTTAAATACTTGTACTCTAGCACGTTCGGTATTTCTTTTTTCCCCAGAAATCTATGTTTTATACTCTTAAACCGTCTTCTTCCTGATGTTGTCCTTTTTTATTTCTTCCTCTATTTTGCCGTCCTCTGATAGTATTGAGCCCAGGTTTTTAAATTTCTTTACTTGGTTTAGTATTTATTCTCCTACTTTTATTGTGTGTTTTTGTGGAAAATTGAATTATTGTCTAATAATGCTGAAACTTGCGCATAAGTCTCTTCTTTAAAAGAAAAGCTGTTGATCAGATTCATGTTGCGCGGGGTGTATATACCCAATTGGCTCTCAGTATCTGACAGTACTTAAGATGAACATATATGCAAATATAGAAGAGACTTGTTCTCATTGGTTAACGTAGAAAATCCTGAAAAACGTGTTTAAAGTTCAGCGGTTAATTGAGGCAGATTCGCACCGTACGATTACAAGTACATGGATAAGTCTTAGTGTAAGATCCACAACAACAACGGACCACCTTCATTAAAAAATGTAGCTCTGGAATCCCACGTCCCCTTACTGATTTGCAAAAGAAATAGTCACCCCTAAGACATTGAATATGTCAAACAATCGCGTTTGTCATATTATTTCTAAAATACTAACACGTAACGAAACTTATGTACATACCGTTTCCGAGATATCTACTCGTTAGGAGAATCGGCTGTGAATCCATAAAGATCAATGCTGAATTAGTAAAAACTGTAAATAAAGTTGAAGATCAACGTATTGTTAGAATAACCATACACACTAAGCCAGAAGGAGGTAATGCCTCGTACTGTTGTCCTCCGATAGGGACCATGAGTTGTGTCCCCAATATAGTCCCAAAATGCACTATCCTGTTCCAATTCGATGTTATGACGTGGATTGTACGCAGATTCTGTTGATGGGATACTCCAACGTATCGCTAAGAGTGGGGCTACAATTAATATAGACGTAGGCTTAATAACCAACCTGAAGTAATCTTTCTGTATATCGATGACCTGCAACAACATTTATAGACCCCTACGCTATTTCCAATGAGCTGGGTTGGAATGACCGCCAGCAGAGTCTGATTAACAGCCAACTTGAAGTTATCGATGAAGCATTTATTTCAAACCAGTCTGTATATCGATAACTGCAAAGGATATTGGTAGACCCCTTCGCTATTTCTGATGGACTGGCCTGAGGCGCAGACTCTGGGGTTGCGAAGCAAAAACTGCAACAGGCCCCGACTTACATCACGAGTGGCGTTCCAATGAATTACCAATCAAGTTTTCTAAGGGGCATTCATTTCAAACCGTTCTGTATATTTCTGAGCCCCGATCGAAATTTCTGGAACTCTTTTGACTGTTTCTTGTGCGATTGTTTAACCCAGAATACCCCATAGCATATCTATTTATGTGAATAAATCTTTACTAATTAATGTCAATCTGTGAAGATGCTTCCTGCTTGCTTATGCAAGATGTGGGGAAAGGTTGCAACTAGTTACAAGAGACTTTGAGCTTCCCAAAACATTAATGACTGTGAACTGAAACAAACGAATCACGATACAGACAGCTGTCAAGTTATCTACGTTTGAAATCCGCTGACCACAAAAAGATCGACTAAAAACCCTGCGTTAAAGGCGTAGGGTTAAAATTAGCGGAACGGGGATCCGGACTAAACGATGACAAAAGTTAGACGGTGAATAGATACACCATTGACTCTAAATAGAACTTAGAGTTTTCTTAACTTCGTGGAAAGAAGTCGATGCTGTGCCTACTTAGCAGCCATAATTTACCAGTCATCCAAGAAGATCTGTTGCCGGTTTGCCTGTGAAGATACTGAAGAAAAATAAATGTTAAATATTCATAATAAACTAGTATTTAGTAATATTTCAGGGCAAACAAAATTAATAGGCGAAGTAAACAAAAAGGGAGTGTCAAGCGAAATTAAAGATAAACTAGCGAAATTCGTTGAAGAAGACAACAAGCGCCATAAAATTTAGATTTGAACCGGTTTCAGTTTCTGACATCACCGTAAAGCTATTATGTTTAGAAATAAACGGTACTAACCAGATAAGAATGAAATCACTGTCTAATGTTGGGAAGGAAAATAAATCTATCATTTCTTGTGGCATACAGAAAATCTTAACAAAAAGAAAATATGAAACAAAATTTTTGGTTATAGATAGACTTCGTTCTAATATCGCATTTCACGTAATTGCAATATTCAGTTTTCTGGCGCGTGTCGTTCACAGTCATAGTGTGGATGACTGTTGCATCGTGTCACTCACGATGCAAAAAAAAACCGATAAATATGCAACGAATCCTACCTTACACTGTGAACATCACAACCATACAACTATTATGCCTTGGAAACCGATAGTCGAGTTGAAATTTTTGAGGGTGTTCGAAGTCGTTCGTGCAGCAAGAATCACACAAAATGAAAAGAATCTTCACAAACCGGAAAGAACCTTCTATACCACTCTTAACTTCTTTCTTGAGGCTTCGCCCAGACGAAACAAACCCACCAAATCGCTAGGTACTGCCGTACACTACTTCTTGAAGTAATAGAAACCTCTCTGCCAAATTTAGGCCTAAAAGATTTTAACCCCCGAACAATAGTTTCTTACTTGTTCGGTGTTTAATATCCTCACATCTCGCTTTTCATTCGCAATAGGCCGGAAAGGAAGGGGCGCGAATTTTGTGGTAGGCGGCGATTACGGGGAGTTTATTCCGTAGTTCCGGAAGACGATGTACTTGAGACGACAAAGACATCTGATGCTGGAAAAATTGATAATTGGGGACGCGCAGGACAAGGGGAAGGAAACTAAGAATAATTAATACGGAAATAACGCGACGTCCAGAAAATACAGTGCCGGCCGAAAATATTAGGGTAACGAATTAATTTTGTACTAAACAATAAAGACACAGTGCTGCATCATAACAGTGTTGTAACTACAAGACACAACATACAGTATATTTTTATACCAACACAATGTGAATGTCTTAGATCATCTTATTCACCAGATTTGGTCATATGTGTATTGTGGCAATTAAAACTTTCGTGGCAGAAAATTCTTTCCAAAACTTCACCAAACTATTCATGAGTTCGTTTTTTAATGTTCCACAGAGTAATTGGCTGTGTACATTTAACATGTAGAATGGTAGGCTAGAAAACTGCACTGAGGGGACGAGCTCTAGTGTTCTTAAACCATAATCATCCGCAAATTTTAATAAATTTGATGAAACCATTAAAGTATATGTTGGTAATTATTGACGGCCAAGACCTATTACTTACTTACTCGTCTATGTTCCTTAAATAGACAACTTGAACATTTAACTGTTAAAAAAAAACGTGTTAATTTCCTTTAGAACCATTCTAATTTTTCCTGTTTTAATTTCCAGTTCATTGCTGCTTACTCACTTATCTACTTCAATTCATATCTGAGATGCTCACCCCTGCTAATTAGAACAGCACATTCAACATCAAACACTAATAATTTACTCGAAAGTATTACATTGCCACCATTATGAAATAAATTAGCGCCTATTCGTTAATAATTGTCCAATAGAAATTACCTACAATTCGAGATAACTAACCTCGATTGATACAGCCTTCGATGCAAGTACCGATTCGTACTAAATTTATTCGTAAATAATGATGGTTATCCTTCTTCGCATTCTTCCGTGCGATTTCCTATTACAACTGGACATGTCCAAGGTTTAGAAGCAGAAACATCCGTTAGCTTTTATGATTATTAAAAAGTAATAACGTTATCTGCTGTAATAATTGGAATGGCGCCGCAAGCACGTACAGTAATGTGCAAAATAAGGATTCCTTAAGCGACAACGTCCTGAGTATTTATGTGAGATCTGCATATCTTTGAGAAAAATGCGATACTGTATATGCTCATTTGCAAAAGAATTAATTTGGGTCGAATTTGAAAGAAATTTGCGCGAGTCTTGCGTATTCTCGTTTTTATGGTTTCTTGTCCAAATTTGTTATGTCCAATTACCAAGATTGCAGCTGTTAAATCGACGAGAGAACAGAAAAGTTTGATTCGTTGAAGTGTCTTCCATCATGCCGTCTCCATGCTGGAAGTTCAATTCCACTCTGGCATCATTGCGCCGGTTTGGAGGCAAAGAACTTACGACCCACACAGTTGATATGTTTCACATTATTCAATCACCGCCGTCCACGCAAAAAATGAGCCAGGAACTAACAATTATGGTAATCGGATGGTGCCTGCTCTGGACTGTATACAGGTACTTTCAAATTCGTGGAGTTTTGCCTTCGATCGAGCTATGCGTGCTAGACCGCTCTCGTGCTACAGGAATGCTAGGTTTTCGTTAATTAGTGCCGAGTTACGGACCTCCATTTTTAATTCCCAGTCTAAATTCTGCATCAAAATCAGATATATTGGGAATTGGAAAGCAATTGTTTGAAATAGTTAACTTGCCGCTGCTTCTGCAAAGATATGTAGTCGTGGGGAACTTATCGACAATGTCTGCACGTAAATCTGAGTAGCTGGTTGTGTCGACTGATGGTGCTTTAGGAAGGACCGCTGATAATTCGAGTTCTGGAGTTTCGAGCGGATATTTGTTATTCATTTGTTTGTTTGTCTTCTGAGTCACTATGCAGGTACTAAATTAATTTCATGAGGCAAATCGGATTTTCTTTCAAATTTCAATTATTTCATAAAAATAAAAGATACAGTACGGAAGAATAAAATTCCGGAGGCATAATAATAAAAGAATTTAAAAGCGAAGTTCAAAATGATCTGTAGTCCTTGATTTGCGGTTGGTCGAGCTCCTGCGGCCATTTTCATCATCCTTTGGATGTAAAATATCCGATATCTTGACGAATTTACTCTCGTCTTCAGTATAGTTCCAATTGATGCTACTTTTTACTAAACTCGTTCTGGTTTTGAATTTCCTTCGCACATGTCTCCTCCATAGTTCTTGGATTTTTAATTTCCAATCAATTGGTTGGATATAGAGTTAGTTTCCTACCTTGTACATAGTACATAGTACTTACTTCATCCCAGCTAACAAGTGATTCAGAAAATTTGTCTGAATTTGCGTTTGGGAACGAAAATACAAGGTAGGAAGCTACCTCTGTATCCAACCAATAAATTGGAAATTAAAAATCCAAGAACTATGGAGGAGACATGTGCGAAGGAAATTCAAAACCAGAACGAGTTTGGTAAAAAGTAACATCCCTTGGAACTATTCTGAAAACGACAGTAAGTTCATCAAAATATCGGATACTTTTGCATTTGATAACGACAATACGATTAGCAGAAACAATAACTTTCAAATAAGAAAATTAAAATTATTTTATTAAATATTTCTTGTTTAAAGGGCGGTGGTACATTATTTTGAATGAAAAATGCTTTTTCCTTATTTCTAGCATTTTATTATTCCTCAAGGTCTACTTCACGATCTACTACCACTCAAATTAAAAAGAAAAACGTTCCTAAAAACTTGACAGACCTGCTCGGTAAGTGTTTGCCTGGCGACACATGAAATTTTAACGAGTCCTTCAATAGTGTAGTGTGGAACTGGGTTTTCAAAATAGTGTTTATAGAATCTATCTATCTTAAGTGAAGGCGCTTGCAAAATTGGGAAGTATACCAAAATTTGTACTGAGATAAAGCAGATCTAGAAACAATAGTCGTCTTATAGCAACATAAGACTACGAAAAAAATTAAGGAAGATGAAGGTGATGATCCAGATCACTCTAAATTTGGAGCAGAATTGTTCAACTTTAATCTGATGTTTCTGGAAATAATGGCTTTCAGAATTGAATATATAGTGCAACCTTCGGATAAGACCGCCCTTGGGCTTGAACGGGAATATAATTTTAAGAAATGAGTTACCCCCACCCGCGGTCCCAACTGCAGAGTGTTGTAACCTAATATAAATTCCATTGTTCTTCATCCGGTTTTTGAGGCACTTGCAAATATTTGACAAAATTACTAACTATATTTTTAGAATTGAATAAAAGGATATTATTTTCTAACAAGAATTGCTGAATATGTTACTTTGCGTTACCGTTTTTATCAATATATTTGAATAAAAACAAATGTATAAATATTAGTAAGTGTTAACAATAAACCAATGAAATTGATCACAATCGATTGAAATTTTCATTATTATTTAAAGCATAAATTAAGATCAGAACTCAATTTCCGCAGGCGCTCCTATTCAGAGATTGTCGCCAATTGTACGATGCGCAAAGTAGTCGGGGCAACTTTCGAACAAAGATTAGGAGAGGGCTTATTCACTGTACCTGCCTATTTTATATCAAAACTACTTATGCTATGAATGTGAAATTTTTACCGGATGTTCTCTGGTAGATTAAGAATATATATTTTAGGTCTCTGACTCAATTACGAAGATTCTTTAACAAAAACTTACAAAAAGTGTACTAAAATATCCACTAAAGAGTGTACATTTGTATACCACACTATTAAGGAAAAGTTAATATCTTCAGAAGGTATTATAGTACTAGTTTCAGAGAAAAGAGACGAGGATGACCATGAAAACGACAGTAAGCTGGTCACCGAATCGTCGGATATTCCATACAAAGAAAACGCTGAAAGTAATCCAAACAGCGCGACTCTTTACAGGGAACTGAAAGTGGAAAGCAATTGACGTGGATCTGAGTAGCAAGAATACGAGAAATCAATAATAATAAGTAATAAATAATAATAAATGAGGGAGAGGGGGACCGATAGGAACATGGAATGAAACAATGGCAATGGCGGGTGAAAGAGATATTGTTAGAAAAACATAAATAATAAATTGAATATACCTCTTCTAGATCAAACGCCCCAAGATTTATTCAATTAAAAAATGTAAAAAATATCGCAACAGGTGAACTAGACGTAACGTCCATTGTCCATCAATTCCAAAGCGACACCGCAAAACACACACAAAGTACAGACTTGTGTATTGTCTATTTTAAGTATTCGCAATTTTAGAATACTTTCGATATCATATGATCGAATAACCGGTACACAATCGACGTTGTTTGAAATTCCAGATATTCTTGCTCTATCTAAAAATAATATTTAACACGTCCACCATACGGAACGTGTATATACATCGCGCCTGCATTTATCGATGAAACGTCGCAAGCTGCAAGTTCGACGATCGCTATTTACGCGCCGCAATACTTCCGCAGGCCGTATTTTGTACTCCGTCCGTACTACAACAGCACCAACGGCTTCAGAATTCCCGTTCTAAGCGAGACGCGGGAAGGGTTTCGCGCTCGGGGCAATTAATTTCAATACCCCCTCAGTTCGTCGATATGTCGCCGCGAATTAATGCACATTTGATGGTTCTCACGACGCAGTTTTCACCCCCGTCACTTCCGATGAGAATTTTTTCGGTCCGCACATTTTTCACTTATCTACGTGACAAGCGACAGATTTGTACCGAAAGCAAAAATTATTAAGTAATTTTGCTCACGCACCGTTGAAAAAGCGATGTGACGTAAATTTATCGAACGTCTAGTTTACAGTAATTAATGAAATTTATCTTCATAATCGATGCGGAAAACCGTTCATTATCAAACGTTCCATGAGCAAATGAAAAGATACAAAATAATTAGTCATCTAGTTGCTAATACCTTGAAACTAGAAGAAATGCAGACTATTGTGTAAATATTTAATTTTTTTGAATGTTGAAGGATTTCTAGCAACAAAATGTCACCAATTCTGCAGGAATGCCTTGGGGAAACATGGTTTGTTCCCGTTGTAAAGATAGTTTTGAACGTAATGAAAAGATAGTAGGCAGCAAACATGTTTTGTATTTGTAAGAAAAGGGGAGGGATAATTTAAAGAAAGAAAGATAATGGAGGTGGACAGAAGAAACTAAAGAAGCTTTCAGAGCTTTGGAAGACAGTTTTTATGAAAACCTACAATTGAAACATCATGGTCTTGAAATACCATTTATTCTTAGAACGGATGCCCTAGATAGTGCAATTCCAACAGAGCCGATCCAAATTAAAAATGGGTAAGAAGTTTGCTTCATTTCAAGGTTGTTAACGGAAAAACGCAAGGATAATGTCGCATCTAATGCATTAAATGGAGAAGAACAAATGCGATGTTAGAGGATAATGATATATAAAGATATATATATAAAGCTTTGAAGAAAAGATTAGCTATCAAGGGTATAACGAAATAGGTGGAATGCTGATAAAGAACACTGAAGAGAAGTTATATGTGGTGGATAAAGAAAACGCAACAAGAATGATTGAAAATATTAATAAAAAATATGTACACATTGTAATAAGAAAAATATGGATGTTATTTAGAGATTTTACAGATTTAACCAAAAATGATTGCAGATAACAAAGGATATTATTACAAGACGTCATATATCAAGTAGCAAATAGCCATATCTGTAAAGAAACATTTAGAAATGACTGCTATTATTCATCTGGAGAACTTACTTCCAGGAAATTCAGGAAAGGGATAAATCTCGATAACTTTTTGTGTTCGCCAAATATGTAAAGCTATTTCCAACTTCTGTATATGACATCAAACATGTAAAGAAAAGTATGTACAAGAAATAAAGAATGGTGTTGGTAATCCAAAAGGTAGAAGAAATAGGAGATGTGAAGAAAGTATTTTGTGATAATTCCAATTATTTCAACAATACAACTTTGGGAACAAAACGGCATTAAATCATATTATACTAGTATACAATACTCAGAGGGTAATCCGATACTTCAGTAAGGGTGAGGGATTGTTTCCATAAACATATATTTATTATTAAAGAGCATGTAAAACAGTTTAAATCTGGTCTTAACTTCTGTTTGATATATCTTGTAGTTTCTAAGTTATCTACATGACATGGACTTTGCAACACCAAGATGGGGTGCGAATTTTTTGACCAAACTTGGCCTAGATGTTACCCTATCCAAATAATAATTGGTTAAAATTTCAAAGGAAAAGGACAACTCCCCTCACTCTGCGTGGCATTTATTCCAGTGGCTAATGTCCTCTTGGATTATGGTGTCCCAAGTAACCTGCAATTCATACGGAACAGCACTCAGTGTTTGCGGAGGATTCGCCAACTTCTTCAGTTTTTTTATAATGTCCCACACGTATTGATTTGGCAAGAGATCACCCAGAGGTGACCATAGCAAGATATTGACATGGGCCTTATCGAACCGGTTTAGAGAAATTTGCGTAATGTGTGGGTCGGCATTATCTTTCTGAAAAAGTTAGTCTTCAAGCTGCTAAAGGTTTGGAAGAATATGGGGTTTGATCACTTCAGCAACGTAACGCTGGGCATTCACGTTGCCTCGGATAAACATCAACTGAGACCTACTTCCATATGCTATAGCACCCTATACCATAACTCCCACGGCTCGGTGCACATGCCTCTCAACGGAAGATTAAATAGACGAATGTATCCAATTTTTAGCGGATGAAAAGACGCAATTGATTGTGTATGTTCTTTCTCTCTCTACTTTTTGTGAATCATCTTTTTAAATATCAATAAAACCTTCTTGGTAAATCTCTATGTACTATATAATGCGATTTTTGGATCTCTACTCCATTTATACGTTGGTAATATCCAAGGTCGACAGATAATTCAAGGTCGTTGTTATTGTTGTGTCTACAATTTACTTTTAATTTCCGTGTAATTCGGTTTATTTTTTATTTTTAATATTTCTATGAACACCAAGTCGCCAACACCTGCGGGTTTCCCAGTAGATTAAGACACGGTAGTTGGTGGAGTCGTCGCTCTTATTCTTGCAATCATCACGTTGCACAAAATTTAAACATTGAAGATGGAATATCAATACAAAGTTCGAATGTTGTTTTTTCTCGGTATTGCCCGCTTAAGTTCCCCACATTTTTTACTTGTCTCAATTACCTTGTATCAATATATTTTCGAGAGCCAAAATTTTAATAAAATAAAACGTAGAGGACTCTCTATAAACGACCTAATAATAAAATTAGGTTCGTTAATGGGAAGTTAACAAGTAATGGTGCAGAAGCTTACAAAGTAAGCACACATACATATCATCCTAACTTTTTGCACTAAAATGCACAAATATTGTTACATATTTGTTTTGATTGCATGCTCTGTACATTGCAACGCGTGTAAGTGTTGGGGTGTCTTCTATTTGGAGATTTGATCACAGCATTTTCGAACATTTTATCTATGTTATGGTGACTACATACGAATGAATTCGTACTTCGCCGTTTCTATACTACTCATATATGTACGTATACACCACAAATATTTTTTACCTTCGACGTCGTTTCCTTTAGAAGGCAAATCCTTGAAAATTATGGTCTCATACCAATCGAATACCATCGAATTAACACGTGTGTGTGATATTGGTTTCTCATTGTGTGAAGTCTGTGCATTTTCTAGTATTTGATTTATATATCGGGTTGTTCATATGAGATGACTAATTTGGTAGTAGAAATAGATATCTACAGCGCCCAACGAAATGTTACTTATTAAAATAATCGTAATTAGCATTAGTCGTTTTTGAGCCAAGTTTTAAAAACTAAAATTTCTTGTTACCGCCAAAACCCGAAATTTCAAACTTCCTCTTCTAAATAATTATCTAAATTCGGAAAAGGATGAAATAAGTTGATGGAAAATGAGGCCAGTAATCTAGATAGGTAACAGAGTATATATAATTCCAGTTCTGAAAGTTTTAAGATAGACCATACTTATTAGAAAGTTTACAAGCAACTCCATTTTAACTCCAGTTTATGCACAAGACGATATTATTTCGATAGTTTCATCAGATGATTAGTAAAGACTAGTCTATCATTAAATTAGCGTGGTCTTTCTCGTATAAAACATTACCCACTGCGAGCCGTTTCGTACTTCGTTTTAATGTTCTTAATGTTTCCGATAATAATAAGGTCTACTTTTCATTAGTCAATATAAAAGCAGCCCACCTACAGTTTTTGCAACCAGAACGTGAAACAATATTAACTGGAAATTGAATTGAAGATGAACAAAAACGAATACTTAGAAGTCAATAAATTATATCAAAAGTATTTGTAGTGAAAATGCAAGTGGACATGAACTTGAAAAAGCTCGGTTCCAAGTTAAGTTGTAAAGTTTTAGGTAGAAGGAAAAAAAAAAAGGAGGAGGGATAGTCTTTGGAAGTAAATAGGTTTCAAAAGCCAGAACGATATCCTGGCCTTGCACGATGAGAATATATTTCTTATGAAGCCTCAGTTTTCTGGGTTTGGGCTTTAAAAAATACAAAGTCTTAAAATTCGTTAGATCTAATTTCCAATGATCAATAGTTGATCATTTTCCATTTGAAGATCTATGCCAAATATCCTGTAAGTTGGATACGGCTTAGGCCTTTGACTAATAACAACAACGTGACTAAAATTTCAACTAATATTCCTATAATATATTTCATGGTCTTAATAACCGTTGCTTGTCTTTGTATTAACTCTTTTCCTAGTTCAATTAGAAGCCAACAAATTTCTTGAATATAATGTATTTCATAGCAGTTTTTAACAATTTTTGTAGTTACAACTTTATCAATGAAATGTGATTTTATTTAAACAAAAAAAGTTACTTATATTTTGACGGCTAGAAAACTACAAGCAAAGAGTCCTTGATATATAAGATCTACAGCAAAATTATCTGTTATTTTTATGTTTACATGCGTGCATAGGAGTGTATTGTATCACATCGATGTAGAACAGAGTTTAGTAGATATTTATCTTCTAAATGCCTTCAATGTGAACTATTTAACGTCATTACAATAGGTCATTATTTTTGAATATCAAAATGAAAGGAGCAGTTCCTCAATGTCCTCTCCTGGTAATTCTAAAGTCGTCGAAAGAGCATAGTTGAAGTTTTGCTGGCAATGCTACCAGTTTCTTCAGTAATATGTAATCTTCTTTTAATAAATACTAAATATGCTTAATGGCCACCCGAAGCAAGGTCTACATGCGACGACGACCGTAAATGTGAATTTTTTTAATTGATATAGCGTCCATACGGCATTTTTTACTGTGTTCATTTGGCGAATCAGAAGAGGATATAAATGAAGCAATTTGAACCTCTGCTTATCATTTTCTGCCTTGAGCATCTACATTGCTCGTTTTTCAAATTGATATTTGACAGTTTGACGCTGTTGTACAATTCAAATGCGAATTTCAAGTAATTCATACGAATAATTGACTAGTCCTTCATCTAGATCTGGATTTAATCATCATTCTGGCCCAAACAAATCTGAGTCGATAATTTTGAATTAAATTTTTCAGAGAACCTAATGTATTCTATAACGGTGCGCAATCTAATCTATTTCATAATGACTTCGCTAGTTTTTAGATCTTTATATTAGTTGAATTAACTTCCTTGTTATAAAGCGAAAATAAAAAATAATTAGAACATAGAATCATTTTTATTCAGGATACCTATCTACCTACCTGCTTTCGTAAATATTAAGATAATTATCTTTTGCAAATTTAGAACAGTAATGCTTACTAGCTTACTACCTACATGGACCGCTATACGTAAATAGTTACTGTTATAGTCACTTTCGTTCGTTCAACCGTGCTCGTACATACGTTTTTAAATAATTAGATTACAGCGGATAATTCCACCAAACGAAGACTAGTATATTGAAGATTAGAGGGGCGCCAAGAGTCTGTTGCTCTACATATGTATTATTGAAAAAGAGATAACAAGAACTCTAGTCGATTTAGTAAAGGTAATATACACACGAGAAGACCACACAGAGCAATGACCGAAATCATGCTTATCAAGCGAATTAACACTAGTGGAAATAAAAGCAAGTGGTGTCCGCTTTTGTATCTTGAATATCATTTGCATACCTATCTTTGCTCGCATTAACTTGTCGGAGCAAGTGTAAATTGCGAGTAGCATTACTACAGGTATTTAAATCGATCGATGCACTTGACTGACTTTAAATATTTAACCTGCAAGTGACGCGTGTGTTTGTATTGAAATGGCAAACGTCATCATCGTAAGTTGGTTATAATACTAACGGTATCAAGTTGGAATATCGATTAGGTATGGAAATTTGCGGTTGTTACTTTTTCTTTCTCTTGTTTTCTTTAATTCTAGTTCTAGAATTCGGAGAAAGTATTATTAGAATATTATGCATGTATAATATTAGTAGTAATGCGTTTTCTATTGAGTTAAATAACCTTATATAACATTTCGTCAAGTTCTTCTTGCAACCGTTAGATTGCAAAACCTTCCAGCACTTTCTACGCGAAAGTTATCTGGTTACTTGCTAAACCGTCAAACGAAATGTTAGTGCTGCAGTACTGAAAGTGAATTAGTAAGAGGTATTGCGATGTATGTACATATGTATGTACATACGAAGGAACCTCGTGTAATTATGACTGTATATTCTTCTTCTCTTGCTAGTTGACACGTGCAAAAAGTTATTTCTATTTCAATCACGTTTGCACTAAATACAGTGTCTTTCGTATGCGAAAAAGGGAAAGATACATTCGTCTTTTTAGTAATGTTATTATGTAATCAGCGTTGTTCTATAACTTCGTTACAAACAAAACTAAATATTCTAGGTTTCCTACTGGTATTACCAACTTAGAAGCAATAAATACGCATTTAGTTAACTAAATTGTCATCATCGGTGAAAACAAGCAAAGCAAAACGGCGTCACTCATGAGTCTTGATTACCACTACTCGTGAAAGCCCTTTTGTTTGTGAGGTGGTGTAGTGTGCTATCTTAACAGGAGTGTAAACCTAAGTTCACAACTGGCACCCTCTTTTCTTTGTGTGAGAACAACAACTTAGTTGACGAAATACGTAGTTCGAATTTCCAAAACCGGTACGATAAGAGTAAAAACAAATTTTAATATTTAAATTTATTCTAAATCATTTCCTTACTTATATTCACTTATCTACAAATTGAAGTAGTGATGTAGTGAAACCTTCAGGATCCAGGAGCACTGGCTGGTATTTTCTTCTTCGAGAATATGGTATGTTACATTCGGTTTCCATACTGAAGGCCTTTTCAGCTGCCGACAGATTTCTTCCTATCTACAATCCTTATTCCTTATTCTGTTCCTATTGTACCGTACTCTATTCCCAATGAGAACACTTTAGAATCATCTCTCTTTACAGTGAACTGTTTCTTAGAATTCTTAACATGGAAGTATTTTAGTGAATTCAATTATCGTAGTTTAATGTTGTTGATTCTCTTTTCTCCTTCTGCTCTACTTAAATCCTGCATCTACAATTATTATTGGTATTAACAAGAACTTCTTTCAAATTCTATTATGTCATGTAGTTTGAGGCCAATATTTCATTGTACAAGCTATCAACTTTCGCCAAATAACTAAACTTGCTTTTCGTAGTAAAACCCTTTCCTTAATTCTACTAAAACTGTAACTATGTTCACAATAATAATTCTCATACTTTTACATTTTTAATTAGTATTTCCTGTATAGCAGTGATTAAAGTACCAGCGTACGCCCAACTTGATGTTTTTAGAATTGTATTCTTCACACCTTTATGCACAATATGTTATATGCATGCTTACGCTACGTCGCCTCTAGAAATAATAGGTTCCAATAATAATAATTCTTCACAGCAAAATGAATCATCATCTCCAGATTGTATTGTAACACATGTTTTGTTGATATTTTGAATCCCCAACCTAATCATATCAGCTATATTTCGGTTCATGTCAACTGTTTACTAACCTGGTGCCCTAACATCGATTCGTACTGATCTTTGCCCGATGGTCGAAGGCATTAACTCCGGCACGAGGTGCATTTACTACTACTAATAACATAGTGCGGGAAATAATAGGCGTAGCTAAATAAATTTTAACTGACAGTAAATTAGAAAAGATTATTTCTTATAACAGTTCGGTATTTATAGCAAAAGGTGTAAGGTCCCCAAGGTACAACATTGAGAAAACCGCACGTAACAATTTCTTAGATATCTTAAGATAGCCTTACCTTTAGTCCCAAACGTGATGGAATAATAATATTAAAGATTATAATAATATTGATAAAATGTAAAAATGGAACGCCTTTGTGTCCGATATTATAACGATTGGTGTTTTGCATAACCAAACATAATTTACAGGATATTATCGTTAAGTAAACTAAGAAAGTTTTATTTTAGAATTTGACGGTGCAGATGCGCGATAATAAACTATGAAAGGTGATTCTACCAGAATTAATAAAGTATGACCACGGACTGGTGTGAATGCTTGCTCCTGTGTTACACGACAACCTTTGCAATTGATGGGCAGTTGCTGCATCCTTAGTAGTGCCTATTCTTTCTAAAACTCTGTGTAATTGGTTTCTCCTCCACCAGTTAGGGTCGATATATCGTTCTAGCGTTCCTTGTAATACTCTTACGTATTTAACCATTTTAGCCCCTGGTTCAACATCAGTGACAATTATGGACCTTGGGAATAACATCTTAATAACTGTTCTGTTCTTGTATCATACGATTTTACCACTATTAATGTGATCCCATTCTATGGTAACGCAGGTTTCTTGAAGAGTTGCGATCTTACTAAATCTTCTGCAGTCTTAAAGTTAACTGTCTATTGTCAAAGTTACTCTGAAAAGCGACTCTAACATTAGGTGGTTCAAAGATGGAAACATACATCATCATACATTATCCATCATTTATAATTATCAAATATATATTTTCCCCAATATTAGCTTAAATACATTTTCTTTTTCTCTTCTCTATTTAGTATTGTTTGCACTGTACCTCACTGTTAATTAGTCTATATTGTTCTGTATTGGCTGATGCTGATGGACAATAAAGAATATTATTATTATTATTATTATTATTAAATACGCACCTTATGTCATTGGCAACCTTAATTATCTGCTTCGTAACTTGCAAAGATCTCTACCTACTTTGGCAAATAAGCTTTTTCGAAATGCAACCAAATGATCTAAATTCCATGGAATGGGTACTATTATGTTCAAGAAGTTTGTCAGCACGACACCCAGCAAAGGACCGCCCTCTTTCTCCAAATTTGTAAAGACTTAATCTTGACTCTTGAAATTTTTCCGCATAGTTTCAGCTTTTGGAGTGCCGAAATAACATTTCCAATGGAAATAACGTCCGAAGATTGTAGGGGTTAGTTCAGTGTGATGTTATTGTTGACATATTGTCAAGTAGGACATACTCAAATTATGTGTTTGTCATTATTAACAATATCCAGGATTTGACATCTGTGTAGAACCACAATTTTAGTGAAAACAATAATGCCTTCTGGTACAATTTGTTCATATACGATTAGTTCAATGAGTAACTGAAGATGCAAATCGTTGTCAATTGAAATATTGTCAACAATGGATTTCTTTGGGGATGCTTACCAGTTTGTTGATTGAATCTCTTACTCCGGCAAGCATAATTATTAGTCTGGGCAAACAGTGATAATTACGAAAGAAGTTACGACAGCCTACATATACACAGAACTACTACTCGCATACAGCGTCGATTTAGTACTAATTATTGTAAATTGTCATTTACGCGAAGAGTTTCGTAGGAAAGATGACAACATTTTTATACTGTCGGTTCGGCAATGAAAAGATCTCACAAAATCAAGAAAAGAAATAGGTGGTTGCTATTTAAAAAGTATATATGACGTCATTACCCAAAAACAACTGATGATTGGGTGTCATAGAGTGTCATGCAAAAATGTATATTTTTATCAAATAAAATCCACCTCTTCAAGGATTTCTTCATATAACATTTTATTAAGCTTTTACTGAATTTATTACGTACTGTAGGCGCGCACTGTACGTATAACCTGCTTACCAAGAATCCTCCTTCATTCGAATTTTATTTTCTATACAAGACGAACATTTAAGGTGATGTATACAAATCCACTCAAAACCCAAAAATATGACATTTATTCCAAAGAGGAAATTCATATAGTTGTAGTAAATCTAAGCAACGAATTTGAAAGGCTCAAAATTTAATTGAATCATTACATATTCTCCTGCTTGTACATATCCCCATAGATGGTCATGTACACTTTTACAGCATGTTAAGAAAGAAACACGCAAACGGGAAGCGCCATCGACTGTCTGTCATTGACACTGGTAGAATTTAAAATCGACATCACTTTCACGACGAACCTTTTCTCTAATACAAAATACCACAACCGATCTATCTGTAGGCGCGTTGTTGTCACAACAGGTGATCGACCGATAGACGACGATAATCAACACGTAATCATCGCCTATCACTTCGGTGAAGTTTCAACACAAACGTCGGGCAAATAGAAATAACAGGTCAACAGTTAACAATTTACCGAATACATTTACAACAGATTTTTTCCACGACGTCTATTTAATTAGTACTTAGCGCTTATAAACCATAAACTTTCAACGTTATGTAGGTAATTGGATTGATGCTGTGATAAATATATTTATATTCGAAGCAAAATGGCGTAACGAATGTGTATAAATTAATGCTAAACTAGACTCACCGTATGTGATTCCGAATCAAATTAAGTTAGTAGTAAATAAAATACAGCACTATATAAGTAAATTTCTCATTTGAAATCTAGCGGGCGCATTTAGCTGAACTAATTACTAATTACAAAAAGCAGCTGCAATTTATTATCATTGCATTTTCACAAGGATATGATTAAAATATGTTATTTCTTCGCACTAATTACCGCTGCTAAAAACAAGTGATTAAACATTCTTCACCGAATTCTTGTGAATTAGTATTATGTATATGTATTATGTATGAGTTTAAATTGATAGGTTGACATCAAATAGGACATAATCTGTACAATCTCGCTAAATTCAGTAAAATAATATTGATTATACACATTTGTTATTTCGTAATTATATACATAACCGTGTATTACGTATTTATTCACATATTTCACGCATGTCAGTGGTAGCAAAAGGCCACTAAAATTGTAATAAAGTTTTGTCGAAAGCCTGACATATGTACAGTTACTTCCATAAAAGTGTTCCTATGTACTTCATGGAATTAGAATACAAGTGGACAGTGTTGCTCAGTTCGTATCTAACGTGGAGTTCAATCATTTATCACATAAAATTTTCTAGATGTACTGTAAACTATTTTTTGTGTTTTGTTGTCGTCCAGATATTATCAATTAAGTACACAAATTAAACCCACAAAGCTACTCTAGCATGTTATTTTCTTTTGACCAAGCCGGCGTCATCTTTCATTGATCACAAACATACCACAGATTTTACTCGCCAGATTGTCAGTGCGGAACTAAAATAATTCATATCTTCACTCAGGAAATTTGTTATTGTATTGAATGACAATACAGAACAGTGTAACTGAGCAAAGATTTACTAACAGGAGAAGATAATGGATCGCGTACATTCAAAAAATTCTGAAAATTTGGATAGACGTAAACATGCCAATAATAGAAAACTATTTTATTTTGTTACTGAATTTTACTTTAAGGGGAGAGGTGTCCTTTCAAAGATATATATATATATATATATATATATATATATATATATATATATATAAAATAGCGGATAGGGCCGAAATCAATATTTCGTATCTACAACGAACCGTTACACTATGGTCTAGAATCGGAAAAATACGAACGAAATTTTGTATCTGAATTTATCATCAGATTCTTGCTCTTTTTCTTCATCATTGGCATCATCCTCGGAAAAAATTTCTTGGTCTTCTTGATTCATTTTTATTAAATTTGTTGTTTTGTATGTTGGCTGATAACAAATGAGCTTAAGTATGGATCGGAACTAAGTATTAGCCTATGAAACAAATCTTCATTTACTTTTTTGGACTATTTTTGGTGCGATTCTAACGATATACTCCGATATCTTTATTCTTCGTTCCTTACACTTCTTCTGGCAGCTCACCAAGTGGAATTAAAGCTTTCTTAACTAGGATTGATCCGTGTATAAGTAATTTGTGTACAGAACACAGCATATAATACCAATTATACAACAAGGTATACTGTTTTCAAGATCTACTTTCTAGCCACACTTACTTATCCGCAAAGTTAGTCCAAATTGTTTAATTAGGTCTATTCCAGTTGTCTCTACCTATAAAGCTGGGTTTGAAAAAGAACGCGTAATAATGTTGCCATCATTTGTATCTTCAAACCCAGATTTTGGAATGTCTACTAGAAGTCCCATTTTTTGCCGGAATTCAGTTTGTAGAAGCCGTTTTTGTGCTCCAAATTTTTCGCGTTTATCTGTAGACACGTTTCGTGTGTTCAAATTAAGTCTCTACGCTACATGCAATAAGCATTCAAAACATGGGACATATTCATGCAACACAGATAGATCAAATTTTAATGCTTTTTGACTGGCCCTTTGCGAGATACAATATTGTTCATTTATGAAATTTTGGCGCTGCAAATATAACAACACACACTTGACGATTTGTCAGTGCGTTACATACTGTACCATCAAATGTTATAAAAAGCTGACAGGTCTAATTATTGATTTCTATACCGCTGAATGTGCAATTTCACTGTTAAAACGCGCTTCCACAATAGCCTTTTCTTGTGTTTGAAGCACCTAATGCAGCCTTAATGGCCAACTACTACTAAAAGATACTTTTAGATGCAGGTCTGTGAATTTCCACAAAGTTTCATTTGAATTTAGATCCCAGAGATACCAAGAAGTTGTGATCTTGGTATTTATATTAGAGTATAACCAAAGCTTTCATCAAATACTCACTTGCACTGTCTAACTTGGTTTCCGGGTTGGAACCGCGTCTGGTTTGGCGTGGGTGCCGACGTTTCGTCCACTATTGCAAGGGACATCTTCAGGGCTGCTTGCCAATGTTAATCGTATTGCTGTCACTTGAAGACCGGAAACCAAGTTAGACATTGTGATTTCGTCCGCGGAAGCCTACACCTGAGACTCACTTGCACATTAAAAGTAATAATCATTTGATATTCATTTGATTACTATAAACGCTTTTATATTATAAATATGTTTAAAAATTATACCAACAAAGTTAATTCATTCTTAGCAAAATATCTGGATGATCACTAAGTTCGTAAGACCTCACATCTTTTCTAATATGTAGGTTTCGAGAGGCAAACGCCTACCTCATCTAATAACGTAATCCTACAATATATATGTATACCTGGAAGAATCTGTAAGGCAATTCGTAAAATGTTATAGAAAAATGGGCTTGTGCCGGTCCTGTAACATAGGTTTCTATACAACTGATCTACAAATCCTATTACAGATCTGTTAGAATTTGTCTATAAATTACCGTTATAATTGTAATAATTCACCCTTTCAATGATTTAACAAGTGCATATTGTTAATTACGGATATCAACGCAAAATATTTTAACAGCAGTAACTTAGCAACTTATGATGACCATTTAAATGACTGAAAAATTATCAACAATTCTATTAACGGCTCCCACTTAACTAAATTATGAAGGCTATTAAGAAGGTTTAAAGTACGTAACTATTTTAAATTTATGCTGGCATGTGGTAGTAATTATTACTTGTTGACGTAATTTTGTATTTGAATTTTTTCTTGCACCTCAACTCTAGCAATGGGTTCTGTTTCATAAACAACTTTCTTAGAGATATAGTCGATGGATAAATGTTTGTGTCGAAATATGCATATACGAACCGTTTAATCGCACACGTTTTGCATTTTGATAATCTGTCACAAATGTTTGACACTAACGATCCTCAAAGCTACCATTGCCCATAACATTAGAGTTGTGTTCAACAATGGAGAAACTCGAACACAAATATTTTATGATCTCCCCATCCTTTTCTTAGATCATTTTTATTCATTTTTTCCTATTCCTCCAACCTGTTCCAAGGAAACCATTCTTGATTTTTCGCTTTTTCCGTTACGGACTTTGAGCTATAGTAATCTTTTATTCTAGCCCCACTATTAAAAAGAGTCAATCATTCCAGCGGATTATTAAAGGTAATTCCGTTAATTTTTTTTGTGTTACATTCGTAATTAGAGAAATAAAAGTCGCCGATATTGACTGACTACTTGCATCTCGATCGAAAGCTTTCACTTACTTACGCAAGTAAAATTAACATATCTTATAGATAGATCATCTGCTGGAAGAGCAGCGTTGCAGAATATGATTGCACTTGAGATAATAACTCGGTTATGCTAAAATATTCATCTAATGATGACACGTCTTACGGAATGGTATATAATTTATTATATAAAGAATCTGGTGCGGATAACTAAATCTCCACAGTCTCTTCTACAGAGAAATCACTATATAGGATAATTTTGTTAATCTCAGAGTTCAATGAATTTTAAAAGATCAACGTTCAAATTGTAAATGTTGAAAATCTGTTTCATCGTAACATTTGCGCCAGCATTCTTAGCACCTAATGGTGTTTTATTTATCGCTCGCCCACCACATTCGAATCACATCACCATACAGTAACTATAATGGAATCTGTTTTCAATCAAAAATCCATCATATTCCATGTACTGTAACTTTTCAACGTATAATTCTACTCCTAATGAGGAGTCAGTACCAGTTGATCGAGCGGCCAACCTAGCAATGCACGAATTTGATCCGCGAGTATCATTACAACCCATGCTTTCATGTATACGCCAGCAGATAGGCATGTACGAGCCCATTTGCAAAACAAACGGCTCTAATGATTTCAATAGGTATATACCTAAACATTTTCCGATAGATGAATCCATCGCGCTCAACTTATCATCGCGCTAATGATAATTTAGCCGCCGCCAGCAATTACGCTGAAAGCCATGGCGGCGCTATGCATAAATAACCGCTCTCCTCGCCCACCGTCATTGCGGCAACGTACGTAATACAAACGTGCATATCTGGAGGAACGAGTGTATATGTATATGTGTATAGTGGGAAATATACGTGTTGGAACCATAGAGCTCGAGGAACTGTCTTTGTAGGTGTAACAAATTTGCTACACCAAATGTATCTTTGGATTCATGTGCATAAATACATTATGTTGTGAATATACCGTAAATCAAAATACACCTACATATACATACATACGTACAAGAAGATTATTAACCAAAATTCTTTCAACTTATTTCAATTTTGTCCCAAACTATAGACGTGTCTGTTTTATTAGCCAATAATTTGCATTAGGAAAAATAGGAATGTTTGTGATTGTAATTAACACTTGATAGTGATGCCATAGACCGATATGATATGTCATCTACAATGAACTGAAAACGGTTGTGAGAGTGTTATGACCACATCAATTTAAATACCTCCAAATTCATATGCTACCCTCATAAAGTGTGGAAACAGGTAGAAATTTACCAGGGCTTTAAAGTAATAAACATTCTTTCAAGAAATTGTTCATTCCGATTATAAATTTCTCCATTTACGAGCAATTAGGGCAATTACATTTTTAATGGTATTGTTACAGATATCCAGTTTTACTACCTGTGTTTAGGGAGACCCTTTGTTTGTCCTTAGTTATTATTCAAGTTCTGAGATAGAACTAAATTGAAGGAATAATGATAAAAACATCTTAATATTCTTCAGAATAACTCTGTACCTCCTTGCGCAAAGAATTATCGATCAACCGTTTGCATTTCAACAGGACAATGATTCGAAACATTCGACAAATATCTGTAGACGATTGGTAGAGGATCAAGAAACTGTAGGTAACTTGAAAATAATAGTTTGGCATCTCAATCTTGCGATTTACCCACTATTGAGCATTTATGTGATAAGCTTGGAACTAAAGCAAAACGTCAGTCACCGAATGTTTTGCAAGACGCCTGGAATAATATTGAACAGGAATATTTAGAAAAAATAATAACTGGAATACCCAAAAGCTTATAAAGCTCTCATTAAAGCAAAGGGTGACCATATTGACAAATACAAATTATGATTATTAACAACTTTAAAGCTTTGTACTTTGTGTAATATTTGTATATTCTACGTTTACTTAATAAAGCTTGATATATTTTTGTTCTAAAATTTACACAAAATTTACTAAACAGATAAACTGATGCAAGTCACTGCAGAGGAGAGTCAGTTGAGATGGATAAAACATGTTTTTAGAATGGAGAAGAACAAGATGGTTAGAAGAGTGTAGGACGCACGATCACCGATGAGGAGAAGGAGAGGAAGACCAAGAAAGGCATGGGCAGAATAAGTAAAAACAGCTGCTGGAAAACGAAGTATAAAATGGAGCGAAATCCGTGGAAGAACGCAAGATAGAAAGAAATGGAAGGAGTCCTGGAAGGGGAAATCATCGGGTATTGTAGAAATAGGAGCTGTGATAGTGGCATTATTATGTGAAAAGGAAGAACAGAAAGAAAAGACGAAACTAGAGGACATCTGCAGGTACACAAAATTTCGAAAAAGAAGGTGAATATGTTACAATTTCGTTATCTAACATGCGATATGCGAGGTTAAGTTCCTCCAATACTTTAGATTAAACTACGAAGAATTTAAAGAACTTCTATCAATCCTTCAGCCTGAATTACAGAACCAAAAAAGAAAGTGTCAATTCTCCCTCAAGACACAACACGGCATCGGCAAAAGTATTCTATCGGTAGATTTCCGTTAGCTCGGCAGTCCAAAGATATTTAGCATCCGAGGGCTACTAGCTATAATGGGCCCCCATTCATAAAAACACAGGTGGAAAAGCGGGAGGAGGGGGGCGAGGTGAGCGAGTAGACCAATGAAGTTTCAAAAAGTCAAACTGATTTGAATGCAAGCAAAATTGCCGCCCTAGGAAGCGCGAAAATGTCGCCCCAAGAAACTGACGCTCCGGGACTGTGGTCCATTTAGTCCTGTGGATAAGGTGGCCTTTCCACAGTGTGGTCGAGCAAGCTGTTTCCGACAAATTAGCTGAAAACTACTCATACACATACAAAGATTAAATTGCCGTCCGTAGTAGGGTGTGAGCGTAGCCGTCCGTGGCCAGCTTCCCTATTTTATGCGGGTAGTTTTACATACGTATTTCAATAATTATGTTGTCATCTTTCGTAGACAAGACACAAACACAATCATGTTTGGTGGGATTGTGAGATACGCTCCTTTGAAGTCGCGAGTGTCACTTTACTTTGTTTTCTATACTGGTGATGAGTGACATCGATTACAACAATTTTTTTTCGAATCAATAATTCAAGAACAAGCACCAAACAGGAAACCACATCCATGACCACGCTCGGCTACTTGCTGCACAACTGGTGAAGACCTACTTGAAAACACTTCAGTGAGAAGTCCTACCCCACCCGCCATATTCACCAGACATTGCCCTTTCCGATTATCACTTATTCCGATCGATGGCACATGGCACATGGCCTGGATGAGCAGCACTTCCATTCTTATGACGATGCCGGAAAATGGGTCGATTCGTGGTTAGCCTCGTGTCATTTTTCCAACCTGGAATTCAAATGCTGCAGAGAGATGGGAAGAAGTAGTGGCTAGCGATGGACAATACTTTCAGTGATATGTTTTTATGACGGCTTTTAAATAAGGCATTAATTTTAACAAAAATGAGCGAGAACTTATTCAAGGTCTTGATAGATACGCGAATCGAAAAAATGTAAGTCGCATTTAGGAAATCATATAATATAATATAAAAAGGTAAAACAAGAAACGCCATCCCAAGTTATGCCAAAATTAGGAGATTACAAGAAGCCGAAGCTTGTTTTTCTTTGAAGGAAACTGTGCGGAATTGTGAGTTCTTATAAAAGGAACATCTAGTTGAGAATAAGAAAAGCCTTGACGACTTTTATGTGAATATATACTGTGGAGTACTTTAAGAACTAATAGCGTAAAAATCAAATTAGTAATATTTGTCGATTAAAACTGAAACTAATTAGTTCTTACCCTTACCACACCAAGTGGGTGTAGTAAGACCTAATTTATTTCAACTATTAACAGATCTATGAGAAATATAAATAACTAGTCGAGAATAGATCCCATAAAATACCTATGGAAGGGTATATGCATAGGAAACACGCCAAATGTCCCGCGGTAGTCTGACTAATAGTCTGACTTCCTCCCTTTGTCGTCCTTCCCCCAGCGTGAGTATCTTCCCCGGTTTAGCCCGCCACGCCAAGGCGTCAAGTCTAAGAAAGATTATTAGGTGGTTCGCTATACTTTTCAGTTTACCTGTATTATTATGTTCAACAATCTAAAGATAATACCATTGAAAAAATAAGCAAACTTCCTACAACAATACTGTAGGTAAACTTTTTCAAATCTTGCAGCCCAATCCACTGTGATATCACCATTGGGTTCTAAACTTTACCTCCGCAGAAATTTTCGCCCGAAGTTTAGTTCTGCATAGGTATAAATCATGGAACTTCAAGATATTTGATTAAAAGGGAAGTCAACAACATGTTTAAAAATTCTGCAAAATAGAATAAGAAACGCAATAGATATAGAATAGGCAATACAGGAAGATACAATAGTGTGAATATGTTGTGTATGGCTTTAAATGAAACTCTAGAACAATTATTATGTCATATCATTGTTATTATTAATTGTATAAATTTGAACTTATCGTTTCCTTTTTTTGTTTCAGGTAAGCGAATCAAGTGAAATGCGTCTAGCAAAGGTAGGACCAACTGTTTTTCTATGTCTCTACCAAATCGTACTTATTTTAAACAACTTCTTTACATTTTCTAACAAGCAGATTTGCCAACTATTCATTGATACCTTCCAAATTAGAAGGGATCAAACTTTCTTTAGTAATAAGCTACATAAACCAAATATGTAGCGATAAAAGACTTGTGAAAATATTCTTCGAGTTTGTGAAAAATACGTACTGCCAGCATCGGAAATAATCCAAAGAGCAAAGTATTTAGTCGTTCCATTTAGAGAATATCCCCTACATTCAACCATAGTCGCGAGTTGCCGTTTTATGAAGAGACAATCTTTTTGTTCCCTTTTGTTTACCTACTCACTGTGCTATCGATGAACCGATTAATGTCATTATTCATTACGTGCTAAAATAATTACTGTCAAAATAGCACCGGAAAAGATAAAATTTGGGTTATACTTTTTCCGGATATTTTTTATTGATTTCGAACAAATTGTCCCTCGTCAAATCGCAAATCGTATTCGGAATGAATAAACGTTGGCGAAAACAAACAAAATCGACCTTGATATTTGGCAATTTTGGCGTATTTTATAAGCTTATTGACGCGTAGGACGCGAATTGTTTCCTAAATGACCGTTGATAGATTAAAATTTTATGAACTAACCGTACTTGTTCGTATACGAAGCGAATAATAAAAATTCTTTTTATAACGTGTAAGGCAAATATTTACGATATTACAATTTTTCAATAACTTTATTACCATATTATTAGCGGCAAAACACGTCTGACGTCAGATTGAAGGCGAGTTCATGCGTGAGTGAATAGAAATTTAAAAAAGCATTCAGAGGATAATATTTGGGAAGACGATACTATTTTTGTGTAATATATATTAATGTAATAGAGAGACTTATAGTGGTAAACCACAGCACGCACATGTACCTCACTTAGGCGTATGATTTCAGCCCATTTAAACGAGTTAAGAGTTAAAAAATACCCTAACACCAGAAATTAAAGTCAGTAAAGGACTACGAGAGCGATGCAATATAGCGCCCATTTTCTTCAGTGTATATTTAGCTGTACTAGGCTCAGTCGAGATGGAAATGTAGCAGCATGGGCATTCCGCTGACAGATTGAATGCTCCACCCGTTAACGCTATGTGGAAGACCAGTTCTTCCTCGCCTGAAACTATGGCAACATTGAATATATGACGAGAAAAGTCTTCGAGGAATATAAAAAGCGAGACTTTAGAGTTAATATAAGAAAAACAAAATAAATCTACGTGGGTGCCCCAATATAAGAATTCCTGAGAAACAAACGAGAAACGTTCATTGGCTGCAAAGAATACAAATATCTGAGACCTGTGATTGGTAACGGTGAAAGGTGTGACAAGATGATTAAAATTCCAAATAAGTGGAGCCCAAAACAATCACAGGTGCCCATAACTCCATTCTGTGACAGAACGATACTAGAACGAAGACAAAGATGCATATATACGATACTATGGTAAAAAGTACACTAACGAAATGTGCAAAATCAGCAAGAAAGCTACTAGAAAGTCTAGAGTGAGTCAGGAACTAGGAAATTTGAACGACGGTGGAGACAACAACAACAATAATGGAAGCAATAAGACAAAAAGCAATTAATATGGTTAGAACATGTGAACCCAATAATAGATGAGAGACTGTGTAAAGCTGTGATGGAATGAAGACCAATGGGAACCAGGAAGAGTGGACGCCAAGGGACACGTAGAGGAATAGAGTAGTCAGAGCAATGTGGGAGAGAGATCTGAAATAGAGAGACTGACAGAAGACCATAGAAAGTGACAGGAAATAGTCCATTAATTTAATTGCACCAGTTCTTACAATCCAACAAAGGAAAGACAAATGAAAATGGAAATAAAATGCAGACATCATAAATACAATAAAACCATAAACGTAATGCTATCTATTGTCAATATCTTTATATGGTTATACTGGTACATATATTTTAACAGCCTCCATTTAATGCACGACGAAATGTAAAAATGCAATAAATTCGTTTATGTTGCGAATTTTCAAATAACACGCGGCGACTGTATCTGAAATTAATGGATAATCGATTCCGGTCATATTTTACCCGTTTCAAAATTAAATTACCTTCCCGCCGAGACGTGTGACGTCCATTAAAATTGATTTTTAAAGCTTTCTAAAACGTAATAGCAAAACGTCCGCTCTTCGAAACTGAATGAAGCGCCGTTCTACATTTCTCGAAGCAAGGAAGAAACTCGCGTTTGCTCATTAAAAAGATCATTTTCATTCTTGCGGAAAACCTAACAGTAAATTGCGTTTGTTAGCCGACCGCGTTGGAAACGTTACATAACGAAGAATACATAATGAAGCACTTTTTCTGCTAGCGACAACGGTGCATACCAATGTTTGCATTTATAAATGATTACTGTGCTTTTCGTGGCAATAATTATGCCCGCTATTACTTTAATATGTGCTTAAATGTGTTAGGAGCGTGTAAACAGTCGAGAAAAACATAATTAAAAACGGCGAACCCGATCGAGGTCTAAGGTATAAAATTCATGTTAGAAAGGTAATACTTATTAGGCTTGTCACACGATATCGAAACAAGAAATATGTATGTATATTATGTATGTACCTACATAGATATGTGTGTATACATACCTCTGTGCAGTGTTTTGACTAATAGAAAAGTAGCACACATGGATATTTTATGCATACATACACCATGTGTTTAGCAGTTCAAACAGTGTATTGACTTTTTAGTTAACTAAATCAGATATTCAAAACTCGTTTAGCATGACTGTAATAAATAACGTTTAAAGGTGTAACATAATTGAAATATTTTGCGAATGTCAACAATAATTTACATATGACTGCTTTACAGATCTTGTTAGTATGTAATTTAATATTTTCTGTTTTCGAACTGCTTTTTCCACCATCGTGTCGTATATATTGGTATGCTAGTTTTTGCTCATTAAATTCAACCCACATAGAAAGTCGTTCGGTGACATTATATCTCAATACAAGCATATTATTAATGACCCCGAAAAATATAACTATGTATAGATCTTTTGGTGGATCACATGCTTTCCAGTGATTGGTAGGAAACATTATTTAAAATTTAAAGTTTACTACATTTTCATGCACCCACTTCTTTCCGACCACATTCCCCTTATAGTTTTTAAACTTATCTTATACGATGGTAGTCTACTACTATTAGGGCAATTAAAGAAGAGTGATTGAAATAATAGTTATATTCTTAGAACGTTTGCAAACGTTTTCGGAATGCCTTCATCAGTGAAAAAAATTATTTTGACCTAATTATGGAAGACAGTTATCATATAAGATAAGTATAATTATTAAAAGATCACGAAATATATATACATATATATATATATACATTTAAATAATTTGTAAATTAATTCAATAAAAGCGAATTTGAAACGATAATCTTTGACGAAATACAGCCTACGACAAGTAACTCTACTTTGAATGGAAATCGGATAACCAAAAAGGCTTCCGGAGTTTCGTATCTTACAAGTTAAACAAGATCAGAAATACAGTGGTGGCCTTATAATTAGAAACGACTTCGCAGCATATATATTTGTTAATATATTTTAAAAATTTGTTCAAGTAAGTTCAAACTAATAACTAGAAATAGCAAAGTAACAATTCATCATTGAGTTAAAATAAAAAAGATTTCACTTCGTGAATAATATTTTTAAGAAAATTGACTAAACACAAAAAAACAGCAATTAGATTGGTCACATAATTAGAAACAACAAAAAATATTTACAGAAAACTTAAAAGTCGCCTTGGAAGTTAAACAAAATCGACATATCCTTTAATATTTTGTTGGATAGCCCTTATTTTTGACAACATTCGCCAGTCTATTCGGTAAACTTTGTATTAAACGTCGGCATGTTTGGACCGATATCTTTTCCCAGCTTTGCTGTACCAACTGAAACAATTCATCATTATTTCGTGGATTTTTGTCCTTCAGATCTCTTTTCACAATTGCCCACAAGTTTTCGATTGAATTGAGATCAGGACTTTGCGGCGGCCAGTCCAGAACATCAATATTTTGATCCAAAAGCCAACACTTCACTAGCCTTGAAGTGTGCTTTGGATCATTGTCATGTTGGAAAACGTAATGAACAGGCATATTCTCAAAGGAATATGGTTTCATTACATATTCCAAAATGCTTTTATATTGATGTTGATCCATTATGCCCTGTATTCTCACAATCGGACCTACACCACGCCAAGAAAAAGCACCCCAGATCATAATTGATCCGCCACCGTGTTTCACCGTTTTCACCGTGTATCTGGGGTCCAAGGCTTTGTTTGGAGGACGTCTTACATACGTTTTTCCATCAGATTCGAACAAGTTGAACTTCGATTCGTCACTCCATAGAACTCTATTCCAGTAACGTGGATCTTTTTCAGCATTTCCCTTGCAAACTGCAACCGCTTCTTAACATTTTTTTTTTGACACATGCGGTTTTTTTGTGCAATGCATCCACGAAGTCCTGACTCTTGCAAGCGCCTTCTTATTGTCCGTGTGGATATTTCTGTATCTATTTGCTGTCCAACTTCAGCCTTTATTTCGCGCGAAGAATGGCTTTTTCTTACTGACCCTACATATGATTCTATCTTCTGCTGGAGTAGTTTTTCGCGCCCTAGGCTTCCTGGCTAGGGTTTCAAACTGCTTTGTTTTCTTGTACAATTGAATTGCACCAAATACCATTTTCTTGGAACAAGAAAACTTTTGTGCAATAGCCGACATTGTGAGTTTTTCATTTTGATAACACTGCACAATTAACTCCCTCATTCTTGGAGTACATGACTTATTTTTGCCCATTTGGGAACCTAAAATATATCAAAATTATTACACATTAAAATATTGCTTTTCAAATTACACTCACTTTGTCACTAATAAAAAGATAAGTTCAAAAATTAAAGCGAAATTTATACGTTTCTAATTACGTGTCCAGTCAAAAGTAACTACTTGGGAAATAATCTTAAATTTTTTAAATAAAGAAAGTTTAAACTCCACGTGTTTTGCAACGATGTTGATTGTCAACTTGTTGAATAACGATACTTATAATTTACAGTGCATGTTTTAAAAAAGATGCACTGTGATTTTATTTTCTCAAAACATCGTTTCTAATTATAAGACCATCAGTGTATGTACTTAGAAACAATTTTGTTCGTTGAAATAATCTACTTCGCAATTTCCGATCCATCACCTTCCATACGAAGTTTGTAGATATACAGCCGTTTGCACCGCTTATAGTTAACTTTTGACTTAAGTAAGCCTTAATTAAATTTAACTATGAGTTAAATATACATAGCGTTGCACAGTACAGTCTGACGGTTGTAGTTAGCTAATAATTAACAGATGTTGGTCGTACGGGATTCATAGAAATTTTTTTTTCTGTGAATTTTATATTGACCATACTGAGAAATTACAACGTTTCCGCAGGTAAATTGCAGTTGGCGCGATTTTGTTAGTTACATGCTTCCGAATTCGCGAATCAAGTAAACAAAAAAGAATACATTTAATCATTAAATAATTATAGATTTATCATAAAGTAAGTATATAAAATAATAGATACATACATTTAAACCGAATGTAAAAACAACAGTTGCAAGTTATTTTTTGCAGGTATGACTGATAAAAGGGTTTGTTCCACAAATTTCTCCAGTGAAGAAAAAATATATTGTTTAGATTTAATTAAAAATATAAACATATACTGGAATCTAAACAAACAGGTGTCATGTCGTAGAAGCAGAAGGAAAATGTTTGGAATATAATAGAAAAGGAATTTAATGCTCAATCTTCCGTGTTTCGAAGTGTAGATGTATTAAAAAGATTCTATAACAATAAAAAGAAAGAAACGAGGAAGATTGCTGCATCTGTAAAAACGACATGCAAGCCACAAGTGGTGGGTCATCATCATCTACCGTTATCCATGATCCAATTTATGATTTAACGTTGGATATAATGAATAAAAAACAGTTTAGGATTTGCTCTTTGATAAATCTGGTGCGGAATACCATTCTGTATAAAATTTCGGACGTCTAAGTCATCAGAATCAGGCTCGTCAAATTCTTCGGTCATAAATATATTATTGAAATTCATAGTTTATAAGTAAACTAAGAACTGTAAATTGCGATTTCTTCGGTAAAAGGCGTAATCTAACCTATCTATTATTTCGTATTTACATTTACAAATTTAACTATTAAAACAGCGCATGCCTGATAACTTTAATCCATATCTCTACTGGGGACTAACTTTAACTATTGGTTAAGATTTTAAGCTTTAGTTAACGTGTTGGTGCAACGAAATTTCTTACTAAACCAGGATTAAATTTTAATTATAACTTAACTATGACTGGTGCAAACGGCTGATAGTGAGGCTTACGATTAGTGTTATCCTGCAAGAAATACAGCTTTTACACGTCTTGGCTATTTCTGAAATTATGCATTCCGAATATAGTCCACCATTGTAGTCGTGAACTTCAGCAATAATCCAGAAATTCATGATCACCAATACACAAAATCACTAACAGAATATGTTTCCAGATGGATCCTTTCCAGGAGGAAATCTTTTGAATCACGTTTTTAGCACTATCTTCTCCGAATACTAGACATGCATATCTTGCAACTATACCTTTTCAACTTCAAGTTGGCATAAATCATTTTCACAATAGCAGTAAACAATTTCAATTTGGCATTAACCAATTTATTATTGGCACTGAACAACTTCATATTAACAATAAACATCAATTTGGCGTTAAGATGGTCAATGATGTAAAGAACATTTTTCTTTGTTTTTCTGCTAAGGATGCTCCAGGATATAGACAACATACCTTATGTAACTAATATCATTTGTTTAGCGAATATTAACCCGAATTAAATTTTCTAATGGCTGAAAACGATATTCTGTCTGACTAATATTGAATCTATTTTCTGCAGCTAGAATTTGAGGCACTTTATTGACCAAATCTCGTTTAACACCGGCTTTTAGAGATGACTAAGCTATCTCTATTGGACGATACGGCCTTAGAAATGATGATGTGCATTGCCAATTACGAGGGCCACATGCGTTTAAAACTTACTTGTCCGCCTCTGGTTCTTTAAATGCACTTCTTCCAGTTTCACGATGGATTCAATTTAGGTAACCAATACATACACCCAACGACAGAAATATTAGCACATTTAGTAACAACAGCGATATGATACATCGAGTTCCCTTTTTTGGATCTTCCTTTCGAGCAAAATATAGAAGTTGAAATTAGTTTGATCCATGAAAATGAGAAGTTCATTTTTGGGTTGATATGCATTTCTAGCAGTTGACAAGCAACACCTTTTCTTACATTTTTAATATCTGCGCTATATACTCTTTTAAGCTCGTTGCGTACTCCCTTAGTGCCTACAGCAAATCATACAACTGTTTACGTTAACATCTTTTAGAAACACGAATTGATGTCCGGCTTGAAATTTTTCCTTGGGTTGTTGCAATGTTATTTTATTTTTCCCTTTTAAACATTATGTGATGAGATTATAATGCTCCTATGCAATTTTTACTCTTTGCTTGCCACCACGAGGCTTATCTATATTTTGTTGATTAATCCTTCGCCAGTGTTCATTATTATCATACATAGCACGAATCCGTTTTTTAACATTATTGATTTCAGATTTCTTAATATAAGACATAGCATTACTTGATTTTAAGTCTCTGAACTTCTATATGTGTATGTACAATGAGTCAAATATAGGAACGTGCTTAAACCTGCGCAAACTCCGTGAGAGAGGGAGACGTGCGGCAAAGACGGGCAACTTACTTTCCGACAAGGTACAGTGTAAGGTAAGATTGCAACTGTAGTCGATGTTCACACGATCACAACCGCTAGGTAAATGAGGTGCGCTGTGGAAACTTTTATAGATTTTGCCACTGAACTCCTGACGTTGAAGCGCGTTCCTGTATTTGACTCACTGTTCAACAAATGCAGAAGAGCCAATAACAGTAACTTCACACTTTATTTTGATAGTAGAACGTGAATGAAATTCTGAAATTATTTAATGCCAACTTGAATTTGATAAGAATCAATCTGAAATTGTTTAGTGCCAAATTGAAACTGTTTATTGCCATTTTGAAACTGATTGGTGCCAATTTGAAATAGGAAAGTTACAGAGTTGGTATTATTAGCATTACATTATTATAACTTTTACTAACAAAAATACCTAGGTTATTTACTTTCACCGAAAATGTTATCGCATCATAAAAAGCGACAACTATTGCCTAATAGTAATAAAAATAAAGTGAAAAGTCGTCAATCGAGGTAAGATTTGCGTATTTTAAATAGGAATCGATGACACTGGAAATACACCAGGAAGTATGACGTAATCAAGATTCTCCCGCAAATCGAACGCTACTTGTTAACCTGTCAAATTAGTTGATTAATATGCCTTCGAGCGTTTGTATAAATGTCATTGATTGTTTCAATGTCAAAGGGAGTATCGAGGAAAGGTTAACTGGAAATGTCTTGCAGGCAAAAGGAAACAAGAAAAGGAAAACGGACAGATCTCTCACTGGAAGTTAGCAGAGAACCGGAAGGAATGGGTAGAAGATTGAAACTTACAGATCCAACAAACCGATACTCTAGTAAGGTACAAGAAATAGAGAAGAAGATATTTGGTCATCTTTAGTATATGGATGAATGAATTATATGTCGAACAGAAACTTAACTTAAAATTTAGTCTGAACACTGGTATCCTTCTGGTTACGCACTTGTTAAAAGGACGTTTTAAAAATTACCGTTTCTTAAGTAGTACAAGAAAAATGTATTATCGCTGAAAGTTACTTACAAAAAATAAGATACAGTTGGTTATGAATAGACTTTTCTGCAAATGGATATTTTTCGTCAACTTTATCTGTCGTTTGTCTATAACTATTCTAATCAAAGTGTGCAAATTATTGACAAATACGAGGTAAATGCTATCAATTCTCGGCCTGATATAGAAAAAATAAACTTAATAAAATATCACAATTTTTATTTTTCAATCTCTCCTAACATTGCATTTCCTACAACAATCATTCGGTTTACGATTATGGTAATGCTAGCCTCGAGCTAGCGAAACAGGTATCACCGAATTTACAAAATAAATAAATTACCAGAGTTTTACTAATGTAATTTAGTAGTCGGTAAATACACCACAGTCCATGCAATCACCCTCAACTATCGATTAATAATTCAATACCCTTATAAAAATAATCTATAGTTTTTCCCTCAATGTGTTCTATTACAGCTGCTTGCAACTCATTATCAGTCCTTAAACGATTTTCCCTAAGGTCTTGTGTTATATTAGAAAATAATTAATTCTCACTAATCCGCACTATACGGTAGATGTTCCAACTAGCCCGGACTAGCAGCGTGAAATTACGAAATAAGTTACGACATCGACATCGCCGACTCCCCTCTCTAGTCAGTACTAAATCGGCGAGTAGATCTGTGTATATGTAGGCTGTCGTAACTTATTTCGTAATTGCCACTGTTTGCTCAGACTACTTTCAACTCTTAAAAGCCGCATTCGCAATTTTCCTCGACCTATGACTATTGACTATGAATGTTGTCCCCCAATTTATACAACAAAGATGAATAATATATTCATAAGTAAAATGCCCTCTCAATCCCAATATTGTGGCCATCACCTTTATCGTTGATTGAACGACTTTTGGCTTTCTTCAATCGCTGTAACAGTTGGCTGACTGGAGCCCTCATCATATTCAAGGAATTTTTGGCCCAACATTTTGCCCACTTTTTATCGTAAAATATGTAGAAAATAAATTACCACAAATGCCGTCTAAACGTTGTTTAATGTGATTAAGCGTATACCCTTTAGTTAGAACTTTAATGACCACGCTGTATTATGTTTTCTAAAGTACTAAAAGAGTTGAATGTTTCCAAAACTAAGAATAAATGAAGTAAAGATTCTAGGGAATTTTTCCCAAAACTCAACGAGTTAAAAATATAAATAAAAGCGGGACTTAACATAACGTATTTCCGGTTGTCAAACTTCGTACGGCGTGGTAATCGGTATCATGACAGAAACTGTCCAAGATGGCGGGTTTTCTCTCACTTGGTGTAAAAGTGTCGGTAAACCAACCGAACACAGGAGCCTGAAGACTAACTGGGCTAACTCCTACGATAGTTCTCAGATGTTCTCAAAAATAACTCTTAGCTCTCTGCTAGTCCTATACTAGTTCCCTACAACAACGCGAAAGAGAAAAATACCGACATTGTAATTACGAAAAAGAAAGACTCACCTCCAAATGAGGGAAAACCAAATGCTGAACGTGAACGATTAGTTCGAACAGCAAAATCGGGGTAAGCGAAACTTCAAGATTCACATAACGATATACTTCCGAGAGTCGAATTCCCGTGTACATTCTCGACAAACGAGACTTTAAAGCGAAACCGGAATAACCTATTCACCAGAAACAACCTGTTCATCTCAACGTGACAAGCACAATCCCCATGCGCGCATTCAACAGGCGCACACCGTATCGGAAACTAACAAAAGCGGGGCGCCATCTACGGCAAAAGTGGAAACGAGGAAGACCACAAGTAACAATTACAGGACACTGTACCAATTGGCCGTAACAAGCCGTAATATATATAGTGTAGGCTTCACGCATGTGCAACTGTTTCGCAACGGAATTTGAAACACGCTTGAGCCTATCAGGCCTAGAATTTATGGCGCCTACCTCGTATATACAACTTCGAATATTGGCCTGAAAATAGTAGAGAATAGATAATTTGTTATATTGAAGGATTGGAAAGGCGAACTTTAGGAACTTGAGGAATACAAACTGAGTAACGAAGCAATTTCATCATTCTCGTGGGATAATCAATTGGTAAAATGTAAGCTTTCGTCTTATTGTTAGTAAAATACTTAATGTAACCGTGTAACTTTCTCAATTAGCAATAAAAGCAACAGTGCCAATCCAAATAGATTTGAAATGCTTAGCTTTACAAAAACAGACAGTACAAAAAATATATTAGTACCGACATTACTACATACATATAAGGCTTTATGTGTATATCTCCACAAATAGAATGCAAGAATAGAAAGTCAATGTCTTAGTAATTTCCTTCACACCCGTATTCACAAATAGACTCAAGAAACCGAACTGATATACCTAATTATAAAACTTTCACGCAACTCTCGCGACAGAGAACAAATTTCTTCGATTTTTTATAAGGTATCTCGGTGTGCCTAGGGTTCGCATTAGAAATTTCATTAAAATAGAAAGGATTCTGACACGCGTTTCTCACCTTGACAAAAACCATTTACCTTATTCTATATCCATAATATCCATACGACGTGTATATGCATAATAAATGCGACTATATGTAGGTGCAAGAAAATAACGTTCACTTACAAGACTACTTACTCTAAGCATATGCGCGCTTAACATTTACCTTACTAACCCGGTTAAACCAAAGTTAATTAAGTTCTCTGAGAATAAAAACAGGTATTATCATCTATTTACCAGTACCAGTTAATTTAAATCGTTAACTCCTTGAATCCAATTAAAATATCTCGCTGTTATAAGGAGAACAATTCACACGGAAATATAATGTGGAATAATAATAATTTTAGCGCGCTAGAAACCTGCCGCTTTTTTATCGACTTATAAACGAACAAGTGCATGCACATACGAAATAATATGTACGTATAGGCTACACATGATCTAACTGTCCAACCTATTTACCTCTTTTCCAGTTTCTCTCTTTATGTACTCCTTAGCGGCTAGTGCGCGAGTTCGAAGAACGGCATCTTTAATACCACTGACCATATGGTTGACGGCCTTTAATGAAGAACACATCACACATCGCGGTACTACATATTTCACTTGTTCGAGTATAGCCAGTCTTATTCGTTTTTTCTTTGCCTTCTTTCGACTGTCTCTTATCCTTGCGCTTTTCGCTGAAGTACGATACACACACCCGACGAAACGGGGTGACATTGAGAAGTTTTTAGCTCCGATGTCTTGTAAATCATTCACTTATAAATAATGATCGATCGTTCCGAGAATAATAACGATTAAATTTACGTTACGAATCGAAATGCTGCGAAGAAATGATGGAAACGCTAAATTGAATTCCCCCGGTACGCTTCGTTGCGTAATGGCGATTGAGAATTCAATGTAGGTAGTAAGTTATCGCCATAGCGTTATTGAATGATTATTGAAAAATTATCGAAGAATGAGTACTTTTAAAGCGAATTAGATTGCTTACCACCTGTAATTTGTATCCCTATTACAGTTTACGTAAATGTTTCTGCATTATATAGGGAAGAGCAGCCCAAGATGAGACGGTTTCTCTTTTGTTTTTAAATAAATATTTCAAAAACTAATTGTAACAAAACAATTTTGTACTAACAAAATTAAAATTGAATCAAAATGAAAACAGCTATTAGTGGTAAATAGAACCAGAAATAAACAAAAATTCTTATTTTGTACATTAAAGAAAATAATACAATTGCCCCATTTTGGGAAACCAGTCTCTTAAGGTAAGTCTCTTAAGCTCATTCATTACTCCACAGAACTCGTGCGCCCAACTTATCATCCCTGGCAGTTGTACTAGTCCTCTTCACTCTCCGCGTACTTTTCTCAAACAGACCCGAAAACCCATAAATTCACATCTTAGAAGCCATTCTAGCTTTGGTAAGGGATTCCAAGAAACCGCTTTTCCATTTTGAGAATATATTCCAGAATTTGGTTTCCTTGTTCCTTAGAGAAGACATGCCTAAATCGTCCATGATATTTCTCATTTTCTGTCACAATTTTATTTCTGTTTGTAACTCTTCTTTGCAATGTACTCTTGGGAGCATTGTACCTTTCTGCGGCTTTTCAAACTGATAACCCAATGTTCCGAACTTTTTATATAGTTTCTAACATGTCTTAACCCGATCATTTCTCACGACCTGTTCTTCTTTTATAATAGCGATCCATTTAAGACATCTGTAATCGCCAAATAGGAAGGAAAGATCTCAATTTCAAGTAGAATTAGAACAGTTTCTTAAGATGGGACGTCCTAACTTAGGAATCTCTACTATGTCCCATCTTTAGAAATAAGGTGAATGCATCAGTCTCGGAACGGAACATATATTTTTCAATATTATTACGTTGTTCAAAGATCCACGCGTTTCCCGCTAAAAGTAGGAACCCTATCATGTGTAGATGGCTTTGTGATCAATAGCTGTTCGTTCGACTGTTATTGTAAGTACTGAGAAAAGGTAAGAAGTGACAACTGAAAAGTGTTCGGAACATGTTTGCAAAAGTAAGTACTGAACATGCGACAACTTTCGTTAAAACTATGATTTTGTCGGAAATAAGCCGTTTACGATAGGTATTTTTCGTTTCTCATTAGTCTAAGGCAGGCATGGGCAACCTTTTTTATAGAAGTTTCATGCTGTGAGTAATCTTGAAAAATATACATTTTTGTAGTATCCTTATGATTCATAATGAATTAAGTTTAGACGGGCCGTGCTAATATGCAACGAAAGAATTCAGTAGCGGGCCGAACAAACCTTACTCGAGGGCCGCATGTGGCCCGCGGGCCGGAGGTTGTCCATACCTGGTCTAAGGTGGATTGCGAATGGGTCATTTTAGCACGCATAACCAAAAATGCAATTTATAAATACGAGTTCCACAATTGAATCAGTTGAGAAGAGCATTCATCAGTGTCGGAACAGCTTTTTATCCAGAGTTTCCGAAATATTTGTTCCTCTTGTTCCGTTAAATTTCCATTTTTTATAGCGAATGTTTGCGGGGAAAAACAAGAGCTTTACAGTTTATATCGCTTATGATGGTTTCTATTACAATGGCTCATAACCATATTTTGTGTAAAATAATGATTACATGAAACATTGAAAAGTGTGATAATTATTTCATGATATCTCAACTGTACACTCTCCTGATCAAATTATTCATCACTAATTATAAAAAAGTAACTGTAACTTTTGCTGGGAGAAATGTGGAACTTTGATTGACTAAGAAAAATGTGTATCAAATCGTTTAGTTCGCATTAAAAGGTGCAAATTGGTTTTCGAAAATGTTGATTGTATCCTTTCGATCCTGAAGCTGTAGACTATTTACTTAAGAAAAAAGAGAAGTTTTTCAGAAAACTGATTACATCCCTGCAGATGAAGAATACCTAATAACCAGAAAAACTATCGAACACATAACTGGACCTAACGAAACGTCGAAGTTCACAGATCTTAGAATGGTGATTATGAAAATCCTCTTTTTAAAGTTTGGAGTTTCTGCGGAGACAAAGCAGAAGAAGCTTCTTCGACAACTCATAAATCCCTTTCAACATTTCTTAACCACCAAACAGCAAATTATCTCTGATGACATATTGACTTTGCCGATTTCAGGCTTTCAAAGAGGCGAAATTGTTTTTGGAAATGAAGTAAATGAGTGGCCCGATTGCATTTCCTGCAGTTGCTACAATAGATGCAGCATCAGAAAATTCAAAAATCTAAATGGACCATTCTGGAACTAGAAGTGAGTCTATCCCAAGTAATGCATTCCCGAACGTTGAAATTCATAAATCTTCTACAACAGCAGAAAACGTTTTAATACTGGCCATATACGATGTTTTTGATTCTTCGATGAACATGCAACACAACGATATAAACAATGAAACAGAAGAAATCGCGATCGAAAATCTTCCTGCAGTGAAACACGTGGATAAAGAAAGGTAAAAAAGTCCAGAAAACGAACAGCACGTACGTGACAGCAATTGAAAAAAGCTCACTGAACAATTATGGCAAGAACATTTGCACTGGCTAAAAATAGAAAAAAATTAGCAAAAGTAAAGTCAGTGCGGAAAAGATACGTGTCTCATTTTAGGATAGGTACTGCCCCATTTTGGGATACTCTCCCCTACATATTTTTTTTTCTATTAAAGTGGTATTAAATCATTTAACAACGATTATGCTTTCTCGATACAACGCCTGCTAAGACCACTACGACGAAATGGATGTTCCGTTGAAGGATTTAAATTTTAAATGGATTAGTTGGAACTATCGGTAGGCAGTTAGGCCGGAGGAACGGTAATTGAAATTATTTTTGGCCGTCACGGTTTCTCCCTTCGAAAGGGACGTGAGCCGCACGTATGTATCGTACTGCTTTCAGTGTGTAATTTAATTTTAAACTAACGAACGGAAAGGGAACACGTGAGTCGGCTTTGTCGATGGATTTCTTTAACGAACGTTATAGACCTAACGCATTCGTTAATTTCGAACATGTTTGAAAATAAAAGAATCATCGAATTTCCACGAATAGAACTTACGTGTGATGTCGGTAGTTTATGAGGCTCGACAATATTACTTGTCTTGAAAAAGTGTAACTTGGTTTCTACTTTTTCAGAAAAAAGGGATATATTTACATCTAGAAGTTTAAAAGAAGTTAAGATAATTAATCTTAAGTTTGACATCCTCGCATGATATTAGATATAATAAATCATATCTACATGCAAACATAGACATTAAGAAAATCATCTATTAACGTAAATTTCTATTTGTTGGTATTAAATCTATGCAGTTAATAGACCTACGACTTGATTCAATTTTTTTAGAATTTCTATCGGTATTGCCATCTTCTTTCAAACTCAGTTACTTTTCCCTTCAATCACCTTGTCTTCATCCTCGTTTCCTCTTACCCGTAATTACCTTTGAAACAATCAATCATCTTTTCAGGATTCCCATTTGGTAACTTGTCCATTTCACTTTTTATTAAATGTGCTTCGACCAATTTACTAAACAAATTTGAGAGTTTATGGTATGCATTTTCTAAAGGGAAACAAACAATTATAAAATACGTTTATATCGGAGACGAGTGGAATACTCACAGAAAAACATAAATTCATCAAAAAGAAACCAGCAAAAGAAAAGCGAAATCAATTATCGATTATTTTTTAGCAGAGTGTGCTGAGAATTTAGGTAATTATATTAACAAGATTGCACTGACTTAGCTCTTAATTAACAATATCATAAAAAGCGTTAATTATAACAAATTGTATTTACAAGATTTTAGAAATATTTGACATAAATTGAAAATAATTACCTATTGTGTTATGTATATGTCAGTATGTAATTGGATGCCCTCTTAAATTCTTTCTTCGGTGCAGCTCTATTTTCTATGGATTCCCTCTCGTAAATTCTTTCTTCGATGCAGCTCTATTTTCTCTGGATTCTCTCCCTTAAATTCTTTCTTCGGTGTAGGTCTATTTTCTATGGATTTCCTCTCTTAAGTTCTTTCTTCGGTGCAGCTCTATTTCTATGGATTCTATCTCTTAAATTCTTTCTTCTTCGGTGTGGTGAAGCTCTGTTTATTTAATGCTCACTTCCATTAAAATCCCTTTTGGTCCAAATACAGTTGAAACTTCTATTTTAATCCACCTTCAACGCAGTAAAATCGTACTTCAATGACTCTTTTGTCTTTGTCTTGAATCATTTTCGGTCGTCAACCAAACATACCCTCTTTTTTTCGGAAACCAGGACTACACTACATTATTTCTCCGTTATCCAGATAACTAGCTGTTTACTATTTACCATGGATAACACCTCATCATGGCGTGACGTTGTTATAGAGATCTATATTATTAATGCCCAGGTATCCTTGGTTTTTTATATCCAGTGGTTACATTACTTTCTATCTTTTAATCGATGCGTTTTATAATAATTGATAATTTTATTCTTAGTTACATTTTTTCTCCCATGGAACATCTCTGGCTGGACTTAAAAAAGAAGCTAACACCTACAGGGTAATTAAATGCTTAAAAGGTGGCGTGTGTGGTATCGAAAAAGTATAAATAGAACCCAAAAGTAAACCAAATGCCATTTGAACATGAACATCCAAAACCCCAACATTTACTGTGAATTTTATTCGCCATTAAGTATTTGTTGTTGAAAAGCAGTACGCCTACGCAAATTAGAGATGAGTTGTATCTGTATATAGGTGCTCTGCACCATCATTTACCACTTCGAAATTTTGGGCAGCTCAATTTAAACGTGGCCCTACCAGCTTGGGAGACGATGAGTGTTCGGGACGTCCAAAAACTGTAGCCACTGATGATAACATCGCTAATGTTCACCAAATAGTGCTAAATAACCGTACAATTAAAGTGAGAAAGATATCAAAGGCTATGACTATGTCGAAAGAAAGTGTTTATCACATATAGAATCAAGATTTAGGCATGAGAAAGCTGTCCGCGCGTTACGGCCCGCGCTTGCTAACGTTAGACCAAAAACGTGTTCGAATGAACATTTCCAATGCTCTGTTGGCGCTGTGTAGGCGCCATAAATCATAGTTTTGGCGCCGATTAATGACTGTAAATGAAACTTGAATACACCATTATACGAGCACGCCCGAAACAAAAATACAGTCAAAACAGTGGACTGTTGAGTAGGAATCGTCTCCAAAACAAGCAAAAACTGTTTTTTTGGTTGGTAAAGTGGTGGCGAATGTTTTTTGTAATAGTCATGGAGTTATCGTAATCGATTATCTTCAAACAGGAAAAAGCATTACTGGAACACACTTCGCACCATTACTTGAGAATCTGAAAGCAGAAATTAAAAAAAAGCACCATATTTGCAGAAGAAAAAATTGTTTCACCCAAACAATCCGCCGTCTCACACCTCACCGGCCGCCACGGCGAAAATCCACGAATTACGGTTTGAACTGCTTAACCACCTTCCTTACTCACCAAATCTAGCCCCAAACAACTTCTTTTTCTTCCCTAATCTAAAAATTGCACTCTGGGGACAGAGATTTTCGTCAAATGAAGAAGCGATCACCTTCGTAAACAATTATTTTGCAGAGAAAGACGTCGAATATTATTTAGACGGGATGAAGATATGGACTGGACCATTGCTGGGAGAAGTGTGTAGACTTGCAAGGACACTAAGTAGAAAAATAAAAATAAATTTTAGGAAAAAGTGCCTTGTATCTTTGTCAGGTCGGAAACTTTTCAGACCACCCTCGTATGTATTTATGTGAAATACATCTAACAACAGGTTGCACAAATACTGCGTAAAACATAAAAAAATCCAGATTAAACGATTTTTGTACTGATATCTGTTGGATGGTCATATTTCATTACTTGCGTGTTGCTTTGAATCTAGTCGGTTCCATATTGCTAGGAACATGTTGATCGCTCTTACTTAGCAAAACGTAATATTGCTTTCTAGCTAACACAAATTTTAACTTCATTCTGGTTGATTAGTTTTAATAGAGACCCAGAATTTTCCATCCAATTTCTGTTCTAGCCCCGTCTTTTCCGTGGGTAGTAAACAGCCTCATGCAACCTCATTACTTACTGCTAACACTTTGCACTACTTTTTGAATATTTCTTCTTCCACCAAACGTATAACATTACGTATCGATGCCAAAAAACGTGTGATAAATGCACGTTTTCGCCAATTATAGGAATGGAAACCGGGTGGCACGTGTGACACAAAAGATATACGGCCAGAAAGAATCACAACCGACTCGCACACATTATATGGAGGTCCATTATGTCGTTTCAAGTAAAGCCATATTGCCGCATATATCAACGAAATATTTATATCCTCGCAACGGGAACATATTAAACGTTTCACGTGCAAATATTTATGTTCTCTTTTTCTCTAGCCTGCATATAGCACAACACCTTATACAACGACCGGTTTCCCCGCACCAGGCTTTCGAGAACAACGTACAAGTACGAAGCGGCAATTAAAACGAAGACTTTATACACATCACATCCTATCAGATGGTTATCGGTCGATGATATAATGCCTCGAACTGCTTGTCGAAGTACATAGCTGGCTGGTTGGCTGGTGGAGCCTAGTAAAGCGGTTAAGTGCGACATGCACGTACCATTACCGCTTTCCCGATATTAGTTCCTCCCGATAATATCAGCGGAGAAAAATCAATCCGATGGCATGTCGAGAGAAAATTGCTAATACGACCAGGCCCATTATAGAACCACGAGTTCGCAAGGGCGGTAATACGGGAAAAACAGCACGGCAAGGGAAAAATAGAAGACGAATGACGTCGTTCTAATGCATTCGCTGTTGATGGATGTATCGATATTGGTAATCGGAAATGGAAATAGAAATGAAAAGATGTTAGATATAAGGGTCCGTGCTCCAATACCTTTGATACTAACGCAAAATCGATAGCAGAAAATACTCATCAATTTTTTGTCAAGTGGATATGAGGACTGGAAAATTGTACCATATTATGGAAGGAATTTAGTCGTATGTTTTTGGAAATGATCAAGAACCAAAAGTAAAAAGTATGAGAATAAAAGAAATTGAAGATCATTTGTTATAAGGCATCTTATATTATATTAACATCAGCTTTTGGTACCTAAATTGTGAATGAATGACGACAAAGATTGATACAACAAGTAAATGCTCGTATAATTATCACAAATTTTAACAATACCGGAAATAAGATTCGAATTCAGTTCAATATTTAATTTTTTGGCTCTATCGATACCTATTTAATCCAACACATTCTTTCAACTGATCACATCCAATAACTAGAATGTTCGGTACTTTTTTTCAAGATCGGTTAAACTTGAATATTTTTTATTGGTGCCAAAACTATTTTGCAAAATTGTATATCTGACCTTTTAAAAGTAGTGTGTGTAACGATAAAATACGATAAAATACCAAGAGCTTCTACAGCTTTAATTTTTTCGATCGTAAGTGAAGAACCAGTAAGTTTACGGGCTAATTTTGCATACCGTGTATTTGTTAGGATAGCTACAACTTATCATCGAGCTTTTTGTAAATTCCTTATTTGTTGTTGAATTTAACCTCGATTAAGGAATAGAAAAATAACCATGGGCTTACCCTCATATTTTGACTTGAAGAAACGAAAAATTTACAAAAAGCTTGCTGATAAGTCGTAGCTATCGTAACGAATACACGATATGCAAAATTTCAAGCCCGTAAATTTACTTGTTCTTCACTTGTGATTGCAAAAAATTAAAGCTGCACGCTACTTTTAAAGGCCAGATAGACAATTTTCAAAATAGTTTTCGAACCAATAAAAAAATTTAAGTTTAACCGATCTTGAAATAAAGTACCTATCACCCTTAAATAGTCTAGGTTCGCTAAGAATGTTTCCGTTTACATAGCTTAAAACGTTCCTAAATTACTACTCAGATGTTTTGAATTTACCAGTTATGAAATCTTGGTTCATAAAAGTTGCAATTTTTCATTTGCCGCTTCATTGTCATAACTAAGTCACTGCACGTTGTATGTACATAAATCCGACACCTCACTAACGACTCATTTCGGTTACAGCAGCTACACACAGCGTTGGTGTTTAGCTGTCCCATCCAATATCATCTAATTTATTTCACTAATTAGTAACAAAATTTCTTCGGAAATTGGAGCATGCTATAATAAAAATGTAACAACAATAAAATAAGGTAAGGTGCAGAAAAAACTGCGATCATATAGCAATAATGATAAACATAAAGATAATAAAACAAAATAAAATAATTGCACGAAAGCGGAAGTATAAAACCTAAAACTGAATGACATAAATAACACTGATGCTCAACATTTCGTTACTTTTGTAAATGGCTTCTTCATGAATTTAAAGGCAACTGAAGGACTTAGTAAGAATAAGACAGTTTTCGCATTTTATTTTATTTTGTTTTGTTTTATGGCTGTTACATTGTTACTTTGTTACATATTATGCCCCACTCCAATCGCAGAAACAATTTTTATTGTTGTTAGTTCATAATTGTAGGATACAGTTACATCATCAATACACAATCGCATAACTCGGGGAATCACCAAAATGTGAAAAGCGCGTTGGCAAGATATAAGGCGAAAAAGAAGGCATATGCAGGAAGAGTGTAGGATGGGCGAGGAATTGTTATTACTAACTAGCATCGCGAGTTGTTGTATGTGTGTAATAAAGTTAAAATAAGATAAGCGTATAAGACAGTAAAGTTGTGATATTTCCCTACACAATTTATAATTAATTGTAACCTCGAAGTTGCAAATTAACAATATTAGCAAATTATCCTAATTACATTTAATTTGATAAAAGGAAACTGGAAATGAGTTGTTATCATTAAAATCCGAATGCGTCTCATTATTTCTAATAGAAAAAAGGTGATAATAGCAATGTATGAATATAAATAACTAATTATACGCTCAGCAATTATAAGGACCACGGGCCAATAAAAATAATAGGAACACCCAAGAGCAAGTGAAATATTACGTTGCAGTAGTCTGGATACGGTAGCCATTTGTGGTTCGTATGAAACTAAAATTACTGAAACGATTTTTAGACACACTAAAAACTAGGTAATGTAATTTGGTAAGCTTGAAATAGAAACGTAAACTTCTAGAAAATATCGGATAGACAACTGTATCACATGAGGACTGGTTTAATGATATTTTTCAACCTACGACAAAATCAAGGTATGGTGCCATCTTGATATGCATATGGTATATTTGTACATTCTGGGTAGAAAGAAATACTGTAGTAGGTTTTTAGGATACTTAAAAATTTATTGATATTAAAATTACAGGGCTACTTACAGTATTTACAGTAGTATTTAATATTCCTTAACCTTTTAAGCCAGGCATGGGCAACAGCCGGCAGTGATTGGTTTATATCATTGAATTAATAAAATTGTTGATCACATTTTACTTAAATCTATTGAAAGTAAAATGAAAGATATCCAAGTTATTTGAACATCGCAATTGGTCATTGTAAAGATGCATAAATCTTATCATTGACGAATTATGAAAAGAGAAAGTACAACGACGTGGGAAGTAAAAAAGTGAACGGTCTCGAGTATAATACGGGGAAACTCGAAAATCAAGATCATACAGAAGATCAGGACAATCAACTAAATTATTGATTAGTTTGTATAAAAACAGTAAGTCACGTACTTTTCTTTTCTGGTATAAGAGCAACACATTAAAGTGTTTACAAGATTCAGTGTAGTTGACATATGTATAGTTACGTTTAAAGCCCATAAATCTAACGATTTTTTTCTGAATACTTTAAACTCTGTTAATATAAGTAATGCATCTACCTGTACTATTGATGTGAGCAAAATATAATGTCTTCATTTACAAGTGTTCTTAAATTCTTTGCACGAACGCATCAAGAAACCCAGCATCTTATAACATTTCCTCAGGACATCCTCCACGTGATCTCTAAATGTTAACCCTGAATCAATAACAACGCCCAAGTCAGTCACAAGCTGTTTTAAACCATAGGGTTAATTTAACTTGCAGTGTGACCCATACCTTCGAGTAATATTTGACAAATTATTACATTTTATTTACGTACTGCACACAATGGTAACATGCGATGACGCAAAACTATTTCCTCGTCCTTTTAAACATATGCGCCACGCTAGGATTTACAGGCCAATCGAACATATCCATTTTTTCGTCAAGCTGGTTTACCGGCTTGTGATGTTGAAAGGTTAAGACTTTTATATCGTTACGAATGTGCGGCTGATTGAATTTAGTTTTTCCAATGTTATTGTTCTATAATTTGTTCCTGTCCTTTCTGTCTTATCTCATTTGTATTACTTCCTCCATTTTCTTATCTTACTTTTTTTTTTACTGCTTCCGTAACCTTGTCCCTACCATACTCTACTAAATCTGCCTTTAGTCTTTCTCTTATTAACCTTCCTATACTCACGTCAAAATGAAAGAGGTATACTATACTATATAAGTCGGTCTCACAGACCGTATGCGTGAGTATAGGAAGGTTAAATGAATACAGTCTCGTTGTGTTTAAAACACGCATACGGTCTATGCGTGAGTATAGGAAGGTTAATCTTGTAAGTCAGCATTCTCGCTACATGTTCAAATCCTCTCCATTTTCCCTCTTCTATTAAATTCCCCACTTATTATCTTGTTTTAGTTTTAGTATCTTGGATAGTTTCCATCTCCATTACTTCAACTTTTGTCTGTGTTGTTGCATGGCTCTAAGCCGTATAGCAGAGTGAAACAAATGATCTCTTTTAACATTTCCATTATTGGATGTATATTGTGATTACAAAATCCTCATATTATACAAGAATTATTTGCTATTCATTATTAATCCTGCACGATTGTTCACCTAACAGGATGAGAACAAGGTCTAAAGAACAATTGTTCAATAGAATTCTAAACGACAAGATGGCAAGTATTTCCTCAAACTCCATCAAATTAAAGTTCGTCTCCGTATCCTCATCTTTCACCTCGCCAAATAAAAAATTTTCTTCACTAATACATTCGTATATTTTCACTTCTAGTCAACCTGAATCATAAATTTCCTGCACTTTCCATCTCTCAATCACACGAAATATTTACCACTGTATGTTCGTTTCCAATTCTATCTGACCCAAGATACTACAACGCCACAAAATTTCAATATCAGTGCTTTACACTACGTTATTGTCTATAACTAAGATGGATTAAAATTTCGCAATAACATTTCCACCTCTAAGTCGGCCGAATTAAGAATTTTCCTTCACGTTCCCACATATAACTTATCTCGATTACTTTTAAATTTGAAAAGCTAGGGATTTGTCGTAACATTAGAATAGACCAAGATTTTTTTCACCATACTACATAAAAATCTCAATTTCTAACTTGGCAAGGTTGCCAGTTGGTTCGCATCTTTCACTAACGTCGCCCACCACATTTTCCTGTCTAACATATAACCGGAACGCACAGAGAATTTAGCGCAGTGTTCTTAATGCTAATTTCGCCTAGTCAAGGATTTACCGCCACAAAGCCAGCTCTAACTTTGCAGGATAAAAGATTTTGTCCCGCTTCCACTTCCAATTTGACCAGGATAAATATGGAGTCGGACCGAATGACCACCTTTTAAGCTCATAAAGTTAAATGTAGGAACGTTGCAATGGCTATTTAATCTAGTTAAGCTAGAAATTGAATCGTACCAAAAACTGTTAAACTTAGTGGTGTAGGTTAGGCGTAAAGCGTATATTTGTAAAGAGACGGACCGAAAATACCGGAAACTCGACATCAATTTCCTTTCCCACGAGGTCAGATGTATAAGAATCTGGTGAAAAATGCTTAATGTTAAAGATAAAATGTGGAGATAAATCCTTCGATGATTAAGATAAGGATCGAATTCAATTCTAGTGTGTGTATGCTACATAGCCCAATGACACCTATTACCTGAAAACCAAGTCATTTCAAACTTCGTAACACGATATTATGATTAATAATATATTACAAAGAGGTCAATGTACGGCAGGGTAAACCGTCACTGGTGTGCACGCAGGTAAATGTATACAGTGCTCTACAAAAGAAAGAACCACCCGAAGGCATTACAAAGTGTTTAATTTTGATTAATTATCAAACTTTTTATATTCCCTGAGTATATGCTCTGTTTTAATAATCACATGATGCAAACTTTATTGATATGCTGCTTCGTTTTACACAGTAGTCCAATTGCATTACTCCAAAGAAAATTAGATCTTAATATTGTAAATTGAAGTTCTTATTTCTAATAAACACCGAAAATTGATTGTTATGAAACATATGAAGCTGATTTACGCAAAAAATAATTACAAACCCACCAACGCTCTGTCGAAGACAATAAAACACGTATAACTTAACTGTCTATTTCAGCACATTGTCGAGAATTAAAATCGAAACGCTTATGCTGTAAGATGCCTTTCACACCTTTGCAAAAGGATTTATGAGCGCTAGTTGACTTTCACATTCACTCTTTCGACACTGCGTACAACGTGTGGACGCTAGCAAGTTGTTTCCGGTATAAACTTTTAATGATGCAAAACAGCAAATGTTTTCGTACTCGCTATCTGCCTTTGTTAACACCGTTGTATGGATATGTAATACTAATAACGGTGTACAAAGTAGAACAATACCAGTAATGATAATACCCAAAAATATTTGCCATTTGACGAAGTTTCCATATCTATATACATATAAATACGTAGTTGTGTTTACACATTTCTTTGCCTGTGTGCTCTTCAATGCAAACGTTATATGGATATTTATAAGTTTTTATAGGAAAATACATCAATATCAGATCAAGTATCATCCTTACTTCCCACGGCTCAACGATTACAGATGAAACATTTACCAATACCATCGCTGTGGTAGTGGCATTTACGAGTTGGGTGATTAAAAATAAGGTTATAATAGGTTATATAATTTTATAAAGAACCATAAAAAGATAGAAAAACAGTTTAGCTTCGGGGCGTTACCATGCGACCTTACTCTATTAACCTTCCTATACTCACGCATACGGTCTGTGAGACCGATTTATATAGTATAGTATACGTCTTTCATTTTGACGTGAGTATAGGAAGGTTAACATTTTTCCTTCACAATGTTTACATCTGATCCTAATCATTTTCACACCTTAAGGGTACGAACATGCCGAGTAGATCGCACATCACACATGGCACAATGGAAATATCTATGTAAAATCAACCTTATAGAATCGAATCAATAAAGATATGAATATGACTATGAATGATCAATCAGAGAACGCCGCACATCGATACGAGCGATGTAAAAACAAACGAGTTTGTTTCCGAAATTTCATCGGAATGAAGTGAAATGTGCGCTGTGCTCGGATCAAGCACAGGCTAATTCCATTCTATGAAGTTGATTTTACACCATTTTTACACAGATATTTCCATTGTGCGATGTGTGATGTGCCATCTACTCGGCATATTCGTACCCTAAGGCACCGCAATCTCAAACATTCTTACATCATTCATGTTCCAATTCAAAAAATCGTATTCTTAAAAATGTATTTGCCCCACCTGTCTATGTGCAGGATGATTTATTACCTCTATGACACACTTTGCTAGATGAAAGTAGGGACAATTTTAAGCAAAATATGTTATATTAACATCGTTCCTCTTTGTTCTAGTTAAAAGATTACTCTTTTACAACTCCTTCCACCGCTATACGATGAGTACTAATTAAAGAATCATGCAAAATGCTACGAATAACGTTTTGTTTTTCTCGTACATTAATTTCAAGGGGGCGAATAACTTGGTGTGGAGCAAGGTTACCTGTTGCTCTGAACCTCCTAAATAATGGATTAAGTACCAATATACCATAATTTTTGTTTCATGATTGACTTTATGCTTATAAATTTTCAAAAGCGTGTAGCTTTTTAACTAGCACAAAAAGGGAACAATGTTCATGTAACATTATTTGCTTAAAATTGCTTCTACATTCATCTGACAAAGTTTATCATACAGCTAACAAATCACGCTGTATACCTTGACCATTTTGTGCCTTCTGTTGACTTCGTCCATTGACGCAATATAAATACCCTTGTGAATTAATTAGTAATGTTTACTGCAAATTGTGTAACTTTCTAATAATACATTCGCTGTTACAGCATATGGCGATTGGGAAATTGAATAAGTAATTGTTAACAAGTGAACGACATTGTTTGAAATCAAAGTAAATCAATAAGTACGATTATGTTTTTACAAACGATCACTTAGTGGCGTTATTGAAATGTGTCAATTAGTATTTTGGCAAAACTTGACATTTGTTATTGTGGCAACAGTGGCAGCCTATAAACTGACCTAGCAGTTTGTTTACAGAAGACACAGTGTACTGTATATTGTGCACTGTTTTCTGGAAAATAAATCAAATTAAACGTTTAACCTTCCTATACTCACGTCAAAATGAAAGACGTATACTATACTATATAAATCGGTCTCACAGACCGTATGCGTGAATATAGGAAGGTTAAGAAAAACAATTTTTGCAAAGAACGAAAATTTCACGTATAGGTTTTCATTAAATGATTTTCTACGATTCTAATATAGGTATAGCTCAACAGCAATGCATAGCATCGTTTCGTTCAACTTTTGATAATAAAGCACACAATTGGTTTGCAGAATTTTGTTGTGGTCGTGCACCCGTCAGTGATGAATTGTGTGAAGGTCCACCAAAATCGGTTGTTGTTCGAAAAATCATCGATGCTATGCGTACCATGATTGATGAAGTTCGGCATGTAACTTACAGTAAGATAGAGGCATTCTTAGACATATCGAATACTGCAATACATTGGATTTTGCATGAGAACCTAGCGGTGAAAATGATCTGTTCCCAATGGATTAATAATTTGAACGAAGCTCAAAAAAGTTCGAATTAATTGCTGCAAAGAAATGCCCAAAAACATTAACCGAAGAACGGCAAAATCCGTATACAACATCGTAACAGGCGACAAACCCTGAATATATTCGTATGACTCGGAAACTAAGCAACAGTCCACTGTTTCGGTGTTTCGAGATGTACTGAATCCCACAAAAGTTGTTCTTTCATAAGGCACTACCAAGAAAATGATCCCTTGTTTCGTCAGTTATACTGGACATGCCGCAACCATTCAATTTATAGGATCGAAGGACAGTTCATGTTGAATGGTATATACAACAATTTATTTACCAGAAGTCTCGCACAGTACGTCAAACAATTATTCATTTGGAAACGACAAATATCGAATTGGTGCTTCAATGCCCTTATTTACCTGATTTACCGCCTAACGGTTTCCCTCTGTTCCGAACGTCAAATAAAACATGCGTGCACAGCGGTGTCTAGCAACTCAAGGAGCTGTCGAAGACTTCGACAAACCATGTTTTTGAAAGACCAACTTCAGAGTGGAAATTATGTTTCGAGAGTTGGTGTGACCGCATGCAAGAAAGTGTGTACACCTTTTAACAGTTTGTTCCAAAAAAATTTGTTGCTTTGCTAATTTTAACAACTTAAAAAGCACCTGGTACCTGCGGGAGATCCGTAAGGAAAGGAACCACAGTGCTCCCTCCACTTTCTACGCTCTGTTCGCGTGACTTTTTTGCTTTTCAGAAATTAATAATTTTCTACAAAGAATGTTACTTAAGTACTACAGAAAACGTCGAGAAAATACTAATATGCTGTTACAAAAAATGGAAACATATCGGATTGGAGAACCTCACAAGGAAATTATCGTTAACGACCAAACTCAATTATTTATTTAATTAATAAAAAAAAATAATTTGTTGTCGACTTCATTATTTCATGTTCTATAATGTTACCTACGGTGAGCAAGCATTTAATTTGGGAAAATTTCATTTCTAACGTCATTAGGACCTCTATCTATGAAACTTTTGGGATACAAGATTTAGATGTAATTTTACTTAGATCGAGTACAGCAGGTTTGTTAAGGCGTTAGAGCAGACTTGCATCATTCCATATACAATTTGCTTACTTCTCATTACCGGTACTCCGTCACCTTATTTACTGGGACATGTGCAAACCCAGACACATACAAGCATCTACTAGTACCCAGGTTTTATAGATCTACGTTTCATCAGCTGTTCTAAAACTTCCAGCATTTCCACACACGTTTTCCTGATTTTATCTAAAAACAGCTATAAACTTCAAGGTACAACACTTCAAAAGCGTAACCACACATTATTCTGTCCTAATTCCACATCTTTGTGCTTTTCAAATGCTCTTTCCGATTTTACATAGAGAAAAGTTAACAGTAAGGTATAATAACGAAAAGAGAACCTACATTGGAAATTCTTAAACAAATCGCGCACGAATTCTAATTAAAGGATTTTTCCCTCTTTGGTTTTTTCACTCCGTAATTTCGTATTCTTTTAGCGTAGAGCGTGAGTGCCGTTAGCTGTATCGCTATGGATATTCCCAACTAACAATAAGTGCTTAGCGATGGCGCTAGCCGTCCGATGGAGGATATTTTCCATTTCTCAACTCATTTACCGTCTTCTTTTCTACGGCCAGATGTAGGACTTCATCCTAGAATTTCGTCTGAATGCCTAGTCTATTTCAGTCGTCGTCGCGTGCGTCTTTTTGCACCTTTTTCGTTCCTTCGAACTTCATGCCAAGATTCTCTTATTATTTTAGACATTGCACTTGAGGATATTTTAATTATTTAACACGAAAAATACGAAGCATTGTTCTTTTACAGTACGCTAAGGATACGCGTATTTATTAACAGCTTATTGCAGATTATTAACGTAATGTGTCGTAGATTATCCATGTTACACGTACTTAATTGTTGGTACTCTTGATCCTAGTTTGTGGTTTATCAAAGTTCAGGTTATCTGGTAACTGTGCCAGGTAAGTTCATCTATTGACACACTTTTTTGTTTGCCGACGTTTACTACAAAGTCAACCGCATCGTTACCCTCTTGTACTAGCCACAAGTCGCTGTACGAAGCAAAGTACTTCATTTAACAGACATTGACAGACATTGACAGACAACTCTCTGCGAAATATTAATTATCGATTATATCTTTTAAGTACTCTCTTGCACGTTAAGGTCAATCAAATAACAAATTGGGATATGATAAGTAGTGACCGGATTATATATTCGAGATTTGACTAAAATATGTACATATATATATACATTACATTCCTTACTGTAGAAACAATTTACAATCAAATGTTTTTCAATGTTGTCAACACTTAACCTTCCTATACTCACGCATACGGTCTGTGAGACCGACTTATATAGTATAGTATACGTCTTTCACTTTGACGTGAGTATAGGAAGGTTAAATTATGTCTCCTATCCGTTAGTGATTTGTATGTTGGAGAACTTCGTTCGACGTCAATTGATATGATTGGTGCATATTTTAAAACATTAACAACATCCGGATTTAAATCGGTTTCAACATCAAAATCCCCGCGAAGAATTTGGCTTGCTTGTCACAACGAATTTAAATCCCCATTTCTTTTTAAAATATCATTTAAATTTCTATTTATTAATTGTCCTATTTTTCCAGGAACTTTCTGAAGTTTTTCCTTAAATTCATCAATCAAATGGAGACACTCTTGTAACGGGAGTGACTCAGTTTTAAAAATAATAATAATTTTATGAACAAACTCATAATTTGATTTAATAAAGCAAAGTTCATGATGCAGTGAATTATTTTCTAAAATGTATTTGAACTCTGAAATTGCAGCAACATTTTCCTTTTAAAAACTTAAAATAAGTTCTTTAACAGCGACAAAATTGTCTGCATAAAAACTGGCAGCTTTCAAACATGTTCCCCATCTTGTGATTATTGGTTCCAGTGGCAAAGGAGTATTAGGTATGTAATTCTTCTCTATATGAATGCTCAGAACAGATTTTAAAAATATTTTCTTTACGTTACTAATTAAACTATTAACTATAGGAAATGAATTTCTAATATTTTCCACCACTCTGTTTAAACCGTGTGCTAAACACGTCATGTGAATTAAATTGGAATACAACACAGTTGTTGATCAGCTTTGACCATGTATGACGCAGCATCGGAAAGCATGAGCACAAATTTATTAGTTGGAACAATGTCGGAAAGGGAAAAAATCATGAAAATTTCATTAATAAACCTAGTATTGTTAGTTGGTTAGTTTTTTCAATTTGTTTACACGAAATCAAGGATTTACCAGGAGTGTTGTTATTTAAACAACCGATTAATAAATTTGCCAGATAGTCTCCACAAGTATCTGTGGTTTCATCCACTATAAAATATATAAAACTATTATTTACTGTTTGCTTGATTTCATTAATTACGTCCTTATATAGATTTGTAGCATATTTTTTTATTAAGGTATTTTTGTGAAGTGCAGTATTTCTGCAATGCTTTTGCAAAAACATTTTGAAATTTAGGCTTTGTAACTTATAAAGTGAAAAATAATTTTATTCAGCACTCCAAAGCTAGTTTTTGACCAATTGTATGGCAGACTTGAATTTGCAAAATAAACATATGATTTGAATTAAATAAATAAAATAAAGTTGTTTTGTAACACTATCAACTTACCATTTTACCGCACGCTTTCCAGAAAACTTTTTCTTCGTTCAAAAGTAATTCTGGAACGGTCTTGATCCAGGAGGCTATTACATCGGTTTTCACTGTTGCGTTTTTGGATAACACTCGGTAACACTTCACTTTATTCGGTGTTTGTAATTGATGAAAATTTTTAAATGATTAATGCTGAAACGTATACACCCCTACCTAATTATTTTTTACCAATTAGAACTCACCTTTATTCGTTTAATTTCCGATTTTTATTCTTAGAAGCCGTAACAAAATAATATTTGCTCTTCGGTATTGAACATGACATTTCGTTTGGAAGTTTAAAGGCAATTTCTTAGAAAAATGTAGAAACATAAATTTCTTGGAAAACTGATCAATCCGTTATTAATAATATTTATTTTATTATATTTAACGAAACATCGGTAATCGTACAATGTAAATTTCCCAGAAAATCATCTACAATATTTTTATAAAAATAACGCGATTTTCAAACGAAAAATATGTCAAATAATTTCAAAATATGTATTCGAAATTTGTGGACAAAAAGCCAATATATTCTAAATATGTAAAATTAAATTAGTGCTAAACGCTTTTATTTACCCTAATTCGTGTAGATCTTAAAGCATTCAATTGTACCGTTGATAGTTATCGATATGCAAAAAAACATATAATCCGGTCTCTGGTTATAACTTACTAGCATTACCTTAGAAGTGGGTAATGCTACTTTAAGTACTACTGAATTCCCAACCATGATAATAACTATATTTTCAGATATTTGAAAATATAGTTATTGACCTTAACGTAGTAGAGAGTATTTAAGAGATAAGTATAAGAAACGCTACAAGGATAATAATTCTAGTTATCGTATAGGTTTGATGATGGAGGTATTTAGGTACATTTTCTACACTCACTCGCTTGTCCTCAGATTATTTTTGTTTACATATCTATGTGAGCAGATGTAAAATTTTCAAAGAAATCAACACCTCATTGAAACACCAATATTTTTCTAGATCAAAATAACAGTCTGCCATGAAGAAATAAGTTATGCAATTAACGCATCACATTCGCGATTATTAGGATAACGATGCCTAAGTGACTAGGTGTAAGCTAAGAATAGAAGACGTTAACATTTATACGGTTTAAAAAGTTTAATAGGATTCCTTCGACTCGAAACTGTAATAATAAATACCTAAATGCAGGAAAGCAATTCCAAATACATGATAGGTAAAAGCAATAAATGTCCGACTAAAGTCGAGGTATAAATTAGCTTATTTGCTTCAAGTGATTTACACCTCTTTACTACCCATTAGCACAGCACTTGTAGCATGTAGTGGATGCGTATAGTACGTTCACAAAACTCTTGCCGTTGTTATAACGAACCAACAACTACTTAAAAGTAATTTCGTGAACAACTGTCTGCGTGAATTCGGTCGTTGAAATTTCTCCGTAAATGCTTTTATCGCTTTTCGATTTCCTGGATAATAGTTAGTGATACTATCCAATTGGTACTGTAAAAAATAAAACGGCTTTATTTGAGGATCCGAACAAATTGGTCACAATTGGAAAATAACTCCTATGTACAAGGAAACAACCAATTAAAATGACAGCTGTAAACATTTTTATTCTTCAACTGCAGCTTATGAGAACAAGAAACCGAAGGTTTTATCGCATCTTAACTTGCTTGTAAAAATTGTAATCACCACTAGAGAACATCAAGGTACGGAAGAAGCCGTCGCAGTAGTTAACACTAGCCATATGTTGAAAATATATTGGTACTTGCAATTCTCGAATTGTAAATTGCGTTTATGCGCGAATATATATATCTAACTACCTACCTTAATATATACCAGTAGGATGTCATATTCTTATTAGGTATTCGTTGAGATCACTTTTATCCTTTTCTGCAACAATGAATAAAAAGAGTCCCTTAAACGGCTGTACTCATATAATGCATGGATGTTCTAACTTCTAAACCTACATTTATATTGCTTGTATGACTTCTTTTTAGCTTCATCGAATAGAACTGAAAATACCAGTGATATCGGTATACTCCATTGTTTTACGCCCGTTTTACATTATCATATTAAAGTGTACGTAAAAATTGAATACTATTTTATAGTACAATATAAAACACTGTACCATTTTTCTGTGCAAAATCGTCGTATGAAATTACAACCTGTCCTACTTTCATACTAAATGTTTTCACTTGCGCCTGCTCACTAGTCTGCAGTGCACGTATTCCAATCTAACCTCATTTTCTTCTGTTTACGTCTTATCCGGTTCTGTTACAGTATAAAATAAATGTGGGTTTATACATTATACTGTGGTCGTGTCAGCGAATGTTTTTGTTGAGCGTTTTACTAAAAGTATTAGTGTTATTAGCTAAACATAAAATTAATCTTTATGGAAGTTATGAGAAATATTTGTAAATACTGTGTGATACTGGTGTACAATTTGAAACGAGGATGTAGCATGGCACAGAATCATAAACGGAATTTTTGTACAAGTTTATAATACATACATATGTAATAGCCCTGACGAATGATGGGGTCTAAATTCATACAATAATCTTGTACAAAAGACTGATAAAGCGTTTTACATTGTACTATAAAATAGTATTCAATTGTTTGTTATCACAATTTGATATGATAATGTAAAACAAGCTTTACTCTTATTTCTCGTATACATTTTCCCTGTTCTTAGTTATTTGTTCTTACTCCCCTTTCTAAAACTACACCGAGTATCCTCTATTGTCCATTCATTTTCCACTCTTACTCTTTTTTCCATTCTTTCCATTATTCCAGCCATAATCTTCCCCGGTATGCTCGACAGCGTCATTCTCCTGTAGTTATTGCACTGTCGGTTATCTCCTTTCTTATAGATGGGCAGTACAGTCTCTGTATTCAATTTTTCTGGTGCCTTTGCGCTCTTTGCTACTTCATTTATTATTACTGTTAGCCATTTCGTTTCTTCTTTGCCTATATATTTTACCATTTCTGGTGTTATCTTGTCTATTCCTGGTGCTTTTCCTAATTTATTCTTCTTTATAGCTTCAATTACTTCTTTTTCGGTTATTTGTTCTATTTTTGTATATTGTTTATTTTCTCTTGTTTCGCTGATATACCGTTTGAGATTTTTTGAGAGGATCAAAATATTGTCTCCACTTTTCCATTATTTCGTTTTCTTGTGTGAGTATGGTTTGTCTTTTATGTTCATCATATTGTATTCTTTCTTCTGTTTTAATTGCTTTAATGTTCGTAGAACTTCTCATTTGTTCTATAGTTTTCAGTCATCTTTTTCTAAATTTTGTCCACGATTCTTGTTTAGCTTTCTTGTCTTCTGTCTTTTATTCGTTTCAATTTTTCTTATATTTTGTGTAGTCACCCCTTCCCTCCAAGATCGGCATACACAAAGCGTCAAATGCCGCATGGGAGTTGCTCTTAATATCCCTTTGAGTCTTCTCGGTATGGGTGCCCAAGAGCTCATTGAAAGCTCACAAATCTTCCCATACGTCACCTCAGGAATGTAAACATGGCTTACAAAGTCCTAATAATTTTAAGAAGAACAAGTTGGGACTGGAAAACGTTTAAATCAAATATGACTGGTTTAAGTCTAACGCGATATATAAAAAAAACTAAAACTGCGCTTATTGTTACAACGAGAATTGCAATGAGAATTTTAAGTGAAAAAATAATTATAGTGTTTTACGAAACTTCCGAACTCTTGTAAACATGCCCATAAAAGTATGGTTCAATAAATTATTATTTCTATTTTAAATCAAATAATCGAACCTAGCAGTTGCATGTTTTGGAACATGTTTAGCATCTAAATGACATCAATAAATAAACAGCAATTGTAGATTTATTCCAAGAAAGTGACGACATAATTATCATCCATAACAAACATTTAGTTATTGAATCTGACTCAATAAACACCTCCATTTTGTTCATATTTTCAAATTTTAGAAAAGGCTTGTACTTGGTTTTTGAAGAAAATTTGAAATTTTAATTTTGATTTGTAATTTAATAGAATCGAGCTCGAGTTAAATCAACATTAAAGATGTATATTTGTATATGCCAACTAAAACATTAAATTAAGAAAACTGACTAGATTAGGTATAGTCCAAGCCGATACAGGTGACAAAGGTGTTGTTGGGCTTTATACGTACTCACGTACATGTTTCCAGTCTCTTACTTCATGTGATTTGTATCATACAAAGTTAAACTTATCAAAGTGCACTTTGAACTTTACGTTGAAGTTAGAAAATATATGTTCTATATATAAAATTTGGTTTAACATTTTAAGATTATTTTCTGGTCAGGTTTAAATTGTTGTTTAATTTAAATAAATAATTAAAACGTTTGCATTCATTTTGCCCAGAAGTTCCTGGCAATGTTTTTCTTTGTAAGGCACCGAGCATATTAAATGAGTGAAGAAACCCAATGCCTATGTCGGTCGAGGATTGCTGTCAATAGTGTCAAGAACTGTGACGTAGTATTACTAAGACTATGGGTTCGTTCCAACATAACACAACACTGGTTTGTGGTGTGTTAGAACGAATCTTAAATCACATCGGTAAATTCCTCACCACACAATTATTTAATTAAATCCGGTGACACTTGTTTCGCAAGCAACGAGGATAGCGTCTTCAAATCATACCTTACCGAATGAACTGCGATTTCTTCTGAACTTTGCCTTCTACAACTCAAGGATGCATATCTACTAGGATGATATAACTTATTTATCCTAATTTCTCTTACTTCATTAATATTTTTCCCAATTCAGTTTCGATTTTCCATTCTATGGACGCACTGCCCAAATCGGCCTTTCTGTATGGTTTCATTTTTTGCTTCCATGTTTATATCGTCGCCAGGTTGTGCTTTTTTTTAGGAAATTTAATTTCTATTTCGTTCATGTTGAATTCCTGTTTTCTCTAGCATCCATGTTATGCACTCGTAGTTGCGTGTCAAAGTCGAATCACTACACTTTTTACCTTCTCCACGTTTACTACTATTTAAAATTACTTTACTCCTTTCTACACTACGATGCATCCTATGTTTATCAGAGCAAGTATCGCAACAGTAGTATATCGTTATATCTGTTCGTTTTATATGGTTCTTTTGTTATTACTGGTTCTTCTCATCGCCGCAAAAGTTGTAACGTTTTCAAAGGTTATGGGTTTATATCCTTAAAGTGATGAGACCGTAGGATGGGCCAACATTTTAAGGTTCAACGGCATCCACTGCATACAAAGATTATGACCACTAAGACCCAAAAGATGAGAAGCAATTGCTTCTGAGGTGTAAGAGGTTAACATACTCAATTAATTCAAATATTCTTATCAACTCTTGTTTTCCAATAAAACTAATTCAACTCCTGTCCTTTCTTTTTCACAAATTTTTGGTACTTCATATCTAAAACTACTTTAAATAGTATCACCTTCATAATCATATTGTGCTTGTACCGAGCGGTATCCAGGATTAAGTCTATAGAATCACTACATTCTCTGTGCTGCAAAGTTATGGCACTTGTTTCAATTCTTGACCATTTACTTTGCATGTGTCCAGTCAGTTCCTCTTATTCTTAGCGCCCCTTCCTCACTGCTGGCTCAAGTTATTTCTAATCTACTGCTGCTATTCCTTCCTATTGTCTTGACTCCCGTACTCTTTTTACTTATGTTTGTATTCCCATCCTAAATGACCGAATCATTTTAACTTTTCTGTTCCATTTTGTTTTATAATGCCCCTAACTCTAATTTATTTCCTATTTTTCTATTCATTGAATAGCAAAATACTAAATATATACGCCATTGTCCCAAATCACTAGCATAAATGAATCTTTCTAATTTTTAATTTCCGATTTATGCTTTGCCATAATCCATACATGCGTTCGGTACAGTTTACTAATTTTATAAGTATATCATATAAAGAATAAATGGACAGTTATAATAATCAGATACAAGTTCGGCCTACCCAAGAGAAACGCACAGGACATCGCGTGATACAAAAAACGTCCGTCAAGCTAAAACGCCTTACCATTTAACCTACACTCAATCATTTCCCTTCCGTCAACATAAATGTAGCCGGAGTTACGCAACGGCTGTTTGGTACAGTTCGATAAAGAATAGGGTCATCCGCGAAGCGAGTGTGCACATAATAGGGCCACGAGAATATTTATTATGTATTAATTCGCGATAACCGTTGCCGGCTCGGACGGACCCAAAATTAGATGATGGATTTTCTCGTGCGATTTATGTTACGTTGTCGGATATCATATAGTTATAGGTCGCGTCGTAAAAATTCATCCTTCGATGAATATATTAGGGGGAAGCCGCCCGTTGGACCTTACATTGGCGTGCGTGGAGACACTTTGGCACCGATTCCCAGCCACCCGGCTATTTCAATAGGTTATGGAACGTCACATTATATACCCCGCATCGTAAATTCTGCCAAAATGTCAGTAGGTTAAATTATAAAATTCAATTTAGGTATTTCTTCCAGATCATCAAAATTGAATTTTAGTTAAGAAACTTAGTATTATTATAGACATGAGAGATTAAGATCAAAAAACTATTGATTAGTTTGATACATATTTACAGCTTCTATGATTTTAATCTAATTCACATGAAATGGGTTTGTTTACAGTAAAACTAAGTAAATAAGAAAAGTCTGGGTTTTTCCCAGAAAGCGTTTTGATGAAAACAGGATGATGAACTCCCCGTTTCTGAAAGTGCTGCATTGGAACTGATTTATCAAAGCGGATGGACGACGGCGGATAGTTTTATTAAAGTGTTGGAGCATTTTGTGAAATATTTCAAGTGCACGATGCAGAACAGAAAGTTATCCCATCTGTGATTTCAAGCCATTCAATATTGTCGTTCAAACGGTGTAATGATTTTAACTTTGCCTCCGCACACATCGAACAAACTCCAACCTCCAGATAAGACTTTTTGGTCCTTTTAAGAAATTTTTGAAGACATGGATTCCTGGATGTTAGATCATCCTGCCCTGGTCTGGGTGCCAGGACATGAGGGGCACGGGGGAAATGAGATGGCAGACATCTGCGCAAAAAAGGGGGCTGAGAGAAACTTTATTGGACCTACCCCACCTTTTGGGTTTAATAGAGGTGTCCTGAAAGGGGAGACAAAGAAATGGACAGCATCCATCACAATAAAACACTGGAATGATACCAGCGGGCTGGAACATTCCAAAAAGTTTCTGAGCTTCGATACAGATTACTACATGCATATACGCTGAGTGAAGAGGACCTATTTCTACTCCCATTGAAGGAGCTGATCCTGTTCCTTAACGTATTAAATAAATAAACAAAAGAAAATAAGGAGAAGCACAATAGATCAATGTGGTCGCAGTGCAAAGATCCACTTTGGACCAGACCCCATCTCATTACAATACAATACAAATAGATCATCCTGGACAAACATTTGGAATCTATGATTTGCCTTCAATTGCAGTGGAAGCTTGGGACAGATACGCGACACCGTCCAATATAAAATCTGGATTCGGAAGCCGAGATTTTTCCTTTTGATAGGGACATTTTCAGCGAACAAGACTTTTTGTGTTCCTGTGTTAGCGATAGACTAGAAGAGAGTGCAAATGAAATGGAAAATAATACTTCGCGAGTGACACTACAAAATGAAAATAACGTTTCCCAAATAAGAGTGCAAAATGTTGATGGTAGTAATAACTCAGGCAGAAGTAACGAGTACAACGTAACTTGAAAACTTCAGGAGTAACAACGTATTAGACTTTCGGGAGGTCAAAGTTAAAAGACCCAAAGTTTTGCTAATATCGTTTATTGCTGCTACAAAATGTTCGCCCTCTGATTAAGAGCATCCTCAGTGTAGGCAACCTTAGTCAAATTTAGATCCTTACACATTGACCTTCCCAAGAGTCTAATACGTTGTTACTCCTGACCATCTGGATCTCAATTCGTTTCACCAGAGATGCTTAAATCATACCCTAAAGCACCGGTAAGAAAAGCATCTTGTAAAGGACGGAAACGTGGAAGGTCAATGATTGCGACAGACACACCGGAAAAATTAGAGATAGAAAAACGTCAGCAAAAGAAGAAACCGACATTACAAAGGGTTAATTAAATACAAGCAATTATGTGGTTGAAAATGTCAAAGATGTGACTGAGGGTGATTATTTGATAGTTGAGGTGCAGGTCAAGGGAGGAAGTTTGAGAGATTATGTCGTTGTTGTAAACAAAAAACACAGAGATGGTTACACAGTGTCTTTCCTTAAGAGACATGTTGCATCATACAGATTCGCCATGATAGATGAAGAAGCGGCGTTCGTACCTAATGTAGACGTTAGGATTAAGTTAATTGCGCCATTGACAGACACCAGGCCCCGATATGAATAAATGCTCTGCTTCAATATGGATTTTAGAGAATTTAGTTTGTTTTAATTAGTTAGTAAGTTTTGCTAACTACGAGTATTATTGTGCGTTTTGGGTATTATTAAAAGTGTCAACTGTTTCTCTCTTTTAGATGAATAAAAGATTTATTTCAATTATTTCAGTTAGATTTCAATAAATTCTATCATTATTAAAAAGAAAGAGGGCCATGTGTCCATTTCCTCCCTTTATCAATAGGTAATTTTTTGTGACCTGGATATATAAAATGGCCGATTTTAATACATAATTACCTAGCTCAGGCATGCGACTTCTACACACGGTATCAATAAATATCAAAAGTTATTTCATTTAATACTTATAGCTAGTAAAGAAAGTGCGCCCATATCCTCCCCGCCCTCCCTAACGTATCTACTGTATAGGTAGCTCCACCTAATAATTAATCCAAGACACGTGCTTCGCTGTCAACGATGCCGAATTTTATTTCATTCGGTGAGATACGGTTTGAAAATATTAACCTCGTTTCCAGCGAAATACTATTCCCGCATTAATAAATAATTTTCTAGTATAGGTTTACCGATACAGGCTAGAGAAAAGGCTATAGATAAGTTTTGCTATCCTGCAGTTAATATTTAGTTCACTTATAGAGGATGCTAAATACGTGCGATTTTATTCTACCATCGGTTCCTGTATGGCGAAACGGCAAGTCATAGCTATAACGCCAATAAAAGACCAATAAACCAATACCCTTGAATAACGTTGTAGATCAGCAGGCAGCGGCAACTGTATAGAAGAGTCTATGTAGCTCGTTGGCTCACCAGCGGTGTCCGACGCGGTACGCTCGTTCGTCCTCCTTTGTGTAAGAGATGTTCCCACATTAGAATGCGCTGAAAAATATGCAAGTTACGGTGCTATTATAACGGATCGAACGCGCAATACTCCATAAAGATGTGTCTCCGTTTATGGTAATTCAATTCACTCCGACCGTACCAATTAGCCGGGCATCCTCCAACTCGTCGATGTTAACTTGGAAAGCCCCACTTACACAGAAACGGCAACATCTGACGATTAAACCGCGTAGGTATTATTGATTAAGTTATTAAACATCGCTTTAATTGTTAGGGTCGAGTAAGTTACCGTTATATTACGACGTATGTACTGTATGTATTATGAATTTGAGTCGAATTAACGCTTTCGTCGAAAAATATCCTTGATAAATCCCGCGTCGTGTTTATGCATTAATATCGTGACCTACAAAAATGTATACCATCAGATTTGTAACATTTCCAATTCTGAACGTTTGATGGATTTGTTACAACCGGTCATAGCGGAGGGGGCCAAGGTTAAACATAAAGCAAAAACAATTCCCCTAGATTACGTCATGTTTAATCTTCTCAAGTATCCAAAGGTAATACTTAATATAACTAAGTTTATGCAAAACACTCTAAAGATAAAACAGAATAACGATTTCCAACTCAGTATTATTTATAATTTGTTCCATACCGCTAGCAGAAGAAGTTGAATATGACAACTCTTCAGAAACATAGTTTAGAAATTCTTTTAGTTTCGGAAGTGTGGTAGGTTAGCAATTCTCTCATTGGTTAATGCGTTTCTTTTTTATCTTGTATATAAAAAAACACATTGCTAACGAGAAATTTAGTATTTCTCTTGCTACGTCGGTTAAAACTGTAGTGATTTCCACCATAACACAGGTTTACCCGTTTTCAAGGCTTTCAATACGAAGGCTTTAGAAAATATTAAAATATCCTTTCATTTACCAGGTGCACAAATATGAAACGCGGATTTCAGACGACACATGGCGCATCAATGCAAATTGTGTTAGAAAGATTTGACACTGCGCCATTTTGTTGTGTCATCAACAAGTGAGTAGAGAGAGATGGCCGGTTCTGGAACCCCCGCTCCCCCGCTCAGTCGCTCAGTCACAACCCCGACCGTGTATACTGGAAGGTAGTCACAACCCCGACTGCCCGCGTATGGAAATGGGGCCACAACCCCGGTTGGAGGGTTAAAAATGGGCAACAACCCCTCCCCGGAAAATTCAAAACTCCCGCCCCTCTGGTCGGTAAGGTAGATAACTGGGCAGTGCCGGTAATACAGGTGGCTGTATGTAGTACCGCTTTTGACCGGTAGGTGTCGCTGTTCGGTAGGACGCCTGTAATGGCAGTAGTACAGGGGCTGTATGTAGTATCGCTTTCGACCGGTAGGTGTCGCTGTTCGATAGGGCGCCTATGTAGTACAGGTGGCTGTATGTAGTGTCGCTTTCGAGCGGAAGGTGTCGCTGCTGTTCGGAGTACAGGGAGCTGTAGGTGGTAACAGGCCTAATTAGGAAATTGGGTATTTCACCAGAAGATGGGGAGGTTGGCCGGAAGGTTTGTAAAGTTAAAAGATTACGTAATACCATGACGTCACAAACCGGTTTCGACGGTACACCATCCAAGTACTGATCGCGCGTGTCGCTGTTTGACTTAGGTGATCGCATGAGGGTCGCTATTGCCAACATGCTGGTTGTTGCGGATATGTTCCTATATATTACGTAATATTACGCAATACCATTACATCACAAACAGGTTTAGATGATAATTTTAGATGCAAGGAATATGTTAGAACTTCGCTCTTAGTCAGAAGATGTTGATAAAACAGATAATTATGTATAGATCCCTAATAAGATATTACGTAATACCATCATGGCATAAACAAGGTTAATGTTAGATGGGAAGAGCGTTCTCATTCATGATATCATACAAAATGCAGCGTTCTGATTGGTCGCACCCTATACAATGCCACGCTCTGATTGGTTACCAACTCGAAAAATTCCCCGATATGTATAGGAAGGTAGTTCACCCAACAACGTCCTTAACATTGATCAAGGTGTTTAACGTCAGACAGTAAGTAATAAAGTCACTGGATATGCGCAAGTTAGCCCTGGTGAACATTACATACTATTGGTGGATACATCATTAGACATCACAAACAGGTTTCAACGTTATGCTATGTATAGGAAGGTAGTTCCCCAACAACTTCCTTAACACTGATCAGGGTGTTTAACGTCAGACAGTAAGTGATGACGTCACTGCGCATGCGCAAGTTGGTCCTACTGAACACTGTATACTTTCGATCGCTCATCAGTAACGTGAAGAATCGGTTTATACGTTTGAGCGTAAAATACACCAAACTGAGGAATCGGGAGATGACCCGAGCTCCATACGATTGACCGACCGCTAATCGCAGTACGCTACATCATTAGACATCACAAATAGGTTTAGATATTATACTGTAATACGATATTATAAGGAAATGGAACGTAAGTCAATTAGTTAGTAAATTATTAAAACGTATCACATAGGCTTATGTTTAACTGGAACACTTATACCAATAATAATCGATTGTAAATCAACAAAGTCAAGCATATCAGGCTCGGTCAGGTCGTAGACGGATAGAAATCAATATCTTTCAGTAACATATGTGGATTTTCTATAACGATCCTATACAGTCGGCATCTAATAAAATTACGTAATACAAGGCTCCTTTGTCTATTGATACGAGCATGTAACGTCACAAACAGGATTCAACGACAGTTGTGTGTTAAATGTGTAAGTTAATATAAAATCAAATTTAATGAAACTCAGTCCATTATTTATTAATATATTAAGATACATGTAGAAAAACACTTACAAAGTTTAATTGATCGCATCATATGAAATATCGCATTCTGATTGAATATCGATTAATCATATAAAAGCTAGTTTATTTACCGACAGCCTTCTAACAGCTAGGTCGTGAACTTCAACATCTTTACCTCCAGTATATAGTTTTAGTGTTTATAGTTAGGCGCTGATTTCCTACTGGTTTAGCGTTTCATTATCACTTAGTATTCGTCGTGATTGGACAGGCATATTTTAGGTAAGTTATTTAAATTTCACCGCATACTTTCCCTAATAGACTGCAATATTATAGTTTAAGATGGAGTATGAGATATGCCACAAAACATTTGCAAGAAAAGATGGATTGAACAGACATCCCTGCTTAAATAATAAATCTTACACATGCACCATATGTGAGGAAATCTTTACGAGATCGGATAGTCTGTCTCGACATAAGAAAACGCACAATATCGATTCCATCACCAAGAAACGAGATGTTTCAGAAGAGAAGCAGCCACCAAGTAAAATGAACCATCCGGCGAATAGCATGTCGGAACAGGATTTTCGATGCCGCGACCAAACCTTACCGACGGCTACATTACACAATGAACACCTTTGTTTCCATGCGCATCTGAACAGCAATTCTCTTAAACTTGAAGAGGATATGTTCATCATAAAAATCACCCGGAACAATAATGTAAAAATAATGATAAAGCAGGCACCCCATGATGTAATACAACCTACAACATGAAAATTCGCATAAATATAGGATATTCCAACAGTATTATCCGACGTGAAGGTAATATCGATGGACCGACGTTTTCCAAGAAACAGTGCAGCGAGTGAAATATAATAACGGAGTAAAATAATTTTATACATATTATACTGAATAAAAGATATCATCATAAACTTTACGAATTTTATTTAAAGGGTGGAACAATATTTATAATAAGTATGCAGTAATAGAATAATGCAATCTTACTAATAAGTAAGTATAGCAAAACAGCGTGAAAATGTTTATCCAACTGCTGTGGAAGTTATAAAATCCAACTGATTCGATCTCATTTTCTAGGTAAAACTCCTTCGAGGGAGTATACGTTCTCATATTTGAATTTCTGCTATTTCTGTTTATAGGAACACCCCAGAATCAATTTCTCGTTTACATCTTCAATTAAATATGCGTTGGGATTACCCACCTTACTTAAACACGTAAGAATACGGGATTTAACCTGAATGGATCTATGTTTGGTATGATTGTATTCATCGATTATTTTAGACAAAATATTGATCTACCTATATAAATCTCTCAAACGAAATAAATGTACAATGTGAAGCTACCAGCATTATTCGACAGCCCTAACTTCGCAAGGAACCGAGTTGCTGGTGAAATTAAAAGGTATTGGTCACATCAAATACATCTCTATACAAACGTATACACACTTGACTTCAATACAGAAACAAAAACTCACGAAGTTGTATGAACCGTGTATTTAATAAGGGGTGGAAAAGGAAACATATGTATATCGATATACTGTTGGCATAATAATATAATATAAAATAAATATAATAATAATCATTCTAACATGATAACGGAAGTATCTTGTTCGATGTCGATATCATGGAGGTTTAACGTGATGTCTACGATGGAAGATGTAGAAAAAACAAGATGATCCGGAAAATATAAAATTTGCAAGCCATGAAAGAAAATAGTCATATATCGATCTAACCAGTTAAATAAAGAACAGGCTGTGCATCTAATGATGCATTACAATCTTTCTTTACCTTGCACTTGAACTCACGTAAATATAGGATGATATGTTACCAGCACTATTCGACAATCCTAAACTTGCAAGGAGTCGAATTCCCGACGCGCGAAGTTGTATGAATCGTGTATTTGACAAGGGCGAAACAGGACACACATATCAATCCGCTATTAGTGGAAGAGGGGTAAAACATCACTATGTTCTGATAACGGAACTATCTCATCCGATGTCGACATCATAGATATATCGAAGGCGAATATAAATATTCCAAATGATGAATAAGCGTGTATCCCATCGTGAATTACTGCAGTCTTTCGTCCAGCATGAAAAAATATATATAGGCGACCAATTATCCGCACTGACACGCCTAATCTTGAAAGGAGTTAACTTTATGGTGAAATTAAAAGGTATTGGTCACATCGACACCCAAAACAACCTATCAATATGTAAATGTATATGGACTTGACTTCATCATAAAGACGAAAATGTAGGAAGTTGTATCGACCATGTATTTAACAAGGGGAAAACGGATACACATATCGATCTATTATTAATGGAAGAGGATCAATACATCATTATGTTCTGATATCAGGTTGTTTCGATCGGTATCAACATCATAGACATATCAAAGGTGAATGTAATAGAATGTTAACCGTATTGACGATAACCGAGACGAAGAAGAAAGCAAGGTTGTTGGGGTGATATAAAATTTGTAAATCGCGAGCGAAAAACGATGTTACGTATTATGGTCCACATCGACTTTGCGTGTAAACCAATAGAATCATACTAGTCCGAGTCGCAAACAGCAAATACAAGTGGAATGCGTATTATGCATAAGCATAACAACGTACACTGGACCGGACTGAATCAACGTTTTCGTGCAACGATTGACGGAAATACATCAAACAACTATAAAACCGTCACATGGAATTCCCCAAACACATGAACCACCTCTCCGCCAGCGGGCGCAGAGCATAACACTGAAGTCGAAAAATGACATATATGCGAAAAGGCATTAAACGAACATACAGTAACAGAGCATTTCCATTTAACTTAACCATTCTGGGGTGTAGCGCATTCCAGTTGTAACCTCAACTGCAAAATACCTACACTCATTCCGATTTTCTTCTATAATTTAACTGGATATGACAGTCATCTTCAAATACGCTAGCTGGACGACGATAGCTAAAAATATCGACGATATCCCACTTAATAAAGAAAAATACATTAGCTTCATCAAGAAGTTTAAATCGAATCAGTATGTCGATAAGGTAGATGTATTTCGAAAAATAAATATTAAAATGCGATTTATGGAATCGTTCAGATTTATGGGCGGTATCTATTGAGAAACAGGATGAAATTTTTCTCAAAATCAATGTCAATATGTGCAGACGTACGACTAACAGTTGAAGTTCATAACAAAGAAACGTACATCCCCGTACTAATATCAACAAGTACGAAAATTAAATGAATCGACTCTACTGACCAAGAACAGCTTCCACGACACATTGACAGATAAAGGCGTTAGCGATCAAGACTACGAATACACTATAGTAGTCTAGAACACGATCACTCGTTCCACCTTACTGTAATATTGGAATATTATCTAAAAACCGATCTCCCGCTGTTCGCAGACGTATTTGGAAATTTTAGAGAAGTATATCACGATTCACAAACGATTTGAACCCAACCCACTACAACAACAACTGGTAGTTTCACCAATATGAATATTCAATGTGTTTTATCTCAAGTTAGTTTTCACCATGCAAGAGTCAAAAATGAATACCTAACCGTTAATGATAGCAGTGACCCATCAACCTACCTAGTAGTCTGAGGTGCTAATAATTTATGTGGGTAAATTATGTCTCAATCCCTGTCGTACAACAAATTTGAGTGGATGAACCCCGATGAAGTTGATCACCTCGACGTTAGTAGTATAGCGGACAACGATGAAACGCTATTGAAAGATGTCCGAAACGACCATCAGCTCCTTCTCGAAAACATAATTCATACAAAGTCTGTAACAAACAGCATTGCATTATACATCATCGCAACCTTAAGCAGGCCATATTCAACGGTCTAGAACTCCCACTCACCCATCGAGTACTACGATTCAACCAGTTCACATGTCTGAAATATTACATTCATTAGAACACCTTCCTGAGGAACCAGTCCGAGGATGACTTCTAGATGAATTTTTAAATTAATGAACAATTCCGTTTACAGAAAAATGAAGGAGAACATCGATAAACAAGTATATGTTTAACTGCTAAGGTATTGAAAGGATTTGAGGTGAAGACGAGACGCTGGACCTCTGATTGCAAAACAGAAGTTTAAAAACATCAATATATTTAGCGATAATTTTACAGTAATTCAAATGAAGATACTTAAAGTCGTCTACAATAAATCCGCATATATCGGTTTCATCGTCTTGAAATTGTCGAAACTGCTGATGTATGACTTTCACTACAACTACCTGAAACGGTTGTACTAGAATAAAATACTATTATGCTATATGAATACCTACAGATAGCTTCATACTATACATTGAAACTGAGAACGTGTATGCCGATATTAATCGAAATTCGCATACATTTAATACAACTGATTATGAATACGATATAATTCATACGAAATAAACTCGTGCAGGGAATGTTTACATCGAAGAATTTGTCGATTTTCGATCAAAGATGGTCGGACTTCAAGTAGATAACTGACAAATAAAACGTGTGAAAGGATCCGACCAACGACAATTTCCTGTATAAAACAGCATCTATTCAGGACGGCTCTGCACGATATCTATCTAATATGGAAAGCAGGAAATTGGCACTACCATGCTTGAACGATAGGAGGTGCATCCATACTAATAGGCTAATGATATACATACACACGCCTAGGGTACAACAAGGCAATCAAGACTGAAAAATAGAGGTTTAAGGTAAAAAATGTAATTACCATCCAGAAGCAAACCGAAACCTGTTGTTCCACGAATTTCTTCACAACCAGATTTATCATCATCAGCTTAAACAACACGGACAACGTAAATATCTACAGCTACATAGGATATCTCTCGTACTGAAGCAAGGTGAGATTTTTAAGACATCTGTATTTTTATGAAAATATTAATGTTTGTATGTTATTATTGTATGTGAACGCCAGTTTATCTGACGGTCAATATATTTTTAATAAAATGCAATCTCTGAGTGTTTTTAACCGACTCGAACGAGCCACTGACAGCAGCGTGTTTGTCATGCGAAACATTAGTAACATGTACTACTTCTAGAAGCTGATTAACCAAAGAATATCCCTACTGAACACTGACTTGGATATAAGCGTTAAAATAGATGACGATGAGCAAATAAGACGGTATAGGAGCTGTGACGTCAGCACTTACTATCCAACGTCAAACGTCAAGACGTTTTTGAGTGGCATACTTGCCAATATGCAGTCGGGGAGGGGTAAAGGGGTCACTCTTTCAGATGACGGGAATGTTGAATTTCCGGGGGAGGTTGGCGCGAATTTTGAATTTCCAGGCATGTTGAATCGAATTTTAAATTTCAAGGGAGGTTGACGCGAATTTTGAATTTTCGAGGTTGTTGAACCGAATTTAAAATTGCAAGAGGGGTTGTATACCTTCCAGACACGCAGGCATGCGTGTTGTCCACCTTATCGACTCCGAAAGGTGGACAACACGCATGCCTGCGTGTCTGGAAGGTATACAACCCCTCTTGCAATTTAAAATTCGGTTCAGCAACCTCGAACATTCAAAATTCGCGTCAACCTCCCTTGAAATTTAAAATTCGCGTGAACACCCATGGAAATTCAAAATTCGCGTCAACCTCCTCGGAAATTCAAAATTCGCGCCAACCTCCTCGGAAATTCAAAATTCGCGCCATCTGAAAGAGTGGCCCTCTTTACCCCTCCCCGACTGCATATTGGCAAGTATGCCACTCAAAAACGTCTTGACGTTTGACGTTGGATAGTAAGTGCTGACGTCACAGCTCCTATACCGTCTTGTTTGCTCGCCGTCATCCATTTTAACGCATATATCCAAGTCAGTGTTCAGTAGGGATATTCTTTAGTTAATCAGCTTCTACAAGTAGTACATGTTACTAATGTTTCGCATGACAAACGCGCTTTGCTGTCCGCGGCTTCATTCGAGTCGGTTAAAAACACTCAGACATTGCATCTTATTAAAAATATATTGACCGTTAGATAAACTGGCGTTCACATACAATAATAACATACAAACATTAATATTTTCATAAAAATACAGATGTCTTAAAATCTCACCTTGGTTCTGTACGACAGATATCCTATGTGCCTGTAGATATTTACGTTGTCCGTGTTGTTTAAACTGATGATAATAAATCTGGTTGTGAAGAAATTCGTGGAACAACAGGTTTCGGTTTGCTTCTGGATGGTAATTGCACTTTTTACCTTAAACTTCTATTTTTTCGGTCTTGATGATCTTGTTGTATCCTAGGCGTATGTATGTATATCATTAGCCTATTAGTATGGATGCACCTCTTATCGTTCAAGTACGGTAGTGCCAATTTTTCTGTTTTCCATATTAGATAGATATCGTGGAGAGCCGTCTTGAATAGATGCTGCGTTTTATACAGCACATTGTCGTTGGTCAGATCCCTTCACACGTTTAATTTGTCAGTTATCTGCTTGAAGTCCGACCATCTTTGATCGAAAATCGATAAATTCTTCAATTTAAACATTCCCCGCACGACCTTATTTCGTATGAATTATATCGTATTCATAATCAGTTGTTAAATGTATGCGAATTTCGATTAATATCGACATACACCTTCTCAGTTTCAATATATAGTATGAAGCTATCTGTATTCATATAGCATAATGGTATTTTATTCTAGTACAACCGTTTCAGGTAGTTGTAGTGAAAGTCATACATTAGCAGTTTCTGACAATTTCAAGACGATGAAACCGATATATGCGGATTTATTGTAGACGACTTGAAGTATCTTCATTTGAATTACTCTAAAATTATCGCTAAATATATTGATATTTTTAAACTTCTGTTTTGCAATCAGAGACCCAGCGTCTCGTCTTCACCTCAAATCCTTTCAATACGTTAGCAGTTAAACATATACTTGTTTATCGATGTTCTCCTTCGTTTTTCTGTAAACGGAATTGTTCATTAATTTGAAAAAATCATCTAGAAGTCATTCTCGGACAGGTTCCTCAGGAAGGTGTTCTAATGAATGTAATATTTCAGACATGTGAACTGGTTGAATCGTAGTACTCGATGGGTGAGTGGGAGTTCTAGACCATTGAATATGGTCTGCTTAAGGTTGCGATGATGTATAATGCAATGCTGTTTGTTATAGATTTTGTATGAATTATGTTTTCGAGAAGGAGCTGATGGTCGTTTCGGGCATCGTTCAATAGCGTTTCATCGTTGTCCACTATGCTACTAACGTCGAGGTGATCAACTTCATCGGGGTTCATCCACTCGAATTTGTTGTAGGACAGCGATTGAGACATAACTTACCCACATGAATTATTAGCACCTCAGACTACTAGGTAGGTTGATGGGTCACTGCTATCATAAACGGTTAGGTATTTATTTTGACTCTTGCATGGTGAAAACTAACTTGAGATAAAACACATTGAATACTCATATTCGTGAAACTACCAGTTGCTGTTGTAGTGGATTGGGTTCAAATCGTTTGTGACTCGTGATATACTTCTCTAAAATTTCCAAACACGTCTGCGGACAGCGGGAGATCGGTTTTTAAGATAATATTCCAATATTACAGTAAGTTGGAACGAGTGATCGTGTTCTAGACTACTATAGTGTACTCGTGGTCTTGATCGCTAACGCCTTTATCTGTCAATGTGTCGTGGAAGCTGTTCTTGGGCAGTAGAGTCGATTCATTTAATTTTTCGTACTTGTTGATATTAGTACGGGGATGTACGTTTCTTTGTTATGAACTTCAACTGTTAGTCGTACGTCTGCACATATTGACATTGATTTTGAGAAAAAATTTCATCCTGTTTCTCAATAGATACCGCCATAAATCTGAACGATTCCATAAATCGCATTTTAATATTTATTTTTCGAAATACATCTACCTTATCGGCATACTGATTCGATTTAAACTTCTTGATGAAGCTGATGTATTTTTCTTAACATTAAGTGGGGTATCGTCGATATTTTAGCTATCGTCGTCCAGCTAGCGTATTTGAAGATGACTGTCATATCCAATTAAATTATAGAAGAAAATCGGAATGAGTGTAGATATTTTGCAGTTGAGGTTACAATTGGAATGCGCTACACCCCAGAATGGTTAAGTCAAATGGAAATGCTCTGTTACTTTATGTTCGTTTAATGCCTTTTCGCATATATGTTATTTTTCGACTTCAGTGTTATGCTCTGCGCCCGCTGGCGGTGAGGCTGGTTCATGTGTTTGGGGAATTCCATGTGACGGTTGTATAGTTATTTGATGTATTTCCGTCAATCGTTGCACGAAAACGTTGATTCAGTCCGGTCCAGTATACGTTGTTATGCTTATGCATGCTTACGCATTCCACTTGTATTTGCTGTTTGAGACTCGGACTAGTATGATTCTATCTGTTTACACGCAAAGTCGATGTAGACCATAATACGTAACACCGTTTTTCGTTCGTGATTTACAATTTTTATATCACCCCAACAACCTTGCTTTCTTCTTCGTCTCGGTTATCGTCAATACGGTTAACATTCTATTACATTCACCTTTGATATGTCTATGATGTTGATACCGATCGAAACAACCTGATATCAGAACATAATGATGTATTGATCGTCTTCCATTAATAATAGATCGATATGTATATCCCTTTTTCCCCTTGTTAAATATACGATCCATACAACTTCCTACATTTTCGTCTTTATGATGAAGTCAAGTCCATATACATTTACATATTGATAGGTTGTTTTGGGTGTCGATGTGACCAATACCTTTTAATTTCACCATAAACTTAACTCCTTTCAAGATTAGGCGTGTCAGTGCGGATAATTGGTCGCCTATATATTTTTTCATGCTGGACGAAAGACTGCAGTAATTCACCATGAGATATACGCTTATTCATCATTTGGAATATTTATATTCGCCTTCGATATATCTATGATGTCGACATCGGATGAGATAGTTCCGTTATCAGAACATAGTGATGTTTTACCCCTCTTCCACTAATAGCGGATTGATATGTGTGTCCTGTTTCGCCCTTGTCAAATACACGATTCATACAACTTCAGCGTCGTCGGGAATTCGACTTTCCTTGCGAAGTTTAGGATTGTGTATCAGAATAGTGCTGGTAACATATCATCCTATATTTACGTGAGGATTCGAAGTGCAAGGTAAAGAAAAGATTGTAATGCATCATTAGGTGCACAGCCTGTTCTTTATTTTAACTGGTTGAGATCGATATATGACTATTTTCTTTTCATGGCTACTAGCAAATTTTATATTTTCTCCGGGATCATCTGTGTTTTCTACATCTCTCCATCGTCAGAACATCACGTTAAATTACCTCCATGATATCGACATCGAACTACAGATACTTCCGTTAGTCATGTTAGAATGATTGATTATTATATTTATTTTATATTATATTATTATGCCCAACAGTATATCGATATACATATGTTTCCTTTTCCACCCGCTTATTAAATACACGGTTCGCCATACATGGCTTCGTGAGTTTTTGTTTCTGGGTATTGAAGTCAAGATGTGTAACCATACGTTTGTATAGAAATGTCATTTGATGTGACCAATACCTGCTGAATTTCACCAGCAACTCGATTCCTTGCTGAAGTTAGGAGCTGTCGAGGAAATCAATGCTGGTAGCTTCACGTACTGTACATTTATTTCGTTTGAGAAGATTTATGGATAGGCCAGATCAATATTTTGATGCTAAAATAATCGATGAATACAATCATACCGTAAAAACATAGATCCATTCAGGTTAAATCCATCGTGAGGCTCTTACGTAAGTGTTTAAGTAAGGTGAGTAATCCTAACGCATATTTAAAATTGAAGATGTAAACGAAGAAGATTGATTCTGGGGTGTTCCTACTCAAACAGAGAAATCTAAGCAGAAATTCAAATATGAGACCGTATACTCCCTCAGAAGGAGTTTTACCTACTGAAAATGAGATCGAATCAGTTGGATTTCTTATAACTTCCACAGCAGTTGGATCTGAACATTTTCACGCTGTTTTTGCTATACTACTTATTAGTAAGATTGCGTTATTCTATTCACTGCCATACTTATATTATAAATATTGTTCCACCCTTTAAATAAGAGATTCACGTAAAGTTATGATGATATCTTTTATTCAGTATAATATCGTAATAAAATTATTTTACTCCGTTATTATCATTTCACTCAGCTGATCACTGTTTCTTGCGAAAAGCGTCGGTCCATCGATATTACCTTCACGTCGGATAATACTGTTGAGTAATATCGCTATATTTATGCAAATTTTAGCCATGTTGTAGGTTGTATTACATCATGGGAGTGCCTGCTTTATCATCGTATTTCTTACATTATTGTTCCGGGTGATTTTTATGATGAACATATCCTCTTCAAGTTTAAAGAGAATTGCTGCAATCAGATGCGCATGGAAACTAAGGTGTTCATTGTGTAATGTAAGCCGTCGGTAAGGTTTTGGTCGCGGCATCGAAAATCCTGTTCCGACATGCTATTCGATGCCGGATGGTTGCATTTTACTTTTGGTGGCTGCTTCTCTTCTGAAACATCTCGTTTCTGTGGTGATGGAATCGATATTGTGCGTTTTCTATGTCGAGACAGACTATCCGATCTCGTAAAAGATTTCGCTCACATATGGTGCATGTGTAAGATTTATTATTTAAGCTTGAGGGATGTCTGTTCAATCCATCTTTTCTTGCAAATGTTTTGTGGCATATCTCATACTCCATCTTAAACTATAACCTATTGCGATGTCTATTAGGGAAAGTATGCGGGTGAAATTTAAATAACTTACCTAAAATATGCCTGTCCCAATCACGACGAATACTAAGTGATAATGAAACGCCAAAGCCAGTAGGAAATCAGCGCCTAACTATAAACACTAAAACTATATACTGGAGGTCAAAGATGTTGAAGTTCACGCGACCCAGCGCTGTTAGAAGGCTTTGTCGGTAAATAAGACTAGCTTTTATATGATTAATCGATATATTCAATCAGGAATGCGATATTTCATATGATGCGATCAATCAAACTTTATGAGTGTTTTTCTACATGTATCTTAATATATTAATAAATAATGGACTGAGATTTCATTAAATTTGATTTTTA